>JACJUM010003212.1:2657013-2681387 GCA_020976665.1 Heortia vitessoides | reverse complement strand
ACACAACATCTCATACATTGACCTGACACAGAGATAAGTCGCTTAAAGCAATTGTGTTACGGACATCAGACAACAGAGGAATCACAAATGTACTACTTAAATACATTTTTAGCAGCCAGACACAGAACAAATACAAATGTTGATCAAATAAATATTTGTCCTGGGTGAGATCACTACCGTCTTCGCCATCGGGACCGTCGATTAACACGGAGAAGAGTTGCATGAAGTTATTTCTCTTAAACGAAATGCATTACAAAAACACTTCACTTTTTATCCGTTTACTACTAAAAGTTTATCAGTACGCAACTTTTTCTTATTGTATTTTTTATTTTTTGTTCCTTTTCTTTATTTCTTTTTTTTTATTCTAGATAGATTACACGGGTAGACATAAATAGGTTAAATTTCAGTTATAAGCATACTAATTAAAACGATCTTGAATCACTAAATTAGAAAAAATATATGCTGATCTTAAAGCCTCCCTGTACACTACGTTGGCCGTGGTATTTGTAGGTGGCAACGAAACGTATTGATTTTCAGGAGATTCTACTCGAGAAAGTATGCCGCCAGTATGTATTTTTATTTTAATTACATGATATCATTTGAATGGAATGTCCGATATCAATAATTCAAAAAGTAATCATTAGGTATTAAAACAGTATTTAATATTTAATTATTTATTTTGTTAAAAAATTATAAATGGTATGGATAACATGGTATGATTTTGATCGGCATTTTTATCAATTTGTTAAATTTAAAAAAAGTCGTTATAGTGACGTGACTACAGTAGTTAGACATATGGTCTCGTGAAGTTTTTTGTAGATATTGGTATATTCTATAATATTGTCAAATAATTTTTATCCTATCATTAATATTCATCGCAGCGTATGCGATGAAAGACATTTTTTGGTTAGTTTTTTTAAATTGCCGCGCTGGGCGAGCGTGTTAGCAATCGCAGATCGCAGCTTTTGCGACAGGGGTGCTGCTGTCCCTCGCTCTGTGTACATGAGCTACACTCTATCGGATGGATATACCGAGATCTGTCGGTTCTGGTACCTTAGTCGCCTCTTACGACGCCTGGTACAGAGGGAGGTACTAATTTAATCTGCCGGTACCTCACGGCAAAACTATGATTTAATATTTTAATAAATAAATTGAAAAATTAACGTCCGCGATCGTCGAAGGGAAGCGTGTTAAATAAAGGATAGTATTGAGATTTTTGTTTTATTAAATTAATATAATTGCCAGTAATATATAATACATCACGCCTGAGTGCCACCGAGGTGGCCATAGACTATGGGTCTCATACCTCTCTCGCTTCCCTTTCTCGCATTAGTCTATTCATACACGCTCGTTTATTCTTGATACTTCTGACCTGGCCCTTCTTTAATACCTCTTCTACCTGGTAAAGTTATGTTCGCCTGGGTCGTCCTATACCAACTATTCCATTCGTGTCCGTTTTATATCTTTGTGCAGTAATTCTTATTCCACCCATCCTGTCTCTACATGTCCAGAACATCTCAATATTCGTTTTCTATTGTCGTAACAACATTATCTTTTACACCGCATCGATCTCTTATTATAAATATTTTTTAATCTATCTCTCAAACTCACACCATACATACTTCGAAGTATTATTATTTCGACAGCATTTATTCTACTCGCGCGCTTCTTCTGCCATACCCAACAATTACTACCATTATGTTAATGTTAGCATATATAATAATAATAATAATAATAAACTCTTGATTGTACGCCAATAAAAACAACACAAGAACATCACAAAAACATGGAATAGTAGGTACAAGAGGCGGCCTTATCGCTAAATGCAATTTCTTACAGGCAACCTTTGGATAGAAATAATGTTAACGCTGGTGGAAGTTAAAGGTGAATTTAGTACAACAAACAAACATACATACATATATAAATAGTTACAGAAGAAAGGAATAGAAAGAGAACGAGAAGATCTCACTTCAAAGGAGAGCGCATTCTACCAACGAACGGCTTGAACTGTAAAGGAGTTGCTATAGAAGCTTGTGGAATGCGGAGGCATTTTGAGTGATAAATTCTCTGACGATCTTAGGGATTTTCATGGCTGTCCCCAAGGACGCCAAAACGACTTTTAAGATAAGTAGGAGGGAAAGGACAGAACAATTACTTGTATAGCAAAGAGAGGACATGAGCGTTCCTGCGATGTCAAATAGGAAGCTATTTGAGCTTAGTACGAAAGTTGGAGTCATGATCAAACTTACGTTAACCGAAAATGAATCTTATAAATCTACAAATAGAATTCATAATATACTGCTATTAGATTATGTTTGACTAAAAACCTCGATGCATCATCTGAACCACTGATCAATTCAATTTCAGTCAAATTCGTTTTTGAATGTACCATTTAACACTTGGACGCCATTTTCGACAGTTGACATCTCGCCTGTAACCGGTTCGCGCCGGTTTGTGCTTGATAATTTTTGAATTCAACAATACAAAAATATTACGCGTACGGAATATTTTTTGCTGCTAACCATTTTAAATTAATGTCGATCCGCGTTGTGTGAATTGATCACATGTATTTGGTGTGATTGTGTGTAAATAAATACATTTAAATAAACTAGTGTCGTCTCGCTGTTTCACGCGTTTATTTCTTTTAAAATATAGATTACTTGCCAACCGCCCCGTCTTTGTACGAGTACAATGAGTATAAAAAATGGTTGTGACATATACCAACGCACCTTTTTGTAGACTTATTTAAGGTGTACAATACTGTGATACATTATGTCGGGTTCAGTCAGTGTTTGCAATGTATTCGCAAAAAAATATGTTTATTTACGACAACACATTAAAATTTTTTATTATGCCTTATACCTTATTGCACAAAATATCACAAAATGTACAAATGGCGGACTTAATGCCAGATGGCATTATCTCCCAGTCAACCATTACACGAAACAGAAAAATATATAAAAAGTGGTGCAGACAATATATATAAAAAATATATATACGTTACATACATATTTAAATAAATAAACGCAATAAATACATATGATATAAATATATATGGTACGGTAATATATAGTATGGTAATATATAGTACGGCGAAAGTGTTTCAGGATAAATTTGTTTGGGGATTGCTTAATATTCAACGGAAGCTCATTCCAGAGTCGTAATGTAAAGGAATTTGTCAAAAAACTAGAGTGATGAAAAGGAGTTAAGAGCGAGAGAGTATTAGAAGAACGGAGATTACGTTCGTGAGAGGAAGATAGGAATTGGAATCTGTCCTTTAAGTAAGTTAGTGGGTACGGATTATGTATTATACATATAAACCTTCCTCTTGAATCACTCTATCTATTTAAAAAGCACCCCGTCAAAATTTGTTGCGTAGTTTATAAAGATCTAAATACATATACGCGTTAAGTCCACTGCTGGACATAGGAATCTCCAAGATAGGGGAAATGTTGCCCATAATTGTCGCGCTGGGCAAGCGTATTGACAATCTCAGAGCGCAGCTTTCGCGACGAGAATGCTGCTGCCCATCCCCACCCTCTGCACTTGAGCTACACTATTTCGGATGGATATACCGCCATCTGTCGGTTCTGGTGCCTTAGTCGCTTCTTGCGACGCCTGGTACAGTGGGAGGTACTATTCTACTCTGCCTCTAGATATATATTTAATATTGATATATTTTTATTCGAAACTGCAAAAATTGCAGATTGTCTATTTACTATTGGACCGACGATATGTCACAGACAAATAAAATCTAACTTTCTATTTTAGGAAAACTGACAGAATTTCGCTATAACCATATTAGTACACTGGCTTTCCGTTTGTGGCTTTACCCTCTGGTTGTCGACGCGCAGCCGCTAGGCTGTGCGGAGGCGACCTCGGCGGTTAGGGCCCTTGTCGCAGTATCCAACGCCGCCGATTAATATCGGTGGGTCATAGGGTTGCGGTGAAAAGCATTTTTCGCTTCCACCCGCTTTTTCTTAACATTTCTTGCGAATGCTTGTTTAGGTGTCTTGAAATACGAGATGCGTAATACATTTAAAATTGATGTATTGTTTTGTTTACGTTGGCTTCATTTCTTCTATGTAGGTAGCTTGTTGTATTTGTTTGTTTACATCGGCTTCTTTGGCGCGTTTGTTGCGCCATTTGTTTGTAGCAGCTGCACTACACCGTCGAGGATGATATGAACGGCATTTTCACCGGACCTAATAGCCCCGAGTACATCCTGTAGGACGCAGATGGCTCGCTCAGTGTCCAGGAGCCGGCTGAGTTGAACGCGGCGTTGGCTTCGGTTTCGGTTCCTGTTGCGGCGTTGGGGCGGCAACTGTTTCTTGGTATTCTTGATTCGCAGGGGCTCCTTTCTTGCCTTTGCGTTTACGACGGGGGATTTTTACCCCGTCGTTAGACTCGGCCATAAGGTGTGGCGTTGATGGTTGTGCTGATACGCTGTTAGTGCGTACCAAAGGCCGCCCGGCCAGTGCTGTTGTGCCGGCCCTTTTTATCTTGGCTTCCTGCTGGAAGACCGGGCAGCTCACCGAGTTTGCCGGTTGCGGTTCCCCACAGTTCGCGCATGTAGGGGGTTCCTCGCGAGGGCGGGGGCAATCAGTGGCGGCGTGTGCTTCCCCGCATCTCACACACGCTTGTTTTCTGTGGCAGCCATGTGAGGAGTGCCTAAATTGTTAGCACCTGTGGCATTGGGCAGGTCCTTTCTTACCTCGCCATGCCTCGATCTTAACCTTAACCCCGGGCATGCACAGAAGCTCGGTGATTCCGTAGATCGCGGGGATGAGGTTTGGTGTGTGCTGCATTTGGGCGAAGTGAATGCAGCCCGGCCTGCCTTGTCGTGCGCGTATCTGACGCACGAACTCGGGTATGAAGCCCAGGGATCGGAGTTCCTCTTCAATCTCACTTGGTTCAGTTTCCAGTGGGAGGCCTCTAATACAGAACTTGGCGCTCTTCTCAGCGGGCAGGGAGTAGCTGAACCAGGAGAGGTTCTCTTCCTTTTCTAGGTTCGCGAGGTACCGCTGCACCACCCGGTACTCTGCCTCCGTGGTTGGTGTGAACCGCACTCCCTTGCCATACGGTCTGGCATTTGGAGCATGTCCCAGAGCCTGATTCAACGCCTTGAAGTGGCGAGTCCAGTCTGGCATTTTTTCCACTATAAGGGGCGGGTATCTGGGCCGCTTAGTTCCAGCGTCGATCTTCGGTTGGGAGACGGTGCTGGCGCTGGTGCTTGCGGCAACATGGGCATCCGCCTTGGCTTTAGCTCCGACGGTATTGGGTTGAGGTTGGGTCGGTGTGGTTGGCTTCTTCACTACCACGTCGCTGATGATATGGAACTTGTGCTTAGCCGCACTAGTTGCGGCCTACCTGTCAGTCGTGGTCGCGGTTTTTGTTTGGAGCATTGCGGATGCCGCTGTAGCATATGAGCGGGCGGCGAAGTTCCTAGGGGCGGCTGCGGGTGTTGGTCGGGGCGCTGCTGGTCTGGGCACCGGCATGGGAGCGGGTGCGCGCGGAATGTTCTCTGCACGGGAGAGGGCGGATGTGGTTGCTTGAGGCTGGAAGGGGGGGCGGGTTGCGATGTACCCCGCCACATCTTCGAATTGCGGGTACACCGCCGCACGCAGCTTATTCAGGGATAGCACTTGAATGTCGCTGTCTTCCCTCTCTTCTGATGTGTTGAGACCCTCTCTTCGCTCCCGAGGGTCGCGATTGGGCTTCGATTTGGGCTTAACTCCGAATTCCCTCAGGAACTCGGCCGCCGCGAGCTGCTGAGGGGGGGGGGGGCTTCCGGGGTTGGGCACGGTGGGGGGGGGGGGGGGGACGTAGCTTCCCAGTGTCCTTGGTCTTGGTAGGCTTCTTAGGTGTCGATGTTGATGTCGATAACAGTGGAGGCGAGGGTGGGCGTTCTGTCTCCACTCTGCCGCTGGCGCTTCGGGAGCGGCGCGCCGTTTCAGAGGGTGACGTCACTGGCACCGTTTTCTAGGGCCTATCCACTTCGGAGTTGCCGGTCAAGGGGCGCTGGTCGCATGGTCTCGTCTATTTCCAGCTTCTCGTTCGAGATGCCCAGTTCATATTCTCGCAGGCGGCAGTAGGAGGCCATCCATCGGAGTAGCCCGTCCGATAGGGAGCGGGAAGCCTGCAGTCTCTGGACCAGGATCATGTCCCGGTACCAGGCGCTTGCTGGTGATAATGGTCCTTTAAAAGAGGTGGTGGGGGCTTTTTTGTTGAGTGGTGTCTTGAACCCACTTGGCGGGTTTGAGTCCGTCAGACACGGCGAAGGGGGCGCGGAAGGCGCCATGGGGCAGATCAATTATAACCGGACTGTCCACAGCCCGCGCCGGCCGCGCGTCCTCCGACGAGGACGGCAGACTTGCTGTCTTGCTCACTTCTTCGGTATCCATGACTATTTTTGTCCGTGGGTACTTGGACAAAAAATAGTCATGGAATGTTCCAGGCTTCTGACGCGGCGACTCGCTGCACACTCCTTGCGCGGATACCCCGATCTGGTTTCTACGCCGTTCAAGTTGTTCGGGTGCGATTCCACCGCCTTTTCAACAAAAGGGGTGGAATTCGCTGAATGATGTGTGTTGGGTTTGCGTGGCTTCTTCTGTTTAGGGAGTCGGGCGCGTTGGCGAGTCGGACTGTCCGGCTTTACCCTTGGTGAGATCGGAACCTCTATCTCATTTTTGAGGACCTCTAGTTGTTCCCGGAAGTAGATTTTTTTGATATCCGTCCAGTAGTTTTTGAAACTATAACTATATATTAGGGCCCGATGGCGCAGATGGTAGTAATCCTATCTTGTGTACCGTAGGATAGGGTTCGATTCCTATCCAGGGCAATTATTTATATGATGATATTTGTATTTGTTCTGTATCTGTGTGTTTATGTAGTATATTAGTGATTCCGCTGTTGTCTGACGTACGTAACACCATTGCTTTAAGCGACTTACCACGAAGTCAGGTCAATGTATGAATAGTTGTGGGAATTTATTTATTTATTATTACAAACGTACATAAATATATATCACGTTTACACAGTTTCGTATCAGGTAGGGATCTATTATTTTTGCTGAATATAATATAGCCTACGTTACTCCGGAATAACATAGCTTTCTATTTGTGAAGGAATTTCCAAAAAAGATTCAGTAGTTTTTGATCCAGTTAGTTCTGAAAACAAAAATACTCATGTTTTCTTTTTGTAATTAAATAGATTCTTGTAGTTAGACTTAATTCAAGTAGATAGATTTTCGTGGGTTGCTGGCAGGGTAAAATAGTATCTCCTCGTGTAAGAGGCGAGTAATGTATAGGAACCAACAGATTGCGGTATATCCACCCAAAACAGTGTAGCTCGAATGTATAGTGCTGAAGTTACGTAAGGTTATTGTCACCACGCTTGCGAATGCGAAACAATTATGGGCATGTTGCCCTTTCATGGAAACCTTTCTTGGGGAGCCCTTTGTTTAACACTGGACATAATGATGGTGATAAATGGTTTTACGGACAGAGCAATGATTAGAGCCACAGGAATATCCTGGTAGCGAAGGTCGTGGCAGGTGGTCAACTTCAGGGTCACTGCACCAACAGTTGCGGATTCAAAGTCGAAGCCAAATGTATCTTTATTTAAATAAGCCTACGATAGACACTTTCAAATCGAAAAAATCAACAAAAAAATATCTATAAGTATAGATTTGTTTATTACAACATTACACAAATGACCGATGACCCTGACAACCTAATAGTGTTATAAAGGTCATTAATCTCATATTCATTAGCCGGATAGGCTTCTTTTAAAATGGTTCTTAACTTATTTAAGAAGACTTGAAACACCAATAATACATACACCAAGCAACAAAAATTAATAGTATATTTTTAATCAATGATTTGCGTTTAACGATGAATGTCAAATGGGAAATTTTGACAGATTCTGCATGTAATGAATGACAATGGAGTGCACGAGAATCGACATCTTTTTAACACTGCCATCTATGATAACAATTATGAACTACTTGTGCAACATACACAACAGTACCGCTATTTGCCGTTAGAAAGATTTTTAGTGTTTGTACTTAGATATTCTATTGCATACTAGGTGGTATTACGATCTTTACAATTAATAATTATTATACAATTTTTGATTTTTATTTTGGACATAAATATGTTAGTCAATTACTTCCAATGTTACGTAATATCAGTTATGAAATCCAAATGTTTATTAAATATTACAGTAGATATACAGTTTCATAATTTATAATTGTTTATATAATTATATCTATTTGTATGTAAGAACACTATACAATTATTGGAAGTATTTATTTAAATATCTATCTATACAATCCCTTTACTTTTGTAATACATTGTATACAATTGGATTATTTATAGAACTCGGAGATTAATATAAAATTGTTAAAATTTATATACATTCATTTTGAAATGCTGCAATGTTTTCATTCGGCTGTTTATTAATCCAATTATTATGTAATAAACTGACTAATAGGGGTAGATGGCGCCACTGGGAGGTGAGCGGGAGGATTATTGTTTTAATAATTGAATATTATACTATGGCAAGGTAGGTACAACTGCGGGTGGAAGTATTGTTAGGGGATTTATAATATGGAAACGCCTAATAAAATTTCGTTTTAACGGCTTCAGGACGCAGTTTTTATAACTTATCTTTTTTGTCCGACGACTCACTTAAAAATTCTTGTCACTTGAAAACGTGACGAGTTATCTTGTGTTCCTAAGGTCGTTGATCGATCTCCACGCAGCACAAACATTTGCGTGATATTTATTGTGTTTGTTCTGTGACTGCGTGTTAAATGTCTCTCTGTTAACTGTGTAAAAACCCAACTGATACAAATAGTACAAGTATAATAGCCCGATATATCCCGCGGGAACATATTTTCAAGATAAATGTACGTTGTTTTAATCTAGACAATCAATAATCGCTGCGTTCATTTGTATCCAGACCTTTCCGAAGGTTCTTTCTCCATACAAACTATACTGGATGAATTTATCCAGTAAAGGTGATCCCGTTGGATAGATCTAATTTATTTTCATCTATCTCGACAAGACTTTTTGCGCAGTTTCGCTGTAACGAAACGACATACCTACAATTCTTCCTGCAATAACACAAGATCATAAGTACCAGAGAAGTAGAGTAGTCCGTCTGTACCAGGTGTTGTAAGAGGCGACTGAGGTACCGGAACCGACAGATGGCGGTATATTGATCCAAAACTGCGCAGTTCAAATACAACAGGCCGGGGATGGGCAGCAGCATCCCCATCTCAAAGTTACGTTCTGCGTTTGTTACTACGATAAAGTTCTCCCTTGCTTGGGGAGGCATATGTTCAACTTGGACTTCCAATACCTGTAATGATAATGATGACGGTAAGAAACTACACACGTAAACGGAGCAGCCGACTGACTGACTGACTGACTGACATATCAACGCAGGACCTATACTATAAGAGTCAGAAACTTGACTAGAATTGACGTCTAAGTAATCCAACATTACTATCACCGGAAAAAAATTAACACACCTGCACAGAACAAACTCTAATATATGTAATACAAGCTGTGCCCGCGACTTCGTCCGCGTGGAATTTTTTTTTTTGGGTACCATACCTCTTTACGTTAACTTATATAAACTCTGAATGTCATGTTCGTTTGTATCGAATCAATTACTTGAAAAATAAGTTTGAAGTTTCTAGATCAAAAAATAGCGATACTTCCATACAACTTTTCATCCCCCCTTTCGACCCCTCACAACCCTTTTTTCGAATAAAAAATAGCCTAAAAGACTAAAAAAGCGTGACAGACAGACAGTCAGACAAAGTTACTTTCGCATTTATAATATTGTAGTGAGATAAATGTTTGTCCCGAGTGGGGATCGAACCTCGACTCATGGCGTATAAGACCTGAAACGACTGTGTGCAAATTCGGTAGATTTTCCAACGGACAGCCACGATGCCTGTCTTTATGGTCGCGTATCGATTGATCCACTAGTTTGTTGTAGATGCGGAACACAGCTCGTTGTACAGTCGCGAACGCTCGCAGATATTTCGTTCATGATTCGTCATAACGACGCTGCAGCGAGGCGCGCGCCCGTTTGCCTGCTGTATAGCTCGCTGTGCCAACATTCCGTGCTCAATTTAATTTGTACGTCTGTATTAAAGCACGGGGGTACACGGGGGTGGGGGGGTGGGATATTTTATTCGAGAGATTAGCCATACCTAGCGGTTTCACCCGCGTAGAATAATACACAATAAGTTCTATTTTCATTTATCTATTTATTGGTACCTATGTGAAACAAAAATATCCTCAACATCTGATACATTGACCTGACTCCATGATAAATCGCTTTAAACACTTGTGATACGGACGCCAGACATCATAGGAATCACAAATATAATACATGCATGTTTTAAATGTAATATTTTACACCTAGACACCGATCAAACACAAATATCATCACATAAATATTTGCTCTGGGTGGGAATCGAACCATGACCCTCGGCGCACAAGATAGGATCTCTTCCATCTGCGCCATCGGGCCCGTTAAACGGCTATGAACTTCCAAACCACTGAAACGATTTTCAATAAATTTTGCAGACACAGTAGTTTGATCCAACTTGAGAGATAGGATAGTTTTTATCTCAATTTATAGTTGCAACATATATTGACTTGAATCCGTGATAAGTCGCTTAAAGCACTTGTGTTACAGACATCAGACCACAGAACAAACACAAATATTGATCATACAAATATTTGTACTGAGTGAAGATCGAAGCCACGACCATTGGCGTATAAGAAAAGAACCTCGCTGAATGCGCTATCAATTCCGTCTACTACATTGCAATTATATTTCAGTAAAGATCATCATATCAGCCATAAGACGTCCACTGCTGAACCAAGGCCTCTCCAAGTAATCTCCAATAGGACCGGTTGAGTGCGGCCTGTGTCCAGCGCGATCCTGCGGTTTTAGTCAGATCGTCTGTCCATCTTGCGGGTGGACACCCTACGCTGCGCTTGCCGGTACGTAGTCCCCATTCCAGGACTTTACGACTCCGTCGGCCATCGGTTCTGCGTACCAAATGCCCTGCCCACAGCCTCTTCAACTTACTAATCCGCCGGGCAATGTCGGTAACTTTGGTTCTGTTACTATATGGAAGTTGGAAGTCATCAAACCTGAATTCGAGACGGTTCGTAATGACTCTAGAATACAAACTGTAAACATGACTCAGGAGCGAGATGGGGCTGTAATTTTTTAATCAAGTGCTGTCTTTCTTACAACACAGCACCACCACACTGTTCCATGCTGCTGGCGATATGCCCTCGAGGTCGACCGTGTTAAAGAGCTTCTGAAGGACTTTAAGTACCGGTGTTTCACCCGCCTTCAGAAGTTCAGATGTGATTCCGCCATCACCAGGCGCCTTGTTATTCTTACTGTTTCAGGGCCATTCTAATCTCGCTCAGGCTGATGTCCGGGGTATCCTGGGAGTAGTGTCGGATTAACTCGACTCTTGGGTCTTTTGCCGAACTGCTAACAGGCTTAGACACGGAAGCGTATAACTCTTCATAGAACCTCTCGATCTTAACCAGCTCCTCGTCCTTAGTGGACGCTAAACTTCCATTATTCCGCTTATTATTGTCTTTTTAATATTTTCAGTATTAAATAAACGGATGTCGTGTCGCATAGATTTTGAAAGAAAAGATATCTTCAGTCTAATCCCAGGATATATACAGTAGCTGTAGTCAGCACTCGTAAACGCTGTATGATCACGTAGAATTATTGCATTAAAGTATAATCTGGCGGAGTTTGCTCCACGGGGGGCGGCGGGGGCGCGGGTGGGGGGGGGGGGGGGGTGGGGGGGGGGGGGGCGGGTTTTACAATTCGCAATGGTTTCGAGTTTTAGACATCGGGTTCAGTGGAGTAGGTCTTATGAAAAATATCCACAGTTATGTGGTGAAAGAAGGCATCTCAAATATTACATGTATAGATATCTATACATGTAAATAAAATTGGAGTGTCTGTTTGTAATATTAAAATAACCGCTTTCTGCTACATGCATATGAATGTATGTACGGTACACATACCATAATATATTATTTGTCAATTTTTGTCTGTCTGTCTGTTTGTACCGGCTAATTTCTGGAACGGCTGGACCGATTTGGACGGGACTTTCACTGGCAGATAGTTTACGTAATAAGTAATAACTTAGGCTATATTACCTCACACTACGTGCGAAAGGACCCGAGCATTGATTAAAAATGAGGTAAAAACGGGCGAAAAATTTTACGTTCGTTGCGTGCGCTGCGTGGGAGTTTGTAGTTCGAAAGAAAATATGCCGGCCAAAGTCACAATTCCACGCGAACAAAGTCGCAGGCACAGCTAGTATATATATATATATATTTATATATATATACTAGCCTATAATGTACCTATGCTTGTTTGTAGATTGAGATGTTTTAAATGCTGAAGAATTTTGATCATAAAGTTTAAGGAAGTAGAGCAATTACTGCAAAACTCAAATCTCCTCACGAAAGCGAGCATGTTACCCATAATTGCCGCGCTGGGTAGGTGTTTTGGCAATCACAGAGCGTAGTTTCGCTACTGGTATGTCGTTGGCATTCCATTCTTCTTTTTATTAGACCAACAAGCGTACAGTCCGCGTGATAGTAAGCGTCACTGCAGCCTATAGACGCTCGTAATATCACAAGGATATCACTAACGCGTTGCCAACCTTGTGACTTGAGGATATTATATCACAATACCCAGTAATATCACTGCCTCTCTCACCCTTTAAAGCGGAACGCAGCAATGAGAATACTGCTATTTGATGGTTGAAATTGTTGAGAGTGAGGGACCAATGCACACGACCTTTGCACGAGGTCTATCTCGTGTTATCGGTAGATTAATCATTTCATAAGAGATATAGTGCGAAAAGAGGTTATTAACTGCTCAAGAAACAGATGACCCGAATGGCGCAGATAGTGGTGATCCTGTCTTGTGTGTCAAGGGTCGTGGATTCGAGCCCCATTAAGGGTAAATATTTATGAGTGTTCAATATATGTATTTAAGTAGTATATTTGTGATTCCTCTGTTGTCTGATGTCCGTAACACAAGTGCTTTAAGCGACTTACCACGGAGTCGGGTTAATGTAGGAAATGTTTTGTGAATCCGTACTAATAATAAAAATGTATAAGTTTGTTAGTATGTATGAATGTATGTTTGTTACTGTTTCACACAAAAACTACTCAGTTTTAATTAAACATTACAATAATACAACTAATTATTATTATCATTTCCATGTCAGCCATTGGAAGTCCACAGCTGGACATAGGCCTCCCCAAGAAAGAGGGAATTTTGGCCATAATTGCCGTGCTCAAGCGTGTTTCCAATCACAGAGCGCAGCTTTCGCGACGGAGATGCTGCAGTCCATCCCTGCCCAATGCATTTAAGCTAAACTAATTTGGATGGATATACCGCCATCTGTCGAACCAGGTACAGGTACAGGAGTAGGTACTATTGTTCTCTGACGGTACCTCACGCCTAAATCCAAAATAAACAGAACCAATTACGTTTAAAAACAATCACTGGCCATTTATCCACGCAGTCAACAGACAACGATGAATACTCCATCATTCATTCTAAAAATCCCCAGCTAATTTGCGAAAAAAAACATCCGCCCCCAGCACAAAGGAGGGCGCAGGTGCCGCTAGCGCCCCCCCGCGGCAATCTGATAGACTATTAATCCGGATTTAAGTGGATTACAGCGGATATAACCGGTTCTAAGTGGTTTAGCGCTGTTTTTCGAGCCGTCGGCGCTTCTGTATGTTCGTTTGGGGTGAGAATTGGTTTTGCCTTTTTATTGGTTGATTGAATACACTCCGTGTAGAGGTTTTTGATACGTTCGTCGAGCTGTTTCGATCACACTAGTGATCGTCCACTATTGGATCGTGTGCTAGTGGAGCGCCGCGGTTTCACTCGCGTAGGAAATACCTCATAAACATAAGGGATAAAATAAAGATATATATTATTTACTGATAATATAACTTACTATTAGTGGAAAAAATTTAAAAATCGATTAGAAAATCGAAATGACAGATGGCGGTATATACGTGTCTAATAGACGTAGCTCAGATATATAGGGTGGGAATGGGCAGCAGCGTCCCCGTCGCGAAAGAAGCGCTCTGCGATAGCTAACAGGCGTGTCCTTTTCGGCAATTATGGGCAAAAGTCCCCCTTTCTTGGGGAGGTCTATGTCCAGCAGCGAACTTTCAATGGCTGTAATGATGATAGTGATTATAAAATCAGTCGCAACAAATGCAAAATTACAAATGTACAAAAATATGAACTTCTGTTACATTTCTCAATTTTTGGAAATGATTCCTATTTTTTTTAAATATAATATATATTATAATACTTTCAAAGAATGTAGTTTTATTTTAATATAAGAATTTCTAATGTAGGTATTGTAGTTTTGGAGCCAATTCGTTACAAACAAACATACACATCTTAACTCTTGATGATATACTAGCTGTGCCCGCGACTTCGTCCGCGTGGATTAGTTTTTTTTTGGGTACCATACCTCTCTACCTTAACTTATATAAACTTTGAATATCATGTTTATTTATATCGACTCAATGGCTTGAAAAATAAGTTTCAAGTTTCTAGCTCCAAAAATAGCGATACATACTTCCATACAACTTTTCTTTCCCCCTTTCGACCCCTCACAACCCTTTTTTCGAATAAAAAAATAGCCTATGTCCATTCTCAGGGTCTAAAGATTATCTGTGCCTAATTTCATCAAAATCGGTTAAGAGGTATACGCGGGAAAGCGTAACAAAACGTTACAGACAGACAGAGTGACTTTCGCATTTATAATATTAAGTAGGGATATAGATGTATGTAGGTATTTTTTTAAATGTAATTAACTCATCAACATATAATCCGTAGGATGTCCAACGATTGAAAAAAGGTTAGTATAGCGATTGACCCACATGCGCAGATTTGTAGTGGTCCTGTTTTATGCGCCAAGGGTCATGGCTTCTACCCCCATTTAGGACATATATTTATATGATGATATTTGTGTTTTTCCTGTGTCTGAGTGTTAAAAATATGTATTTAAGTATTATATTTGTAGTAATTTCTTGTTAACTGATGTTCTTAACGCAAGTGCTTTTGCAACTTACTATGGAGTCAGGTCAATGTATGAAATATTGTAGGAATATATCTTTAGGCCAAGCAAAGCCGGGATAGAATATAATATAAAATAATCCGAAATATCTCAGTGCCTCAAGTCGAAAGTTTTCTATCAATGTGTGTTACCAGCGATGACCTATGGCAACGAAACGTGGTCTCTTAAAATTGGCCTTATTGGCCAACTAAAAGAAGTTTAACAAGCTATGGAGAGGGCAATGCTCGGAGTTTCTTTGCGAGATCGAATCAGGAATGAGGAGATTGGTAACACAAAAAAATTTACCGATATTTCGGATTAGTTAGTTGAAGTGGCAGTGGGCATTTGGTACTCAGAGCCGATATCCGATGGAGTCGTATGGTTCTGGATTGGAGACTATGTACCGACAAGCGCAGCGTAGGGCGTCCACCCACAAGATGGACAGACGATCTGACTAAAACCGCAGGATCGCGATGGACACAGGCCGCATACAACCGGCCCTATTGGAGATCTATAGGGGAGGCCTGTGTCCAGCAGTGGACGTCTTATGGCTATGATGATGTTGAAATGTTAATATAAAATAAAATTTAAATCACTTAACTCACATTTTAAATGATTAAAGCAGGAAGTCATTAAAGAAAATAATCGGCAACATCAGCTGTTTCGAACGGATATACCGCCATTTGTCGATTCCGGTAACTCAGTCAGCCCTCCCTTCAGTTAAGACAGAAGTCTAGTAATATACCACCATACTATTCCACCGGTAGCTCGAATGTAATCGGGCAGTGATGGGTAGCCAGTAATCAATAGCATGACGTCCTACCGCTGATTAAACGACAATTCTGACTTTAAGATTACTAGCTTCGCCCTGCGGTCTCACTTACGGAATTCGTCATCCCCGTGACAATATGGAGAAACAATATGTCACCTATGTTACTTGCTGATAATGTTATTTACTATTCATGAAAGTTTTATTGAAATTAGTTCAGTAATTTCTGAGTATATTTATTACAAACGTACAAAAATACAAATCCTGTTTAAAAAAATCTATTTCAGGTCTCTCTTATTTTTTCTGAAATATAACATAGCCTGTGTTATTCGGTAAAGAAATAGCTTTCTAATGGTGTATGCCGGCCGTGTGGTACCGGTGAAGCGGTGTAGCTCAAATACAACAGGGCGGGTATGAGCAGCAGCATTTGCGATTGCCACCACGCTTGCCCAGTGCGGCAATTATGGGCAACTCCCCCCTTTCTTGGGGAGGCCTATAATCAGCAGTGGACGCTATACTGCTGCTTTGATGTGAATGAATTTCAAAATTGGGTATATACGTTAGCTTTTAAATTAAACTAACAATCAAATAATTTCTATTTACAATATAAGTTTACATAAAAATATTTAGTAAACTAACTGAACTACACAAGAATTACACGCCATATTGAACCATTATAAAACACAAAAATAAATGTTAAAACGATTTTTATTAATAGGCAAAACACAAGCCACATAATCCCAAATCAAACATTTTAATGCAAGCACTCAACTTCAAAGCTGTCTCCATAAACGCCCCTAATATGTCACAGTTAAAAGTATCGGCTAATAAAGCCGCAATTAGCGTTCGTTTTTTAAACGCAAACAGAAGGGGGAAGTCTAATGTGATATCCTTGTTCGCTTTTTTAAAATAAGAACATCGAACGGCGTTTATAGAGACAGTTAATGGCGGATCAAAATAGTTTTGGGTTTTGTTATTATTAACTCGTATGCTTAAGCAGTAATCGCTATAAATTGACGGGCCTGATGGTGCAAATGGTAGTGATCCTATCTTTTACGCATTGGGTCGTAGGTTCGATCTCCTCTTAGGACAATCACTTGGTTCTGTGTCTGGGTATTAAATTTATGTATATATTTGTGATTCCTCAGTTGTCTGATGTCCGTAACACAAGGGCTTTAAGCGATTTATCTCTCAGTAATATTTAATATATAATAATTAAGTACAATTAATAATTATAATATTCACATAACATCTCCAACATTGACCTGACTATTTTTTTGCACCCGGCTTCTTCTCGTGTGACCACTTGGTCATGTGTGATGTTCCCTAAGGTGCCAGAACCGACAGATGGCGGTATATCTATCCAGGGAGTGTAGTTCAAATGCAAATGGACAGCAGCAACCCCGTCGCAAAAGCTGCGCTCCGCAATTGATAAAAATCTTTCCCAGGGAAGCCCATGTCTGTGGGCTTCTAATGGCCGTTATGATGACACAATTAGGTAATTAGGAGAAACCGTCTGGTTATGTTAGTGATGATAAATGAACGTTATTAGCATAGCGACTAAAATGGGCCATAGACAACCCAAAATTGTTCAACGACATTTAAAATGGTTACAAGTTCTGAGAAGGCCACCGTGTTCATAAATCTCTGTGGCGGTTTTTATGATGTCTCTTTTTTTAAGGTCAGTTGCAACCAATATCTTTACTGCTGTATAAAACAAAGTTGCTTTCCGCTGTCTGTCCGTATGTATGCTTGGGTCTTTTAAACTTCGCAACGGATTTCGATGCGGTTTTTTAACAGATAGAGTGATTCAAGAGGAAGATTTATATGTATAATACATGCATAATATAATAGAGAATATTCTTTTTGTTTTTACAAGTACATAACCGTGAGGTACCGGCAGAATAGCACTTTCCCTTGTACCAGGTGTCGGTGAGGCGACTAAGGTTATTAAACCGACAGATGGTGGTATATCCATCCAAAACACTGCAGCTCAAAAGCACAGGGTGGGGATGGGTAGCAGCATCCCCGTCGCAAAAGCCGTACTCTGCGATTGCCAACACGCTTGCCCAGCGCGGCAACTATGGGCAACATTCCCCCTTACTTGGGAGGCCTAGTGAGCCTAGCCAGCAGTGGACTTGGTGATAGCTGGTATGATGAAGTACAGAGTTAGCTATTCCAACCCGCCGTGAAATACCGGTAGGGTAGAATAGTAACTCTCAAGTGTCGTCAGAGGCGATTTAGGTATCAAAACCGACAGATGGCGGTATATCCGAATCAAGTGTAGTTCAAAAACTGCGCTTGTGGGATAGGCAGCAGCATTCCCGTCACGAAAGCTACGCTCTGCGTTTGCCAACATGCCCTGCGCGGCAATTATGGGCAAATTCCTCCTTCCATCATCATCATACCAGCCATTGGAAGTCCACTGCTGGACACAGTCCTCTCCAAGAAAGTAGGGATTTTGCCCGTAATTGCTGCGCAGGGCAATTGCAGAGCGCAGTCTTCGCGACGAGGATGCTGCTACCTATCCCCGCTCTATGCATTAAAGCTACACTGTCTTGGATGTATTTACCGCCATCTGTCTGTTCCGGCACCTTAGTCGCCGCTTACGATACCCGGTACAAACGGAGGTACTAATCTACTCTCTCGGTACCTCACGGCAAAATATTGTACAATGAGCATGCAACCATGGAATGGTTTAGAATTTTTCTAAGCATGGCGTGGCATAACTAACCCTGGACACACCAATTTATAAAATAACCACAATCTCAAACAAACATAAAAAGGCTGCTTTGTAAAGGGAATTGCGACCGTTTTGGCTGTAAAACGACGAGTAGAAATTGCTTATTCAACGATAGACCATGGGCATCTCACATTATGACACATATTTTTTCAAATCAAACAAAGGAGGACATTTAAAAGGAAACTCTGTAGACGCCGCTATGGTCGGTTGAAAAACATTTTTTTATCTATGACCTTTCCTGCTCTTTCTTAAAAATGGCGGCGCGAAAAAAATGTTTAAATGCGTTTATTGCTGTCACCACTTTACGGTAGTGGATAATTGTTTAATTGCGATCATAACGAATAATAATAATAATTGGTATCCTACCGCAGTATCCATTTTGTTTACAAGTCTTACTTTTTTATTTTTTTCCCTTACCTTTACATTGGTGTTGGCAGTGGGCTTTGATGAGTTTGGTTTTTTGACAATTGCGTTTGGTTAAAGTATAAGTGTTGCTATATGTATATTGCCTTTCGGTGTTATGATTTTAAATTTATGATTTGTGCTTTAACAGATTTTTATATGCAAAAATAATGACATTAGAAAATATTAAAGACACACAGAATATAGACGTCGTACAATCCTAATAAAAATAATAGTTTAAAAAATAAAAAACACGCTTTTATTACGCACTTAAAATATAGTTCAAAAATCTATTTAAAAATGAATTAACAAACAATCAATGGTATTATTGTGAAAAAAGCGTGGGTTGCTTTTCAATACCATTTATTGTTTATTGATTTATTTCTAAATTAGAAGTTATTTTCCACTTTTTAGTTTCTTTCATCATTAAAGCGTGTTTTTTAGTTTTTGAACTATATTTTTATTTTATACTTTCTAGTCTTCTTATTTTGTATTTCTGACAGAAAACCCTATCATTTGATACCTGTATCATGGGGGTGCATTTCAATTAGCCTGCCCGCCATTTTAGACGTCCGCCATGTTGGATTTGAGTCACGTGACTATTATTTTGGTATGCCTGACAGCAAACCCTTTTATCTAATACTGATATCAAGAAATTCCAAACATTTTATGCTTAATGGCGCCCCGCCAGGATCTGTCGGATTAGCCGCTCCAACTGGGTAGGTGAATGCGGTACTCTTTATTCAAGTAAGGAAGCATTTTATTAAACACACGTCTGCAGAGAACCCTGCTCTATTTATCATGGACAATCATGAATCGCACTGTATCTATCGCAATACTGAGGGTATTGAGGCATTAGATCTAGCCAAATAATCTGGAGTAACGATTCTTCCACTGCACCCTCATACCACTGCAAAGATGCAGCCACTTGATGTTGGATTGTATGGTCCATTCAAAATCTATTACAACAGCGCTGTGGATTCATGGTTGATGAGGATCCCTGGAAAACCGATGAGTATCTACAATATCGCAGAGTGCGTAGGTCAAGCATATGCGAAATCCATGACCCCAACAAATATTTTATCTGCCTTCAGAAAACGCGGAATTTATCCGTATGACGAAAACATATTTACGGAATCAGACTTCATGCCATCATCAGACACAGATAGATATCAACCAGGGCCATCTGTATTTACTGCCACTCCTGAGGAACTACAACATAGAAAGACTTGTGGAAGTCCTTCATCGGATGTGACATGTGCTGAGAGTCCGTCTTCACTGGTAGCCGATGGGAATATCGCAAAGCCTTTAGAGGAGCTACACAAACCAGACTAATTCACTTAACGGAACCACAACATTAATAATCCAGGAAATTCTGGCAGGTGTGACTCCTGAACCAGGATCTAGTTCTCCAAATATAGCGATGCCATCGCGTTCCGAAGAAACTTCTGGGATTGAACTGAACAGAGACAGGACCCCGCCACCCATTGAAGCAAAACCTGGAAGTTGTTGTATTCAATCTAAATTTGTGGGCTGGGCACGGACTGGAAAGCGAAATGCCGAGCGAAGCCGGGTTGGGTCGCTAGTACATATATAATGACGGGATTTTCAATAGATTGTACCGCAGGTGGTGTTTCTGTTGCGACTGTTATTTTCCTGTATGTAGAAGTACCACCCCTTAGTCTCACTTACGTTAAATAATTGAAATCACCTAAAAAAACAGTGACCTTTCACTAACTTTGCACCCCCTTTTTACCTTAAGGGATGATTTTCGAAATTACACACGTGCTTCATGACTTTCAATGAAGAACCTTCATACTGAATTTCGTTCGAATAACTTTAAAAATATCAAAGTTTCATAGTAACTATGCACCCCCTTTTTATCCCCTTAAGAGGTTGATTTTCACGTTATAAAAGGAACCGTTGCACAAAATTTTAAGTTTTTAACTCTTGTAGTTTAGAGACTGCGTTGATATAACAGTCATTGATTTTATACTTTTATATATAATGATGCCTGTACTGGTTTGGCGCTCCACTTGTGACCTTGTGCCACGCTTTCACGGCTTGTGTCTCTTCAAATTTCTATGATTGAATCACTGATGTCGCGCACCAGTCTAATATTCTCATCATAGCATACCCCCAATCTAGACGTGTGACTTACCCCCCCCCCACACTTAATTTAATAAAGTCGAGAAACAATAACGGAACATGATCCCCGATATAATAACATTGTGTTCATTTATTATTGATAAAATGGAGTGGCGCACGAAACGGGCGGGAGGGGTGAGGGTTCCGTCGGCTCTGATGTACGTTATTTTAAATATTTTTTTTATATCATATGTATTTGTTGTGTTTATTTAGGTATACAAATTTATATGTAACGTTTATTTATAAATAAATATATATATATATATATACGAAACAGAAAATAAATATATATGTATCTATATATATATATACATACGAAACAGAAATATTTTATATAAAATTATATATATCTATATATATTTAAACAAACAGACTGTTTCGTGTAAAAGTTGACTAGGAAATAATGTCAACAGGCATTAAGTCCGCCATTTGTACATTTTGTAATATTTAGTGAAATAAAGTTCAATAAATAAATATATATTTCGTTTTGAATTCCAAAGTATGTCCAGCAGCACGTATATCCAAAATGGCTGATATGATGATAAAACAATCAAAATACATATTCGTATAGAAAACAAGTCGATCCCTAAATAGTGTCCGTTCGTCCCCCGACGCTCGTGTAGATAAAATTCTATTCCCGCGCGCGGATTGGAGCCGAATTTCGAAATTGGAATCAAAAGACAATCCTTTTTTTTCTTTTTTATTGCGACAAATGGCGATGGCCGCGAGGCCGGAGTGCCAGCGTTAAATTTTATATGCATAGTGAGACGGGGTGACCCGGCAGATTCGATTAGGATTTTTTTTTATTAAGGTTGTAAAACGCTAGGAGTATACATTACAAGGTAATACATCTTATGGGCTAATAAGATGTAATGTTGTTTTTTGTTTCTCTTTCAAGGTTTAACAGGTATTTACAGGCAATTTGCACTTTAAGGGAATTGCTATATTTTTAAATTACACTACCGATAAGTAGTGAACATTTTTTATCCATTTCAAAAAAAATTGCGCAAACGGTAATTTGACGCAGTTACAGATAATGTAAAGAAGTGCATTAAGCGATTTCTTGTGCATGAAATGCACAAAGAACATTCTTAGAAATAACCATTACACACTGTTAATTGACATAGTTAATAATATATTTTTCTGTTTGAGTTTAATGAAACTTAGGTAGAAACACATTAAATGCTGGTTTTTTTCTTTTATTGCAGGGAAACGCAATTAAGATTTTATTGAAAGGTTTGCTAATTAGTTTTTTGCTGTTTTGTCTGCAGGGTCTTTGTCGTATCCCTGAGGAACTTTTGTTATTCTGAAATCTATGTCATTGGACAGCTAAACTGTTAAAAAAGTTCTGCCGATTAAGTTAAGATAAATAAAAGCCAGATATATCTCGTGGGAATAGGTTATAGAAAAAAAAGACTGTCTATCATATCAGCCATAGAAAGTACAATGTTGGACATTGGACACAACTTCGCGACGAGGATGCTGTTGCCCACCCCCACCCGGTATTATTGAACTTGTGCTGTTTCGGATGGATATAACGCCATCTGTCGGTTCCGGTACTTTAGTCGCCTCTTACGAAACCTGGTACGGAGGGAGGTACTATTCTACTCGGCCGGTACGCCACCTGTCTATAACCTCTGCACTAAATTTCATTCTAATCTCTTCAGACATTACAGACACGAAAGAGACAACAACTATTCATCTACACACACATTCGCGTTTATGACATTAATAAGTATTGCCCGACTTTTAGAACAAAAAACAAATGAAGATTTGAATATCGAATTGCTTTTCCAAGTTTGAATACGGAGAGAACCAAAAACAAATGAATATACAAACAAACAGAGCAGCGGAGTGCACAAATAACCCTCTGGTTTCCAAGTAAGTAGCATACTAAAGCAGGATCAGAGATCTCACGCAAAGGCTGAAATATTAAAGCGGCAAGCATCAGCCGGGTCGCCGGATGATACCTGGCCGGTTACTTTTTAATCCGGTCCGGTCGTAAACACCCGGTCGCGAGGGTCGGGACAGGGTTGGCAGTCTCAAGTTTTTACAAATAAAAATATTACAACAACACCGCCATCACCAGGTTACAGTGATTGTCCAACAACATTTATACTTCAGGTTTGAAAAGAGCCATCGCTGGCACTTCGCGACTTGTTAATAAAAAGAGCACTATGCAAGATTTTATGAGTTGGTAGATAACGGAAAAAAATGGAAATGTACATAAAAAATGTTTTTATTTAAATATTTTTCGCTATATATAATATTTTATATATTTTTGTATCAAGACAACCCTGGAGAACGAATCGGATCACGGATATTCCAACGCGATAATCCCGCCATCTCTGCCATTTTTTCCTGTGAAAATATGGCGTCGCTCCGCTGGGAGAGGCTTTGATATATAGTTTATTCAGCCAGGGGTATTTTTTTATACCGTTCCGATGGATCAAGGAGGTGCGATTGCAACCTTTTCGTTTGTTTTTGTTTTTCTATAGATACATGTCTCTTAAAACTATTTTGGATACAGAATGTAAGAGTGCTTGCGTAGATTTTTTTCACTCACCTTTATACCTATCTGCATACAAGTTTATAATTTTTTTCTAATTTATTGCAACACATGTAGGAATGTAATATATTGATTCGATATTCTTGAATCATATTTATACAATAAAATTAATAAAAGGCTAAATATTTTTTAACTTCCCTTTGTAGTTGTTAGGCGAACTCACACATTCACACAAACGCGACTTTTTGTAATAATTAAGTGTTAATATAGTAAAGGACCTAAAATTATGTTGTACTTGGATTTTCGGTCTGAGAGGTAGAATCCTGATGACGTAATGTACAGGCATTTTTTTGCTTAGTTTGGGCATCAGTCTCCCACAATAGGGTATATTGTCTTGTATTTCTTTTAAAATTTGTTTTTGCAAGTCTTTGTGAAGAAAATAAATAAATTCTATTATTATTATATTAAAATAATAGAATATTGTTACCTGGAATAAGTCAGGGCGAACCGCTAGTTTATGTATTGATCAAGTACTATACATTAATCCCTACTAATATTATAAATGTGAATGTAACTCTGTCTGTCTGTCTGTCTGTCTGTCTGTCTGTCTGTCTGTCTGTCT
>JACJUM010003212.1:2643716-2657003 GCA_020976665.1 Heortia vitessoides | reverse complement strand
TGTCTGTCTGTCTGTCTGTCTGTCTGTCTGTCTGTCTGTCTGTCTGTTACGCTTTCCCGCTTAAACCTCTCAACCGATTTAAATGAAATTTGGCACGGACTATCTTTAGACCCTGAGAAAGGACATAGGATATTTTTTAATTTGTAATAAGGGTTGTAAGGGGTCGAAAAGGCGGATGAAAAATTGTATGTAGTAATTGTATAGCTATATTTAAAGCTAGAAATTTGAAATTTATTTTTCAGATCATTGATTCGATATAAATAAACATGACATTCAAAGTTTATATAAGTTAAGGTAAAGAGGTATGGTACCCAAAAAAAACTATTCTACGCGGACGAAGTCGCGAGCACAGCTAGTATATAATATATAGGATAATATATATATAGGATATAAATAAAAATTCAAACGGCTGAAGTTACTGTTTCAAATTAACACTGAAAAGTTATACGTGAAATAAACACAATAAATAATTCTCTGTTTTACTTTCTTTTTTGCATTCTTCGCTTTAAAAGAAAAAAAAAGGTTCTCTATAAAATGTAAATGCAACTACTCTGGCAGTATTTTTTAACCATTATGTTTGCATTGACAACCAGGTTTAAAAAATATACTGTCATATTATTTACAAGGTTCCTTTCAAGCGTGACTAAAATATTGTCACCGTCACCTACCCATTAACAGCCTATAGAACATTATACAAGATTATTTACATTTACGAACAGCAACCGAAACTAATTATTTGCTACTGGTACACCGATAAACAACGCACCCACTGCGGGATATCAATTAAAACTCCGCAACCAATACCTTTTTGAACAATTAGAGGACGCTACAAAAGTTGGCCTCAAAGTCTAAGAATTAAGAGAAAAAAAATTAACAATTGTAAAAATTGTTCCCGCCTCTTTTGTTTTCCTTTTATCTGGCCACGTTTCGCCGGCTATTACGCCGTAAACTTTATGGTGTCACAGAAAATAAATCGTTATAAAGAAATTGTAGCAATTTCGTGGGTTATTGTAAAATTTTGAGGCGTAATGACTATTTCTAGTGAATTTTCGGTTGTAAGTTATGGCTGGAGCTCGTCATAATCAAACATTAGAAATTAAATAAGTTTTTATAGCTGGCACTGGCTGGTTGTATGGCAGTATTAATTTCGTGGAATAGGATACAAATAAGTTTATTGCTACTTGAAGTCTTTTAAATATAGCTTGAATCAAGTAAAAGTAGACTTTTTACAAAGGTCTGTGACTATGATCAAGCTTTTTTAAAGGAGTATGATTACGTTGTTGTATTTTTAATTATCGAAGGTCATTATGTGTTACCAGTTTACAAATGGCATTAAACATGGTGTCTGAATACTTTATTAGAAAACTCTTTGTGGAATTGAATTAATGTAAGAGATCAGTTCAAGAACCAAAGTTGTGTTAACATTCATGTTACAATGTTTCATTTTATTTTTTTTTTAAATAAATAATAATTAGTAATACCTACAACATCATACATTGACCTGATTCTGTGATAAGTCGCTTGATGTACTTCTGATATGGACATCATACAACAGAGGAATCACAAATACAGTACCTAAAACATATATTTAACACCCAGACACAGAATAAACACTATTATCATCAAATAAATATTTATCCTGGGTAGGGATCGAACCCACGACCGTGGCGCACATGACAATATCACTACCATTACGCCATCGGGCTCGTCACTATATAAATACGTTTCTAATTTGATAATCTTAATTATTGGCCTATTCTCAGTAAATTCTCATATGTGGTAGACGTTTTAAAAAGGGCGTCTTTATTCCCTACCTCATAATCACCTATTTTTGTGTTCTTGGAAGGCTGTGGAAGGCAGTGCAATTACTGGGTAATGTTACTAGTGATATACTTGTGATATTAGGAGAGACTTCAGATTGCGGTGACACCTACTATCACGCATAAACTTGTTTGTCTAGCTGGTAGCTATATAGACCTGTATATGAAGTACTAGCTGTGCCCGCGACTTCGTCCGCGTGGAATAGATTTTTGGGTACCATACCTATTTACTTCAAATTATATAAACTTTGAATGTCACGTTTATTTATATCGAATCAATGGCCTGAAAAATAAGTTTTAAGTTTCTAGCTCTAAAAATAGCGATCCATGCAAACAACTTTTCATCCCCCCTTGCAACCCCTTACAACCCTTATTTCGAGTTCAAAAATAGCCTATGTCCTTTCTTAAGGTCTAAAGATTGTCTATGCCAGATTTCATAAAAATCGGTTGAGAGGTTTAACCGGGAAAGCGTAACAGACAGACAGACAGACAGACAGAGTTACTTTCGCATTTATAATATTAGTAGGGATTCTAAAAGAAGTGCAATTATAAATAGCATTTTCAAAAGTAAGGTGTTAAAAAATCACCGCTGGCGGTATTCCATACGTAATTTAAAAAGGAATCATTAGCTTGCCGCCCGCGCGGATTCGGTGAGTGTTGCCAGTGTAAATTAAAACGCAATTTCAACCGAGCTCTGAGCTCGGGATAACCGCGGCCGAATAAAGATACCAGTGTTGCCACAACGGTTATATAAGTTTCAAGCGGGCGGTATTTTGTGCATGGCTACACTACGAAGGTCCGCGCGGATGAGCGGCCATGATGGCGGGGTTGCTGTTTTATGATATCTCATTAAATTGCAAACACCTCTACTATGAGATTATACGGAAATTTCGAATATTTTGTAAAAATAATATTATATAATGTTAACAGATCCGATGGCGCAAATGCTATTGATATTAACATGTGCGTAATAGTTCGTGGGTTCGATCCCCACCCAGGACAAATATTTATATGATGGTGTTTGTGTTTACTCTGTTTCTGGGTGTGGAATATACGTATTTAAGATTATATTTGTAATTTCGTCTGTTTGATGTCCGGAACACGAGTGCTTTAAGCGATTTATTACGGAGTCACGTCAATATATCATTGCCATCATCATTACAGCCATTGGAAGTCCACTGCTGGACACAGGCCTCCCCAAGAAAGGGGGGATGCTGCCCATAATTACCGCGCTGGTCAAGCAAGTTAACAATCGCAGAGCACAGCTGTCCATCCCGCCCTGTGCAGTTAAGCTTCGCTGTTTTGGATGGATATACCACTATCTGTGGTATATCCACATTTGGATGGATATACCACAGATGGTGGTATATCCATCCAAATAGCGATTGTTAACTTGCTTAACCAGCGCGGTAATTATGGGCAACATTCCCCCTTTCTCGGGGAGGCCTGTGTCCAGCAGTGGACTTCCAATGGCTGTAATGATGACGACAATGATATAATGATGTGACTCCGTAATAAATCGCTTAAAGCTCTCGTGTGTGATGTTGTGGGAATTTATCACTTATTACAAAAATCCACCCACCGTGCATTATTCTTTTTTTATATACATTTAATTTTTTGAGTTGGCTAATTATAACACAGCTTTAAAACACAAATCATTTAACGTATATAATTTTTTTGTGACAAAGATATAATCTCAACTGCATATATCGTCTCACGTTTTTATCACTCTCGAAAACGACGAACAAGTTGAAAAGATACATAATCCGCGTTTTTAAGCCGTTAATAGGTAGTTTCAAAGATTTTTTTTATATTCTTTTTTATCTTTGGTGTAGGTTTTATGGATAAATTAATCTACTGAGGAGGTCCTGCTGAGGGCGTGTTACGACTGTGATGATGATGCTGATGAAGGAGTTAATAAATTTTTCACATATGGTAGAAATTAATTTATCCAAGGAATATTAAAACACCTTAACGGCTTTAAAATAAGGTTTAATTTTAGTTGGACAAACGAAAAGTCTAACCTTGCAGCAACCGTTGCCAAAATGACGACGGGTTATAAATTAAAAAAGTTAAATGAAAATAAATATAAATTTTAAAGCTCTATTATAAGTATTAAAATATGGAATATAACAAATATTCTATGGAATATTTAAAAATAAAAATAATAATATGGTTTACATGGTTCCGTAGTAGCCCCACTGCAAGCAAATAAAAGCGGGAAAATTACTTTATCAACATTCGAATATGAAACGACTTAAGCGCCCCACATATCTGTCCCTCTCGCCCACACGGCGCCCTATATCCCCGTCCCGCTCGCACTCACAGCGGAAAACGGAGCGAGCTAAGCTTTTTCGCCGCTCAATTTTGTTCATGAATCGCTCTCGGCTTCCATGATGGCTGATTATACAATGCAATACGGTCCGGAATTGCGTGACCATTTCCCAAGCGCGCCTTCACTCGGAAACGGTCATGGATTTTCCGCCCGGAACGCCGTAGTCAAACTGGCTTTTATCTCTTCCCCGCTATTGGCTGTATCAAAAAAGTACGCAGCTTGTGATTGGCCAAAACAAATTGCTCGCACACTGTTCTTTATTAAAGCTAAACCCTCAATGACTTAAGCGCCATGTTTGTTCGGTAGAAGAAGGTAGTATGTGCATATGTTTTGGGTGGTGTTTAGGATGTTTTGGACCTGTGTAGTACGTGTTAATACGTAAGCTCTTGGTGAAGCCAGGATTGCGATATTAGAACAATTATACGAGTTTTCTTTTGTCAAGGAGTAGTGAATGCGTTGGATAGGACACCTATTTTTACCGCCAAAATAAATATAACAGCTGTGTTCCTGTTTGAAGGGTGAAAGAGGCACTGAAATTACTGGGTAAATGTGACATGGTATCTTCAGTTCACAATGTTGGCGACAGGCGGGTAATATCTTTGTGATGAAACAAGTACATGGCTGCGGTCACGTTTACCATCAAGATATTTATTTGCAGACTTCATTATTTCGGCCATTGAAAGTTCACTGCTGGTCATTGGCTTCCCTAAGAAAAGGGGTACTTTGCCCATAATTGCCGCGCTGGCCAAGCGAGTTGGCAATCTCATAGCGGCGCCTATATCTAGTATTACCACCCACTAAATGAACTGGAAGTCAAACCAAATTCGAACAATAGTTTGTAGGATTACAGTTTACTTACAGAAATGAACCGGTACAAATATACACACATTTTTTTTTATATATAAGACTAGCTGCCCCCGCGAACTTCGTTCCGCCTTAGAGGGGATACCTAAATTTTCTAAGTTTCCGCGCAATTCTTTATTTTTTTTCTGTCATAAGAACCTTCTCCTTCCCTCGGTTCTAAGCTACATCTCTACAAACTTTAAGCTAAATTAGTTCAGCCGTTCTTGAGTTATAAGTGTAGTAACTAACACGACTTTCTCTTATATATAGATAGCCGGTACCCGCGACTTTGTCTGCGTACTTTTAATTTGAATATTAGATATTAGATATGGATTAAAGGAACGGTATAGATTTGGATATAGCATTGAGTGGCAGAAAGTACTCAGGAAAATGTATTGGTCCCTTGTGTCCAAGAGACACAATGACCTAATTAAAATGACAATGACCTAATTTAAAACATTTTTGTATACAACGTTTGCTGTTTTGTTATTATTTGTTAAAATGTGGAGATTGTTTGGACTCGACACTCGCGAGCAGGCCACGTACAGTTGGCCGTACGTACGGCCGTACGCCGTTACGTAATGTGCGCGACGACGACCGACGACCAATGACAGCGGCGGTGATGCAGAGTATTCGTTAGAAGGATTTTTTACTTCAAAGCCAATTTTTTTTTAACTTGATACACACAAAACTTCTAAATATCATGTTCCTAGGTTCAGTGCTTAAGATTTTGTATACAAAAAGTTTGGTTTCGTAGTTCCCGTTCCGAATCAGTTCCGTTCCGTTCGAATTTCGGAATTCCGTTTGTAGAAAAACTCTGCACATCCTAAGAGACCTACGTACCAAGTCTCATGGTTTTATCTTAAAAATGACGAACACCCATACAAACTTTTAACCCCTATTTCACCCCCACACTGGTTAAAAAGTAAAAATGCTAAAACAAACGATTTTTGTATCTTATTTAGTGCTTAAATACAAAATTTAATGTTTTTATCTTAAAAAATTACAAACTTCATACAAACTTTCAACCTTTATTTCATCCCCTCACAGTTCGAAATTTCAAAAACGCTAGAACAAATGTTTTATTATTTCTTATCAAGTGCTTAAATATAAAGTTTCATGGTTTTATCTTTTAAAATTAAGAAATCCCAAACACACTTCCATCCCCCTTTTCAACCCCTTACCAACCCTATTTTGCAATAAAAAGTATCTATCTCAGGGTCTAAAGATTGTCTGTGCCAAATTTCATTAAAATCGGTTGAGAGGTTTAAGCGGAAAAGCGTAACAGACAGACAGACAGAGTCACTTTCGCATTTATAATATTAGTAAGGATATATAATTTAAAATTTATTACCTATACGAATTTTCAATATAAATTTCCTTAACATCTCATATATTAACCTGACTCCGTAGTAAGTCGCTTATAGCACTTCTGTTACGGATGCTAGGCAATAGAAGAATAACAAATCTATTACTTAAATACACACATTCAACACCCAGACACAGAACACACAACATACATCGTATTCGCATAGAAAAACTACTTCAGTTATATTTATTAGTGTATATATTTTTAATTTTAATTACATTGACTACTTATAATACCGCGGCTTTGCACGTATTTAAACCAACCGTGTGTTGTGCAACCGTGTGGTAGCAACCAAGGTACCTTAGGTAGACGCCGGTCTCTTTCGGATCCCTTAAGGGGACTTCCGTGGGTCTGGGGTCTCTCAACGCCTCAGTAGAAGATAAAATTAACCCAAACAGGTTCTTGGTGCTATAAGAGGCATCTTAACCGATAGATGGCGGTATATCCTTGCTGTGAGGTACCGTTAGAGTAGAATAGTATCTCCCCAAGTGCGAGTTGTCGTGAAAACCGACATGTGGCGGTATAGCCACCTGAAATAGAGTAGCTCAAATGCAACAGGGTGGAGATAGGTATTAGCAACCTACCATCTCGTTAGCTTAACACGGCAAATAAGAGCAAATTCTGCCTTTCATGGTGAGGCCTATGATCAGCAGTAGACGTTTTTAAGGTTGCCATGGTGATGATATTGCCGACAGTTTATTTCAAACGCAGTAGGACGATATAAACGATTGGCAACACAAAGTGACCCCTTCGCTTGGGTGGTCTATATCCAGCAGTGGGCTTTCTACGGATACTATAATAACCAATCTATCTTAAACATACCACCCATATCTGTTTTGTGTCAACGACCAAAAAACAAATGAATGCCAAGTGTGACAAATCGAATGCTACTGGAAACAGCACAGCGTGCTGTCTCATACAATACAGGATGTAAATTATAAGAGATTGTCTATTGGTATTGCCAGTGTGAATAATCAATTTTCACAGTCGGCGCGTTATAAAACAAACAAATATGTTTATAGAAATATTACTAAAAAGGTTTTATTTTATGTTAAATTCGTATCTTGACCAAAACTAGACTAGTTTTTTCTAGCAAGTAAGTATATCGATTATGTTTTGACGGAAGTTGGTGAAGTTTTCAAAATTGTCGCAAGAACCTTAATCTTAAGAGGGCAGAATAGAACCTCCTTCTTTACTAGGTGTCGTAAGTAGTGTTGCTCAAATGCAAGAACAAGACGAGACTTAGCCAGTCTTGGTCTTGCGCCAATACACCTGGTCTTGGTCTTGGTCTTGGTCTAGCGCTCCCAGTCTTGGTCTTGGTCTTGGTCATGCAGCAAGAGTCTTGCAAGTCTTGCAATTACCTATTAGTCTATTACTATTTATTAAAGTATATTTTAAATCTTAGTAAAACGTATTAGAATTGGAACATTGTGAGCTTGAATTAACACAGCCATAGTAAAGATCAAGCAGATTAATAAATTACTGAAGATTTGATAAGAAATTTGAAAAATCAACTGACCTATATGTCGTTTTTCATGGAAGTAACTGTTTCTTAATAATAATATCTTATAATTAAGAAACAGTGACTTCCACATTCCAATTTGTTTTTTTACATGTCTTAGCAAATAAGCTTACATTTGCTAAAACATGTAAGAAACAAACTAATTACAATAACTTGACTGTATTTTAAAGAACAATCTGTCTAGAAAGATTAAACCCTCAACTTATATGAAATTTAATAAAATAATTTATTTCAATAAAAAATAAAATACAACACAAATCAAACATAACAGTACACAACAGTTTTATCATTAGGTTATGTTACTTTATATCGATTCTTTTGACCAAGAATTAATACAAAGTAACGATGCCGCATTATCAAAGTGCCGATGATTAAAACATAACTATGCATGCACTCAGTTTGATTTTAATGGATATTTTTCTATTCGCTATGTAGGTATGTTTATGGTTTTAGTCGTAATGCGCATAGATCCAGTTTTTCATATTCTTTGATACAGTTTCTTGCGTCTCATAGAATTCCTAAGCGTACCTATACACCGAACTGTTACACCTAACTACTCCGTGAAATAGCGCTAAGTCCTAGCTGCAAGACGCAAGAGTCTTGCAGGCTATATCTTGTTCTTGCTCAAGTCTTGCACGGTCAGTCTTGGTCTTGGTCTTGCTAAAAATACGCGGCCTTGTTCTTGGTCTTGCAAAAACGCAAGAACAAGACCAAGACTGAATTTGGGCAACACTAGTGACAACACCACCAAAAACCACTTTGACCGCCTTTCTTGACCTTTGCAGATCAGATGAATTTGCAAAAACACTTTTGTACGTTCAGGTACCTCGGTATCACACGTGGGATGCCAGTAGAAAATGTTGGAAACGCAGAATTCAAGGAACTGCTGTTCTGGATTTGCCTGGCGTTAAATCTGGAGATGCATTAGGTCGGGTCTATACTGTCCCCGTTAGCAACATTGAAGCATTCAATGTTTAAAACTACTGCTACACCACGTGCGTGGGCCAACTTCGATCAATGATCTCAAGAACTACAATGGTCAAACTATTGTTACCTTCCGAGAAGCCTGTGAAACTAGAGGACTGTTAGAGAATGATAAGTGGGACTCAACATTAGATGAGGCTGCACAATGTAGATCAGCAGCTTAGGTGAGAGATTTTTTTGCCATTCTCATAGCGACGTGTGATCTTTCAAATCCTCAGTTATTATGGGAAAAGTACCAAAATGATATGTCTGACGATATTTTGTACAGACTACAACAAAATAATCCCAGTGTCACATATAATGATTTAGTATATAACGAGGCGCTAACTAAGATTGAAGACCAAGTGATGGCTATATCTGGGAAGAAATTATCAGATTTTGGAATGAACCGGCCACAAAGAATCGGAGAAGTCAGTAGTGATTTAACAAGAGAACTGGACTAATTCTCTTCTTTACAGCAACAAATACCAGAGTCTGTTCCTCGATTGGACACGGAACAAAAATTAGTCTTTGATATTGTTGTGCAAAGAATTGATAATGGCGAGGGCGGATTGTCTTTCTTTGATGCGCTAGGAGGGACTGGAAAAACTTTACTATTAAATTTCCTTTTAGCCCAAATCCGCAAAATAAAGGAATAGCTGTTGCCGTAGCTTCCTCTGGAATTGTGGCGACGCTGGTCGATTGAGGCCGCACGGCACATTCAGTACTTAAACTCCCATTAAGTTCACCTCATGAGGAAATTTCAGTTTGTAACATTACAAAAAACATTACAACATAACGATCGTGGCCGAATGCTACAGCAACACAAGCTATTGGTGTTTAGTCGCGTAAAAAAGCGATCGAGGCGCCAATCGGACTCTACAAGATATCAGAAGCAACCAGAGTTTAATGGGTGGTATGGTAGTGCAGCTTGCTGGTGATTTTCGACAGACACTACCTGTCATTACCAGAGGCACTCCAGCAGTTGGGATAAATGCTTGTTTCAAAGCGTCTACATTATGGGTGCATGTAAAAAATAATTGTCTCACTAAAAACATGCGAGTAGAACTACATAATGATACGCAATCGGGGCAATATGCAGCTACTCTATTGAAAATTCGGTGAAGGTCGAATGAGTACTGACGCTGACGGCATGATTACATTAAATTAAGAATTTTGTAATGCTGTCCACAACTTGGATGATCTTAAAAACAACGTCTATCCCGGTTTAGAATATAACATGAGGAATAGAGAGAGACTGTGTGAAAAGGCAATATTAGCACTGACCAATGAAATCGTGGGACAGATCGATGAACGAACGATGTCACATGTGCAAGGCGATGTCAAATATTTGTCAGTAGATATAGTCATGGACAGTGAACAGATAACATCTTATCCTGGAGAGTTACTAAACTCTTTAGAGCTGTCAGGAGTGCCGATTCATAAGCTGAGACTGAGAGTTGGGGTTCCAGTTTTGTTAATGAGAAATCTCGAAGCGCCAAGACTATGCAACGGGACTCGATTGCAAATTACGCAGCTAGGACGCAATATTACTAGAGCAATTATAATGACAGGAATAGCTAAAGATGTAGAAGTTTTGATTCCCCGCGTAACCATGTTAAAAGAATCAAGTTTCCCCTCAAACCAGCCTTCGCAATGACCATTACAAAACGCACTGGCCAAACACTTAAAGTTGCTGGTGTCAATTTAGAGAAGAACTGTTTTTCGCATGGCCAACTGTACGTGGCCTGCTCGCGAGTGTCGAGTCCAAACAATCTCCACATTTTAACAAGTAATAACAAAACAGCAAACGTTGTCTATAAAAATGTCTTAAATCAGGTCATTTTAAAATATTTTCGTACACAACGTGACGCTGGCCCCTGTGAGTGTCTCTTGGACATAAGGGACCAATAAATTTTCCTAGGTTCCTTTCTGCCACTCATTGGAATACAAAGGTACCTTATACCTACTTTAAACAAATATTTTTAATTTTTTTCCAAATATGGTATATGATGAATTAAACCTACTAATGATTCTTAATAAATAATTAAAAATGCTACCTAAAGATACTATTCCACGCGGACGAAGTCGCGGGTAACAGCTAGTTGTTTATATATCAAATTATAGTCACAATATGTTTTCAAAATCTATATATCTATACATATAAATAAAATTAGAGCTACATGCATAAGAATGTATATACGGCACACATACCAAAATATTTCAATTTCTGTTTCGGATAATCTATGGAACGACTGGACCAATTTGGACAGGATTTTCACTTGCGTACGTTACGTAATAAGTAGTAACATAGACTATATTATCACGCCACGTCCAAAAGGAGCGGAGCATTAATTAAATATGTGGCAAAAACGAGCAAAAAATGTACGTTAGCACAGCTAGTATACATATATATATATATATAAACAGCTACAAATTATTTATTATCTATACGAGGTAGACTTAATACAAAGGTCTTCAGCATTGGTATTTCAGCCACCTATCTCTACCGCCAAACAGCAGTGTTCAGTCACAGACAATGATATTTTTTATTTAAATAGGCAAATCAACGGCACTTTTATATTGTCAAAAACACAAAAATATGTATAAATATATATCGATCATCCTTCAATTTTAGGTTAAAAATAAACTCGTGCGTTGCTTCTGAAAACGAAGTTTTATTTCGTTAGTTTCTTACAAATACGATAACTTATTTAACTACCCTATTATTATAACTTTACCTGAAAACGAAGAAACGACAATTAAAGTCTATTCTTCCACCAATTATTCTTATTTATCTATTTTAATTAACAAATCTATCACAATAAATCTCTTTTACAATGCTATTTTTTCCATAACCTCTCAACTGACCATTGACCTCAGACCAAGGATCCCCAGACTCTAGCGCTTGTCAGTTGTCAATGTCATTGGTAATGTAGTAAGCGCGGCAAAATTTAAAATTAAAAAAATATTATTTCTTTACAAATATAGATTTGGTAATTACAATTTTACACAAATGACCGATGACCCTGACAACCAGTGTTATAAGAATCATTTAAACAAATAGGTCATTGAGTGTCCTACTTTAATACTAGTCTGCCGGCACTAAGTGGGTCTTATAACAAAGTTTATAGCAGGTTCATCACGCGAGCTACTAGAAATGAACCTGCAAGTAAGACTGGTGGTGACATGAGATCCAATAACACCAAATTGTAGGTATTATTGGAACCCATACCGGAGTCGGCGCTAACAACCGTTGTCTTAATAGATGGTAAACCAATTCAATCCAATCCCAAGCAGTTTAATCATTACTATAATATTTTAAGTAATAATAAGCCTTAGCAATAAATTTATCGTCTACGCAATTCTCTAGTTTATTTAAAGGTATATTTGTAATTTTATTTGGAATCCCTACTCTCACTTAATTTTATAAATGCGAAAGTAACTCTGTCTGGCTGACTGTTACGCTTTCCCGCTTAAACCTCTCAACCGATTTGATGAAACTTGGCACAGACCATCTTTAGACCCTAAGAAAGGACATAGGCTATTTTTTAATTCGAAATAAGGGTTAGAAAGGGTCGAAAGGGGGCATGAAAATTTGTATGGAAGTATCGCTATTTTTAGAGCTAGAAACTTGAAACTTATTTTTCAGGCCATTGATTCGATATAAATAAACATGACATTCAAAGTTTATATAATTTAAGGTAAAGAGGTACCCAAAAAACTATTTCACGCGGACGACGTCGCGGGCACAGCTAGTTTTATTATAAAATCTTACACTTTTGGAACCTAGCAATGGGCACTGCAAGCTTATACTTATTTGTAGTATTAACATTATGTAAGTCACTATTTTTCTGAAAATCAGTTATATTTTTGTAAACTTGAATGATATTTTTATAGACATATTGTTTGTGTACCTATAGTCATTACTTGAAGTTCGCATTGCTGTGTTCCGGTTTGAAGGGTAAGAGAGTGCAATTACTGGGTATTATGGTATAGTATATTTGTTAGGCTCGATGGCGCAGATGGTAATGATCCTACCTAGTGCGCCAAGGGTCGTGGGTGCGATTCGCACCCAGAGAAAATATTTATTTGATGATATTTGTGTATACTCTGTGTCTGGGTGTGAAATATATCATCATCCTCATCATATCAGCCATAAGACGTCCACTGCTGGACATAGGCCTCCCCAAGTAATCTCCAATAGGACCGGTTGTACGCGGCCTGTGTCCAGCGCGATCCTGCGGTTTTAGTCAGATCGTCTGTCCATCTTGCGGGTAGACGCCCTACGCTGCGCTTGCCTGTACGTGGTCTCCATTCCAGAACCTTACGACTCGATCGGCCATCGGTTCTGCGTACCAAATATGCCTGCCCTGCCCACTGCCACTTCAACTTACTAATCCGTCAGGCAATGTCTGTATATATGTATATAAAT
>JACJUM010003212.1:2612150-2623156 GCA_020976665.1 Heortia vitessoides | reverse complement strand
GGTTCGTCCGAAAAAAAAAAAAAAAAGGGTTTGAAGCCCAGGGATCGGAATTCCTCTTCAATCTCACTTGGTTCAGTCTCCAGTGGGAGGCCTCTGATACAGAACTTGGCGCTCTTCTCAGCGGGCAGGGAGTAGCTGAACCAGGAGAGGTTCTCTTCCTTTTCCAGGTTCGCGAGGTACCGCTGCACCACCCGGTACTCTGCCTCCGTGGTTGGTGTGAACCGCGCTCCCTTGCCATACGGTCTGGCATTTGTAGCATGTCCCAGAACCTGCTTCAACGCCTTGAAGTGGTGAGACCAGTCGGGCATTTTTTCCACTACAAGGGGCGGGTATCTGGGCCGCTTAGTTCCGGCGTCGATCTTCGGTTGGGAGTCGGTGCTGGCGCTGGTGCTTGCGGCAACATGGGCATCCGCCTTGGCTTTAGTTCCGACGGTATTGGGTTGAGGTTGGGTCGGTCTGGTTGGCTTCTTCACTACCACGTCGCTGATGATTTGGACCTTGTGCTTAGCCGCACTAGTTGGTCGCGGTTTTTGCTTGGAGCATCGCGGATGCCGCTGTAGCATATGAGCGGGCGGCGATGTTCCTAGGGGCGGCTGCGGGTGTTGGTCGGGGCGCTGCTGGTCTGGGCACCGGCGTGGGAGCTGGTGCGCGCGGAATGTTGTCTGCACGGGAGAGGGCGGATGTGGTTGCTTGAGGCTGGAAGGGGGGGCGGGTTGCGATGTACCCCGCCACATCTTCGAACTGCGGGTACACCGCCGCACGCAGCTTATTCAGGGATAGCACTTGAATGTCGCTGTCTTCCCTTTCGTCTGATGTGTTGAGACCCTCTCTTCACTTCCGAGGGTCTCGATTGGGCTTCGATTTGGGCTTAACTCCGTATTCCCTCAGGAACTGTGTCGATGTCGATGTCAATAACAGTGGAGGCGAGGGTGGGCGTTCTGTCTCCACTCTGCCGCTGGCGCTTCGGGAGCGGCGCGCCGTTTCAGAGGGTGACGTCACTGGCACCGTTTTCTTGGGCCTGTCCTCTTCGGAGTTGCCGGTCAAGGGGCGCTTCACCCCGCGTAAGGGGGGGACGTAAAGCGGGATGTTGGCAGCGATTTCGAACATGGTCTCGTCTATTTCCAGCTTCTCGTTCGAGATGCCCAGTTCGTATTCTCGCAGGCGGCAGTAGGAGGCCATCCATCGGAGTAGCCCGTCCGATAGGGAGCGGGAAGCCTGCAGTCTCTGGACCAGGATCATGTCCCGGTACCAGGCGCTTGCTGGTGATAATGGTCCTTTAAAAGAGGTGGTGGGGGCTTTTTTGTTGAGTGGTGTCTTGAACCCACTTGGCGGGTTTGAGTCCGTCAGACACGGCGAAGGGGGCGCGGAAGGCGCCATGGGGCAGATCAATTATAACCGGACTGTCCACAGCCCGCGCCGGCCGCGCGTCCTCCGACGAGGACGGCAGACTTGCTGTCTTGCTCACTTCTTCGGTATCCATGTCTATTTTTGTCCGTGGGTATTTGGACAAAAAATAGTCATGGAAATATTCCGGGCTTCTGACGCGGCGACTCGCTGCACACTCCTGGCACGGATACCCCGATCTGGTTTCAGCGCCGTCCAAAATTGTCCGGGTGCGATTCCACCGCCTTTTCAACAAAAGGGGTGGAATTCGCTGAATGATGTGTGTTGGGTTTGCGTGGCTTCTTCTGTTTAAAGAGTCGGGCGCGTTGGCGAGTCGGACTGTCCTTATACTACTTTGACAGACATCAAGCTATGTATAAAGGAATAGAAACGTCAACACACAATGGTTCCGGCACCAACAGCTGTTCCGTTCCAAATTGTCAATTAAGCGGTCTTATTTTAATGAGTGCAATTATTTTAAGGTTATCCATATATATAATAAAAATATATCCCAAGTATTATTTTTCATGAGACCACCGTCATTATCAAATAAGTATAACATTTTTGTGGTTCCTCTGTTTGACTGTTTTCTATCCCTTATGTATGGCAAGCAAAAGTTTAACCCACCCAAATCTCTCAAATTAGTGCAGTCAATTTTGAACATAATATCTCGCTGTTATAGATTAATTTCGAATGGGATATTTTGACAGATTTGGATAAGTGACTTTTCTCATAGTACCAGATTTTGATTATTAAACTTTTTAAATCGAAATCCAAATAGATTTATGTTGTTTAATAATGAGGAAAAATCCTGCCCAAGAAAAGGGAATTTGGCAATCGGAGAGTTTAGCTTCGCGGTCCCGGTACCTCAGGTCAGGTACCTGACCACACTTGGTACAGGGCCTTCCCCTGTTTCTACTATTCTATTATGCCGGTAACATACGGCACTATTGAACTGTAGAAAGCAATTAAAATAATTGAATTAGCTTAAAATAATAACCCCATAAAATAATATATAAGAATGTACTGTTTTTTAAGAATTGTCGCATCCATTTAAGTTTGAGTTCAATGTCCTTTTGACAGGTACGGACTAAATTGTTACATTGAAATCCCTTTTGTTTATAAACCGATATATAATAGATCGCTATTACATTACACTAATATACATAAATTACGCTTTGGTCTTACAATTAATTGATTACCTAACAATTAATATACAATACACAGAATATTGTATACCACATACATATTTTTTTACATACAGATACAGATTAAACTACCTAATTGTATTCTGTTCTTGATGAATATTGTAAAAATAACGTTTTTTATCGTAACAAAGCAAATGAAGTTGCTTTACAAAACGAATACCATAAACAATGGAATGTTTTTCTTTGCTAAATGAGCACGCTTCGTAATTATTTACAGACAGGTTTTCACTAACAAACATCAATAGATTATTGAAAAACATTGTATTTATTACAAATAAAATAATCTAATATATTCTTAAGTACAAAATAATAAACAAGCTATCAATAAATAACCTTAGGCTAACAATAATTCTATTTACATCATTACAAAAACTAAAAACTCGATTTACTTACTTATCAACATTAATATTGAAATTTGGGTACGCGGGCCTTAGGCTAGCTTCGGGATTCACGGGGGACTGGGGCGTGGGAGGGATGTAAGGGTAGCGAGGGTACGCTGGGTACGGGTACGGGTAGCCGGACTGTAACAGCTGAGGGTTGTGGAAGGGGGGCATGAGAGCGGGGGACGGGTAGCCGTAAGGTAGGCCGACGGATGACGCGGCGGCTTGGAGGATGGACGCGGCGAAGGCCGGATCGCTATACACAGCGGCGTACGGCCACGCGACAGCAATCCGTTGCCTTTTATCCTTCATCCGGCGGTTTTGGAACCACACCTGTCAAATAAATTAAAGTATAAGCCACGGCATTGGCGTCATAAACATTATTCATTCATTACAGCTATTGGAAGTCCACTACTGGACGTGGGCATCCCCGAGCAAGGGAAAAATTTGCCCATAATTGCCGTGCTGGGCAAGCGTGTTGATAATCACACAGTGTATATTCGCGACGGGGATGCTGCTGCATTATCCGCGTGCATTTGAGCTACACTTGATATACCGCCATCTGTCGATTTTGGTACCGAATGGAACTGGGGTAATCTGAAGGATCCAAAATTAGGATATTCCTAGATAATCTGGTCACTTTTTAAGTTATCTTTTTTATATATTCGAGTCATATTATTTTCGACGCATATTTTTTCGTGATAAATACATATAGTTAAGACATAAGCGTCTGTCGGTTCGCTAAAATAAAATAGTTTAGGTAAAATTTAACGCAGGTAAGAAAGCCCAGCGTTTCCAATATTACCAGCCACCTACTCGTATGTACTTTTAGAGCAGACGGGCCTGATAGCGCACTTGGTAATGCTCGTATGTTGTGCGCCAAGGGCCATGGGTTCCATCTCCAAATATCGATATGATATCTGCGTCTCATCTGTTGTGTGATGTCCGTAACAAAATTGCTTTATGAGACTTATCTCCGAGTCAGTGAATTGTTATTATTTGTAAATAACTTAAGGATTATTTCAATGCTTCTGAGAATCTAATAGTTAGCATATACACTGCCTCATGTATTTTGGCACTCAATAAAAAGCATAATTATCTTAGAAAATTTGCCAAATAACTGTTGCCCAACCGGTTGCTATTCGCATATATATGATAATTAATTGCATATTTTCTAAAACGACAGCCAATAAAATATTGAGTACACAACGAAACTTTAGCTCGAAGACATTAACGTCATAATGGCGGCCGGAAAACAAAATAGCAAACAAAAAGTTTTTACTCTCTGTGTGCACAGCGCCGTCCCTTTCATGCGTAGTCCGAGGGAGCGGGAGGGAGCACCTTTGTTCCGTTGACGTGCTAATTGACGGGAATTTGCGCGCGAAAGCCGCGGAAAATCTTTCCCTTTGTGCCATCGACAAAGACTAACTTTTTACAGCTAAGACATGCTCTTTTGTTTAATGAAAGATAAGGTTATTTTGGTTGAACTGTATTCCTTTGTTGAGACTTAAAATCGAACGCAAGTTTATTGTTAGCATGGCGGATATTAAAACAGGAAAAGTATAAAACGAAAAATTAAAAGCATTGTAAAATATTTTAACGAAATTAACAGATTGAATCAAAATTGACTGCGAAGATTCTTGTCTGTCGACTCCGTGTTTATTGGTCGTTTATGGCGTTCGCAATAAAAATTCATCACAATAAACAAACACGGGATAAAAATGTCGATTTTACGACGCATCAAATGGTAGCCGCGGCTTTATTTAATAGATTTTAATTGACGTAATCGTGTCATAAAATAAGATGTGGTTAGGGTTGCCGTTATGAAAAATATTCCAGAAATAAACCTTGTAATTTTTACGGTTTATACGGCTATTTGCTCTAGGCTGAAAACTTTAATGAGTCTATTTAATAATTAGGTAGAAAACTGATGATTATGCATAGTGAATGATTATTTACTTCACAACATGCCTTGATCAAAATTACAATTATTATGTACTTATAATATTAAATTCGATAAATATTTTTTTTACTTAAATTTAAATATAATAATTAATTCGGTGGCAGCCCTATTTCAGGGCATAGACAAGCGATGAAGTCTTCTATGCACCCACTAATGATGGCCGCTATAAAGCCAACTGTTTCTTTAATATTCATTAGCGTTCAAAAGCTACTGAATAATTCAGATTTTATTAATACATCGGCAAATTAGCGTGAATGTAAAATACGAGCGGTGTAATAAAAACACGTGTTTTTTTTTTATAAAAGAGCGGCCCGTTTTCTTTTTTAATGGAAGTGATAATTGACATTATGACTGGACGGTACGGGAATTTAAATTGGCGTGGAACAACACGACTCTAAATTCGAATTTCGAATTCTTTGAGCGTCTGCCCAAAAAGTATTATTAGGATGTTTTTTTTGTATAAATATTAGAGAAGTAGTTCTGTACTCCCTACGATTAGTTATGTGTTGATTTTTATCCAAGTTTCATATTTAGCGTTTATTTACGTCGAGGTTAAGTGTTTCCGGTTCACATAAATTAATTTTTTTTTTCAAAGTAACGCCAAGAGATCTATGAACAAATGACACTATTTTTTTAGTGCAAAGAAATCTTACAAACAGCCAATCGTTTGGACTTTAAATTTCATTTTCGTAACATTCAAAAAGATATTGTTATATTTTTCACACATTTGTCTTCGTGATCCCCGCGAATTAGCGTTGTGATATAAAGTGTTCGTGATGGGTATTATTGCATGTCTAATTGAGGCATCATACACGATGCCATAAATAATTTAGCACTGAAATAAATGGAGTTTCATAAACACAGAAACAATAACTGGAGTGTCATGTCTGTTTTCGGTGAATCGTGATCATTACGTAGAACAGAACGTGCTATTTTTTTTTAAACGGTGGAATCTTTGTCCGTTGGAAGTTTCTTATTTATGCAGCCTATTGATGTGTAAATAGAAAATGACATAGTAATAAATTGAATTCTTTGTATAACATTTTCTGTTACGTCTATAAGTTTGCTTATCTGTGGAACCAATTAACCTACATCCTCTTAAAATATATTTAATACGAGTTTACGTTTATTTCTCTTTTAGAGGCAAGACGACATTGGTTGGTAACATTTCACAATTATCCAAGGATAGTACCAAGGTAGTACATAATAAATGAATAAATAACTGAAGATACAGAGACTGCCTCTAGTGTGAGATTCCAATGCAGATAAATCTTTGTAAGAGGTCTTCTTTGCTTCGAGTGTTGTACGATTTTTGATCCTTAATTTTCGCCTAAAAATATACTTTCAGTTTTAATGGGTGTTGGAATTTTATTAAAATGTTCCGCTATAATAAAAAATGTAGTATTTGTTAGTATGTAATTCTAGTCATTCATAAGTTTTATGCTGTTTCTCAAAATGTCGTACCTAATTATGTGTAGTATTTTCCTATGATTTGTCAAGAGTGTCGTAATCATTTAGCTGTGTACCAGTAATTCGACAGAGGCGACAATCAAGCTGTGGGCGGCGGTGAAGTAACGTAAATAGGAGACCCATTCACGATTTGCTAAATGGAGAAACCGTAACGTTCTTAGTGCAGTTTTGAAACTTTAAAATATAACCTGTAGGTATTTGTGAACACTTATATTTTAACCTAGCTATATTTCAACTGACCGCTTCTCATTTACCAGCTCAGTATGAATAAAAAATGCACAAAACATTTCGAACCTTTTTCGGGAATACGACCTTCATGTGTTGTTATACTAATTTGCAAATAAATAAATAAAAAATATATCTATACAAAAGAAATGTTTTTAGCTTACCTTGATAGTGGATTCAGGTAGCTGAAGCTGCGTTGCGAGTTCGCATCTCCTTGGTCGGGAGACGTAGTTTTCTTTAAGAAACTCTTTTTCTAGTCTCGCAAGCTGTTCTCTGGTGAAAGCAGTTCGGTACCGCCTGGAAGAGATGTTGATATTAATTCAGACCTTAAGATAAGGGATTGTTGGGTCTTATTTGCATTATCCAACTATGTAATATCTGATGATGAGAAAATAAACAATAGTATACTTATATATTACCTTATGTTTGGGTCAGGTGCCGAAGAAGAGTTAGCCATCTGTTCTGACTGCGGGCTTAATGATTCTATGGACAAAGAAACGGAAAGTTATATAAGAAAAATATATATTGTCTATGTTTAAACATGGCGGACAAATTTGACTATGTTTACTGCATTTAAACTTAAGTTATTTTATCTTCGTAAAGCTGCGGTTTTATGCTTTTTTGTATGACTAATTCGATATTGAAAATCGTTTTGTACTAAGTACATATACAGTGAGTTGATGTATGCTTTGGTTCAATTAGTTTTTATATGGACTCAATTACCAGAAGCATGTTTTAAGCGGCAATAATCACTTATCTCTTAAAAGCAGCCGATCTTAAAGGGTTCGAGTTGAGAGTTACTTCAAACTCATAAGCGTCATACTATCTTAATTATTGTATGTCTAGACGTATTCTACTTTTGAGAACACTTACTTTTTTTGGCATATTTTTGTTATAAACAAAAAGGGTTTGAATCAAAGAGTTCTAGTAAACATAATGTAGAGAATAAAGCTCGATTTTAAAGCTAATGATTCAACCTAAGATTGACTCATCATAAAAGCGAAAAAAAGGAATCCAAAAGCACCGGGAACCAGTAGCCGAGAGGTGCTAATTGTGATGCCAGCCTTCCAAAAGGAGTACATTAACACAGAACAAACTCAAATAACCTATTGTCTAATTAAATATTTTCCCATACGTTGTGTTTCCACTCACTATATCTTTCATTATAGCCGCAACAAAGAAGGCCGATGCTCAAAAAAGCGCCTCGAAAGCGCTTTACAAATCTGATTAACCGCTGAAGTGGTTCTAAATTTAAAAAGGGCGCGCTGTTGACATTCAAAAAAAAGTACACGCCTTTCCCAGTCACGTTCATTGTCTATGGCTTAATGGCGGCTCGATTAAGACGTCGCTTGTTTTTGTGATTTTCATAACCTTTGTAATAAATATAAGTACTAATATTAAAAAGATGACGTCAATATTTGCTACTAATTGATGTTAAAAACGTGTCTCTCAGACCCTTAGTAAGTAGTTATCATTGTAAATTTATTGCACACATGAAGGCATTAGCTGTTCTTTTTTACTTGGCGTCGGGGCCACTTGACTCGTTCCCATGCTGGGTGGCGACAGAACACTCGAAATCAATTTGCAATGGTCTCGACGGTAGCTTCCTTTAAGCGGATTGTTACGAAACAAATCTTTTTTCATATTGCCTCTCTATGGTCACCAGCTGCGTGGTTCCATGGCGTGTGCTGGCTAGATAGAGGAAAAAATTAGGAAACGAAGAAGCACTTTTAAAGGTTTCCGATTTCCGTCATGGCGACGGCGGGACTCGTTTGATTATTAACAAAACACTTTAAAATTAAAAAAAATATAAATGCGTTGTTGCATCACCAGTTTCTATGGTACGGCTAGTAAAAAGAATATTTTGAAATGTGGTTCCGTTTCAAGGATGCACTCGAATATAAAATACTGTTTTCCTCAAGCAATAAAGTCGGTGTCACACGAGATCATGTCGTAACGACTCACTCGGCTTTGTTTCAAAACTCCTGTTAATGTGTTGCGTACACACGGCCCGAAATGCAGCCATTAATGTATGTGCTCATGTGAAGGCTCTATTTCATTGAACATGTATGTATGATAAATAGACTTTGACATGTGTAGAAACGCCGCATTTGATTTGTATACTCGCCTCCTTGAAATTGCTTTTATAATGAGAGCGGTATGCCTATTAAAAAAACCAATGATAACGAAATCTTGGTTTGGTTTTACAGCTTCTTAACTATCATGTAATCTGAAACTGTATTTATAAGCAATATCCGATTTTTGGTCTCTTCTGATATATATATGATAACATCTTATTGTTACTACTAAAAGTTTTCATTTAGTACAAAATTGTTAATTAATTAATGAAACCCTATTTGATACCATTCAGACAGTTTAGCGATTCACTGGATTGGTAAATGATACCATAGATACTATCGTTTAGAGCAATTAGTGACTTTTTCTAAACACCGCCGGCAACGCATACAGATTATTGGCAATTTCAAACTTATGTAGAACAAAGTGAAGCATTATGCCTGCCTATAAAAAAAAACCAAACAGGCACTTTAAATAGGTGTTCCTTCGCCCACGATCTTCTTTTGTTTTCACCGAGTTAATACGCGCAATCCGTTCCAATTTGGAATCACTGAACAATCGAGCGGGAAGCGTGTCATAGACTATAAACGTATTAAGGGGTCCACAGACAACAATACAATTACCGGCGCGTGCTCCGTGTGGGCAGAGGGTGGCTAAGGCAATTCTCGATAATGCCAATGGTTAATGTATGGCGATCGCTTTGCGCCTATTACAAGGGCTGTTCCGGTCAAATTGAGCGGTGGCACTATTAATTAAACTGTATAATTGGTTTGGTTTATGGGATTATTTCGGCATTCGGGTGTGTACTTTTATATTTCTCGACCGCGTGTCTAGTCTTATCTGAGAATGATTGATTTTGTAATACTCTGCGGACCTCGAAAATCATTGATATTTATTATCGCTTTTTATATGAATTGTAAATTAATTTTTTAACGTAATAAGATTTTTTTTCTCACATCTATATCTACCAAACAAAAGTATTCGCAATACTCTGTTCCGGTATAAAGGTATGAAATTACCGGGTTATGTGTCAGTAACTTTAAGTTACAAGACAGGCAACGCGATATTACCTTTAAGATATTACGAGCGTCATATGCTTTTTTGTCGACGTATTTATAAAAGCAAATTTAAAAGTCGTAAAATAATCAACTCCAAATATATAAGTTACTTATATCGAATTAATATTCAATTATATTTCTAATCTATCCGATTAAACATACCCGACTATGTTTAAATAACATCTCTACAATTAAGCAACTATTTACACACGGGAATAAAACAATTTGCAATGGCAACATTTGCCGGGCAATTATTCAATCTGCAACCAATTGGCCCTTGTCAGGCAACCCCTGTTGTATTCTCATAAAATCTGTACGGACTAGTCGCCAGATTTGTAATGAAGATAAATATCTCTTGGGGGACGTGGGGCAATAAAAGCTAAATCAGTTTATGATACAACGGTGCTGTGTTGCCATGACCATATAAAGAATTGTTGCAAGTATGAAATACCATGACATTAATAATAGAATTTCAACATGTGCGCCAAAGGTCCAGGGTTCGATCCCCACCTAGGACAAATTATATGATGATATTTGTGTTTGTTCTGTGTCTGAGTGTTAAATATATGTGTATTATATTTTGTAATTACTCTGTTGTCTGGCGTCCATCACACAAGTGCTATAAGTGACTTAGCACGAAGTTAGGTCAATGTATGAGATCAAGTGTGAATTTATTGAGGTAATTAATCTCTCTCTTGGAACTCTTATTATTTTTAAGGATATATCGTTAATGGTACTTCAATACCGCGTATGTAGCTTAAGTCAATAAGGTCCATTTTCCATCTTTTCTAATTGAATTTTCAACTTTATTTGCAACTGCTACTTACGCGGTATTGCACTATCATCGACGATATAGAGAAGTACATTTCGCCGATAATACTTCAATACCGCGTATGTAGCTTAAGTCAATAAGGTCTATTTTCCATCTTTTCTAATTGAATTTTCAACTTTATTTGCAACTGCTACATACACGATATTGCACTATCCGATAATATTCCATATCGTCGATACGATATGGAAAAATCTATAAAAATAAGCCAGATCTATCGCACGGGGACTTGTTTTTGGGATAAAAGGTAATCTATGTGCTATTGTAGACTTTTAATAATCTCTATGCTAAATTTCATCTAGATCCGTTCATCCATTCCAGCGGGAAAGAGTAACAAGCATACATACTCTTTTACTTGAAGGACAGATTCCAATTCCTATCTCCCTCTCACGGACGTAATCTCCGTTCTTCTAA
>JACJUM010003212.1:2587662-2605900 GCA_020976665.1 Heortia vitessoides | reverse complement strand
CACACAAGAATTTGGGGCCCTTGGGCACACAAGAATTTGGGGCCCTTTTTCAAAGTAAAGAAAGCGAATGGGATAGCGGAAAAAGAAAAACACTTACATTTTTAACTAAGTGAGACCCATTTAACGGTTTCTTACGCGATTTCTGTTGAGCGAAACCTTAATTTCTGTTTACTATTTTACAAATTACTTTGTGACATTGTTGTTCGCAATGCATTTTTTTTTTATTTAAAGGTGCGAAAATGACCCCTCTCCATTACAATTGGTAGCCATTAAGCAGAAATGAATGTCCTTGTGGCAATTTCTACGTTTGGTTAAAGTTTGTTCCAATTTATCTGATTTTATTAAGTTATGGAAGGGTGAAATCTGAAAATCAGCTGATTACTTTGCTATGTTTTTTTAAATATTGGCTCAAATGAAAACATTCAGATTTAAGGACATCTGCATTTATGCCCTCATTAAAAAAAAAATCTGCGAATTCTTTGCATTTTTTGCTCAACTTCTATTATTGTTAATTGACAAAGAAAACTAAATCGACCATCTATTTCTTGGTATGCTGTCGAACGTTATTTTTAATGTGTATTTAATGTGTCAATTATGGGAATGAAGGTTTCTACATGTAACTTCTCCTGGCCGCACAACTGTGCCTCCTCTGATGATCTTTCAAAAATAGTGAGGCGTGTGCTGTAAGATCTTCGAGGTTCAAGATCTGTGTGTCTGTCATTTTCGTCACATACCTCCTTTACCTGGTAATATTCAGACGTTCTTTATCTTGCGGTGATGAGAATGATTAATCTATATGTTTATTTGTTTCTTCAACCGTAATAAAATAAATTGATTGAAAATAAGCTATAATATTTTTTTTTGTGTACCACTTAAATATGTTCCTATCGGCATTCTGTTTATCTTACTCAATTTTAGATACTTAACAAACCGAACAAAATAACTCAACTCTCTCCTATCAGACTGAAATTTCAATACATCTTTCGGGGATTGCCCCAACCATAGATAATGTCGACTTTTAAATAACGCCTCGTTTAGACGATGCAACTTGAGTTTGGACTGGACATTGCGTGAGTGACCGCTAGATGGAGTACGTAGTAAAATAAGTATTTCGTTCGGAAATATTATATGATATGCCTTGTAAATCTAACCTAGGTGCTGATAAGATTTCTGATTTGTGATAAAAGTGTAATGTGCCCGACAAAAATGTTTTGAGAATAAAGGTGTGAGAGAAATTGTGGATCCTTCGTGGGCCCCCCGAGAATTGGGGCAATTAACGTTCTACAATTAACGCGGGTCCTGTTAGTATATTCCAAAAAGCGAGACATTTTGCAAAATCGCTAATTGTGTAATTCTAGGCCACATTAACAGAACACAAGTTATTTGAAGGTACACAAAAATAGTTTTATGTTTTTATTGTCGCCAGCACAAAAGAGCGGCCACTCTTAAAGGTCCGTGTGTAATAAAACGACATAATTATTTTTCTCCCTCACCGGCCAGTTAATAATTACTGATACCGTACACGTGTTTGGAAGAATTTTGAGCTTTAATTGCTTTTAGAAAGGATCGAGAATCGTGTGACAATAATTTTAACGGCATTATTTGTTTTTTTTATGCCTTTATGGTGTCTTGTTGAGGGACGTTGAGAGAGATTTGTACGAATATTTGAGAGACTCTAAAATTTTGCGAACCGATTGTAGAAATTCCTTTACTTATAGAAATATTTTCTAAAGTCATCATTATACCAGCTATTCAAAGTCCACTGATGGACTGCCTCTCCAAATAAAGGAGATTTTATGCCCCTATGTGTCAACACACTTGCCCAGCGCACCAAGCGCTGGGCAAGTCTGTTGACAATCGCAGCGCACCGCTTTTGCGACGGGGATGCTGCTGCTCATCCCCATCCTATTGCATTTGAGCTTTGTCAAAGTCTTTAGGTAACTCCGAAAAATCACCGACAAAACACTGTAGAGTGTACCGCACGAAGATAGATAGCAAAAAGGCTAGTCAACATTAAATATTGTGAAAAAAGCGGCAAACTATCAATTGACTTTTAAAAAGTATTAGGAAATCAATTATCATATTAAAAATAGAAAGAAGACATAACTATATTTAGCACAATCGCCAAACTATACCCTTGTAAGTATAGCTTGATGCGATTGACAGGTGTCAATTTAGACGCATTGCTTAATAATATTGCCATTCATTATTTGAGATCATAATTTGTATTACATTTGTTTACATTAAAAACGGCTCACACTTTACCTAAGAAAAAAATAATTAGTAACACGTTCGTTTGACAGATGTTACTCTAAGCAAACTATAATTGAAAGACCATAATGAAAATTACTATTTGCATAAAATAACATTCGAAATGTAGACTTGAATCAAAGACAAATAGGACGAAAACATACCTTTACTCTTCGGGGAAGATGGCGGGGTATTATGACCGCTTATATCCGAATAAATCTGCCTCTTAGACATCAATTCAACTGATAGAGGCTCCCTAAACTTGTTTTCCATTGCGTAGCTCCAGTACGTCTCCATTAAAAAAAATCAAATCCAATCTAAGTTCCGTAGAGGTTGTATACACACTAAAGTGTCAAGGTACGGGCTATAAAACCTGCGCGGCGAAATTGAAAAGTTAATAAGCACAGTCGTTGCCACTCGAAAAAGTAAACTGTCAGACTGACAGCTCGTTTCGAGGCCAGCAGCGCCGCCTCATACTAAAAATCCATAATGCGTTAGCCAATAACGGCCGCAGCTTTATCCCCGCCAATCAGGGCGGGGCCACATTATCGCTAGCCGTCCCTTTCACTCACGAGCTTTCTTGTCGGAGGCTTATTTCGTTGGGAACGACTTAAGTTTGGGGCGCAGTTGGTGCATTGTTAAAATATATTATTATTGTATTATTGTTTGTATTATCCTTCGTTTTAGATTACAAGTTCGTTCTAATATTGATTGCGTATATCTATGTCAAGTGCGCAAAGTAAAGAAATATTTTAAAAAGCAATACGAAATGCAGGATATATTTTATTGGTACTTCCATAAGGATAGCTTGGTAAAAATGACGGATGTCAATATAGTAGCGATGAACGAGAACAAAGATTGCACAATATGCATCTAAAATTGTTCTGCCCGACAGCGCAGATGGTAGTGATAGCAAATATTCGTATTTGTTCTGTGTCTGGGTATTATTGATATCTATCTGAGTATTCCTTTTTTATATTTATCTGCTGAAATCCGTAACACAGGTGTTCTAAGCGACTTATCTCGGAGTCAGATCAATGTATGTGTTGTCTGATTTATGTAATAACACTTGAATACACATTTAACACCCACATGCAGAACGATAACAAATATTTTGGGCAGAACATTCCATTTGCATCCAACTAGGCTGCTCCCAGTGTATCCCGTCGCAAAGTTTTAATCATACCCTCTCATCTCATTTTAATATCCAGCTCGCCGTGACCATCATGCCTCCGTTATTACCCTCCCCAGATATTAATATACTCAAACTGTATATACACAGCTATACAACTTAATAATAAATGGCTGGAAACCTCCTCTAGGATAGATCGGGCGGGATACCGCAGGGTAGCTGTCTGGGACCTCTACTCTTATGTAATCAAACGCTGATTAGAAGTCGTTTCGCTTATAATTACGTTTCTCATTGATGTTTATTATTTAAAAAAAACGTGATAAGTATTTCTTAATTTGATTTTTATGATTTTCTGATGGAATCTATCTAAGCCTAAGGTAACACCCAGAACAAATATTTACATGATGATACTTCTCACTTTTGTTTTGTGTCTTGACAATACTATTGTTCTCAAAGATCTAGTATAGTTTAAATTTGTAATAGAAGGGTCATTTCTAAAGTAAAGTTATATTGTATTGTTAGATGCTGGTAGATAATTGCTGCAACCTGGTACAATGTAGGTAGGTGTTTGTAATTAGAGCGAGCAAGGCCCTTTGTATTATTATAATTTCATTGTAATATAATTATCTTAGTAAAAAAAAATAATTCTTGGAAACTTTACGTGTTTAGGGAGCAGTAAACAAATTTTTATAACAATAACAGAATGTCCGCTGCTATAAAAGAGAAATTCTTAACATTAATTGGGCAGTCGTTATCCTCACCGCTCCATAATTGGGCAAAGGCAAACACATTGTGATGCCAACAAAAAAGCAAGAAACAAACCTCTTTTCATTGCATTGTCTGTGGAACTATTTCGCGGCAAACCTTAGTATTGTCACGCTGCGAGAAGACAAGACAAGTTTGACAAAGGATCTTCCTTTGAACGCAGTAGTGAATGTTTTGTTAATAAAACGCTACCGTTTAGCTGTCAATTTGTCAATATTAAAGCGTTAAGGACGCGCCTTTGTAATTAAACTTCCAAGTACATTTTTAAATGTGCAGTAAAGATACTTATGTCCTCTTTGTGACGAACATAGTTGAACTAATTATTTATAATTGCCTTTTGATAATTACAATAAATACACACAACAAGTTCACAATAACACGAGTATAATGCCACGACTGGGCTTTATGGGCAAAATAACATGCATTAAGTGTGAATTTAAGTAAAGCACCAATAACATGCTTGTCACTGCATCAATGACGGTGCATTTGGTAGTGTATTTATATTGTGCATAGATTTCGACGGTTCGATACCCATCTCGCACAAACATTTATCTGATGAAGATTTTTGTGTTTGAGATATACTATATAGATATATAAATTAATCAAAACCATTTTATTTAATCAGACCTAATAATAGGCTCTATTAAATAGTCAAATAGTCAACCAAACTACTGCCTTTACGATCCTTAGATGCTCAGACAGAGTCACATATCGTCTCGCATAAGTTCTAACACTGCGTATGTAAAAGTTGGCAACTTAATAGTTAAGCCCAATGATAACACGATATTACATTTCCAACGCAGCAATAAACGTTTTATACCGCGTATTGGTTAAACGAAATCTATTTTGCACCAACTAAATGCATAAGCAATTAGTTTTAAAATGATTTTATGAAACGTGACCATGTTTTTTGCCAATTGTACAAAGTGTCAACATTTTGACTTACGCTGTGTTAGAACTTAAAGGACGATATCGCATCTGCCATCAGGTTCATTATACGATCCATTAGAAAAGAACCTGCAAGGAATACTAATGGTGATGAATGCCCAGTTTTAGTTAATTAGTTTTTAGTTTTTACCTTGGTCAGATTGAGTTGACGGAGTTTCCGTCAGCGACGGTGATTTGTAATTTTTCTTTGATCTGATATCCGTAATAAGAAGTGCTTTAAGCTACTCACGGAGTCAGGTCAAAGAATAATACCTAAATCAATTTTTTTTAAATATTTTATTATTAATTAGTTTATCTTTTTTAAAATGTTTTCGTACGCTTTTAATTTTGTTCTAAGCGTGCGCGACGGACTCGATGGCGCGGATAGTAGTGATCCTGTCATGTGTGCCAAAGGCCGTGGGTTCGATTCTCACTCAGAGCAAATATATATATGATGATATTTTTGTTTGTTCTGTGTCTGGGTGTTAAATATATGTATTAAATAAGTATATTTCTTAATTGTTCTGTTGTCCAGCGTCCGTAACACAAGTGCTTTAAGCGACTTATCACGGAGTCAGGGCAATGTATGAGATGTTGTGGGAATTCATTAATAAGTATTATCACTGCGTCATTACGAATAAATCTGAACAATAAAATATCGATGCTGTTGAAAACAACAATAATATATACAATAGGATTCGATGTATTGTCATTTTTATTTCGAGTTGGTTTTATGTAGGGACCGATTAAAATTGATCATAATAATCGATTTGCCCTGTGATCGATTTAATCGAACGCTTTATCCGATTCAATGCAAAAAGTAATTACCATGAATCACGCAGATAATCTCGCACCAATTTGTTCCGTAACAGTATAATATTTCTATATCACTATAATAACTTAAAGGGGTCCCGCAAGGCCCGACTGGGCCCCATGTCGTTCCCCCTTCATAATTTCGCAGAAGCGTTTGCAAACAATATGATGCTCAGTTAGATTTGTATTACATTTAAATATTTATAAACTCCACCCCATCTTTGATTACCTTTGTGCCGACACTTGTTTTTGTAAACAATATTTTTTTTGTTTTTAAATTGTTTGTTTTTGTAATGAGATTATGGGATCTCTGATTGTATTACGACAAAGGGTTATTTATTGCTCTATAAATTCATTAATGAGTAATAAACTTAATAAACTTACTACATCCTTATTAAATATGTATATTTTCAAATAAATTCATTCATTTGTAGGTATATAGGTATAAAATGAGATATTGACTGACTGACTGCCACATCAACTCAGGGTCTAAACAACCAAAGTTTTCTGTTATGGAGCACTAAGAAAGGATTTTTTTAATTCACCCCCTAAAACGGGGATGCAAAGTAAATATGAACCTTAGCTGGCTTTAGAGTTATTCGAGTGAAATTCGGTATAAAGCTTCTTAATTGAAAGTCATGAACGGGTAAAATATTTGTTCGATAATCGTTCCTTAAGGGGGTAAAAAGGGAGTGCAACGGGGGTGAAACCCCAAGGCCCTGCTAGTCTTATATATTGAATTGACTCTGTCATAGATAGTTTATAGCACTTGTGTTGCGGATATCAGACAATTGTGGAATTACAACTATATAATTCCCATAACATCTCATCCATTGACCCGACTCCGTGGTTAGTCGCTTAAAGCACATGTGTTACGGACGCCAGACAACAGAGGAATCACAAATATACTACTTAAATACATTTATTTAACACTCGAACTCAAAATAAACACAAACTGTTGTATCTGAAGGATGCGCAGATGATACTTATTTATTTTGTGCGCCAGGGGTCGTGGGTTCGATTCCCACCCAGAGGAAATATTTATATGATGATATTTGTGTTTGTTCTGTCTTTGGGTGCTATATATGTATTTAAGTAGTATATTTGTGATTCCTCTGTTGCCTGGCGTCCGTAACACAAGTGCTTTAAGCGACTTACCACGGAGTCAGGTCAATGTATGATATGTTGGGGGAATTCACATAAGTTTGTCCTGGGTAGACATTGAATGTATGTCCTCTGGCACATAAGATAGGGACACTACTGGATTTGATATCAGGCCCCTTTGATTTAAGCGTAGTAAATAAAATAGGTGTTTATTTTTTTCTTATTTTAGTTTTCATCAAGGTATATACTTTTTTTGGCACACATAATTTTCTATTTCTACTTAGTAATGTTCAATGTGCTTTAGTTTTGGGACACACATATGACTTAATGTCTAATCTGGAAATGATCTTATGTAACTACACTAAAGTGTGGTACCGGCAGAGTAGAATAGTACCTCCCCTTGTACCAGGTGTCGGAGCAGTGTAGCTCAAATGCAAAAGGGTGGGATTGGGCAGCAGCACTCCCGCCGCGAAGCTACGCTCTGCAACAGCCACTGGCTACCACGCTTGCTCATTACGGCAATAATGTGCAAAATCCCCCAGAGGATTTTCTGGGGAGGATAATGTCCAGCAGTGTATGTTTTACGACCTCCACGAATGATATGATAAATATTACAAATTACAGATAAGTCATTGTTCCGAACAAACAAGCCCTAGTATTTAATTGCATCAATAAACATAAAACAATAAATCAAAACTGCATAGAAAAATTTCTCTATAAGTATACTTGAGAAAAAAAAGGCTAGGGCGGGGATTTCAAAGCTTGCCGTCGGCCGACGACACTTTGAAGTAGGCCCGATAATGGTACGTTCAACCTTGCAATACAAACCGTTAAAGACCAATAAAATAATAACTATGGCTCGGCTCTTAACTATAAGTATTTATTATTTTAGCATTGATGTTGTGTTACCTACTTCGAAATGGTTTTGTATTTTTATTGTAACTCATTAAATTTTTTTTAACTATGGAATACAGCTTCTAAACTAGACCGTACCTATTGTCTATGATTGAAAAAGATTAGCTTAATAAGGCGGTCTCTGTAAACAATTCGGATAGACAAAAATTTTGTAAAAAAAAAATATTACTTCTGTAAGTAATATTGCACAATGATTAGATTTTTTTTGTACGCTTGGGAAAATTTTATATATTAAGGAAGTCTTACCATGAGGTCGATCGTCGACTCCGTCGCTGTCCACTTCGCTCCTGACGCTCCCCGGGCTGGCTCGTTTAAGGTCCTCCTGTCCTTGGCTCTGGTCAGGATACCCGTTCATCACTCTCTTATCATACGACATAAAAAACGGAAAATTCGGCACGCGATTCTGTTGAAAAAAATACCCCATGTTTCTATCTCTATCTTTGACTTCCTCGTCTTCAGACTGATCATTATTCGTGTAGTCCTGAGATATAGTGTTCTCAATATCGATTTCGGGCGATCTTCGATTGCTCAAGCCCACAATCGATTCGATTGAGAAATTTTTCGGGGGAATCTTGGTCGGAATTTTGCTGATTTCGGATTCCATTTTCAAAAAAATTTTAAAAAATATCCAGATCCAGTAAGTCACAGTTCACAGCACTCACACTACGCGATATTGAATTTTGAATTTGGAATAGAATTCGTATTTGGAGCGTTCGGTTGACGGCTCTCGACTGAGTATGGAATCTGTCTTTCTACGTTTACAGAGTGACCACGCCTTCTCGCGAAGGGGAGTGGACGGATCTTCTTGCAACGTAGCATCCGATCATGGACTTTATTTTATCTCAGCTAAAGCATATATTCGATTGCGCGATGATTAAGCGTGGCAGCTCCGAGAACCCGCAGTAGCGTTTGACAACTCTATATTTATGACATTAAGGTTGATTTTTGTACGTAAATGAAAATGAACTTTTCATTTTACCTTCCGATTGAGTGATAAAAAAATGCATTGTTATTTTATTGATGTAAACACGCCATAACAATGTATGGGTGTTAATTTTATTGCCTTTTGTATTGCTTCCCACTTTCTGATAGCACAATTATGGTGGTCAGCCCTTCATTTTATAATTATTATTCACGACCAAATTAGAAATGATAAAATTAATTTTTGGACGATTTGTTTATGTGACTTATTAAAAGGTAGACATGATATTTGGGAATATATTGTTGACTCTTTTCTTATAACTAGCTCTTTCCCGCGGCTGTGCTTGTGTGGAAATTCCGCCGCTTAAAAGAAATGGCTATATCCAAATAAATGCAACATTTTTGGGTGTTTTAATACTTATTAATCTTACAATCTTTCTAGAAAAGAGAAATTTGGACTATTTTTTATTATTTATTAGCGATATCGCACGAATGATATAAGAAAGAAAAAGGTTATTGTGGGTTATCTCTAAGAGATAGAAATATACCATCACGGACATTTTTGTAGACTTTTTTTAATATAAACAATACTGTGGTACCTACATTATTTCGATTTATACCGTCGGGTTCAGCCAGTATTCGCAAAGAGATGTGTTTATCTATTTATTACTACATCTCCTCGCTAACCTCAAAAATTATTATCTATGTTTCTCTTCTATATTATCTATGTATGTTTAAACATAAAAACCTTACTATCGAATCGACCGCATCAAATTCCGTTGCAGTTTTAAAGATATAGATAGGGATAGACAGCAGAAAGCTTAAAAAAAAACAAAGTTTTCTCAGTGCGAATATGAGAATATTAAGGTAGATAAGATGAGCAGGAAACTTGATTATAGCGCTCGTTTCACAGATATCTGACATCACGAGGAATCACAAATTTAATTACTTATATAGTATAGGTGCCTATAAGAACAGGCTAGACCTAGTTTAGGTACCTAAGTATCAAAATTTATTTTAGTTAAAGTTACCTTTTGTTGTTGAATAAAGTTATTATTGTTATTATTAATATTAGTTACATTACACACAGGGGAGATTCGTACCAGAGCCAAAGTTACCGACATTGGCCGGCGGATTAGTAATCATAATCCATTTATAATATAGTAGGAGTAGAGAACGCAGAACTGATGGCCGATGGAGTCGTAAGGTTCTGGAATGGAGACCACGTACCGGCAAGCGCAGCGCTGTATAAAACCGCCGCATCGCGTTGGACGCAGGCTGCACGCAACCGGTCCTATGTATCATGGAAAAGCCAATGTCCAGCAGTGGACGTCCAACGGCTGATATGATAATGATAACGAAGTTGGCCTTAAATTGGATCGCGAAAGAAAGCATTTTCGACTGAAAGGTACTCAAATTCATATAGCACAGAATATATTTATTGCTGTCTGTATTTTGTTTTATGGCAACACTATATTATGTATTTAAATACGAATTAATTTCAAGTAGTTACCAAGAATACATACATAGATCACGTCTGTGTCTCATCGGGGTAGGCAGAGACTATAGATCTCCACATGTTACGATCTTGGCATACCTTTGCTGGCATCCTTTCATACGCGCACGTTTATACCTGGTCTTTCTGCCCTAGTTTCTTTAGTACCTCTTCTACCTGGGTGAGGTATGTTCGCCTATGTAGAGCCTTATATACTCACGTCCACTTCCGCTCTATATATTTGTGCAGTCACTCTACTTTCATCCATTCTTTCTAAATGTCAAGTTTTGAAAAACTTAGCAGCAACATCATCCCGCACATGAATGACTGCCTTAGATGTCTCCGTTAGTAATATGTTACGGATATATTAGACCAAACACCATTCAGCCATTGGAAGTCCATTACTAGGCATAGGGCTCCCTAAGAAAAGGGGATTTTTTCCCATACAAGTGTGTTGGCAGTCGCAGCTTACCCGATAGGAATGCCAGCCATCCCCACTGTGCATTTTAGCCACACTGTTTCGAATAGATATACCGCTGTCTATCGGTTCCGGTACCTTAGTCACCTTTAGCGATGCCTGTTACAGGAGGTGTTATTTCCGTCGGTAGGTACCCCGCAGCAAAGATCAGCCTACACAAACTTGTCAAACCTCACAAATGAACGAAATCTAATTTTGTTCACAGTAATTTTGTCTATTAAATATCTAAAAACAAAGACTCTTTCGTAGTTTGCTAGTGACCGGTCCCGGCTTCGTACGGGTGGACAATTGTTTTAAACATTTGTGTTCAACATACACGGCTTGGCTAAAACTGATGAGTGAATGAGTTAGTTGATCAAGATAACTCCCTACGGTAATCAGCCATCGGTCGCATTAGTCCTTACTTACACGCTCGTTTGCCGTGAGGTGCCGTCAGAGTTAAATAGTACCTCTCACTGCACCAGGTGTCGTAAGAGGCAAATGAGGATACATAGGATGATAGAGGATGGGAATGGGCTGCGGCATCCTCGTCAAGAAAGCTGCGTTCTGCGATTGCCAACACGCTTGCCCAGCGCGGCAATTGTAAGCAAAAAACCTCCTTTCTTGGACAGGTCATTTTAAACAGTGAACTTCCAATAGCTGATGTAGTAATACGCTAGTTTATTCTTGGTACTTCTGACTTGGTCCTTCTTTAATTTGATAATAACTCCCCAAACAAATTTATCCTGAAACGCTGTCTCCGTACTTTATTTACTGATGCTGCTTCTCTATATTTATATATATATATATATATATATATCATATGCATTTATTGCGTTTCTTTATACAAATATGTATTCTACGTTTATCTATTTTGTATATATATTGCCTGCACCACTGTATATATATATTTTTTCTGTTTTGTGAAATGGTTGACTGGGAGATAATGCCATCTAGCATTAAGTCCGCCATTTGTAAATTTTGTAACATTCTGTGCAATAAAGTTAAATAAAAAAAAAACTAAAATATACGATATTAACCAAAATTATTAGGCACACTTATCATTTCACTTCTATGTTAACGTTAGAATTACCACACAAAGGTTTATTCATAAGTGTCATAAAGAAACCAATATTATGTTGCTGCATTTCTGCACGAAACACCAGTCTTCTCTTTTCGTAACGGTCTTTTTAAAATATACAGCTGTGAATTGGATGGTGACCGCAGGGAGTAGTTATCTTGGGCGAATAACACATTATCTAATTCAAAAATAAACTGATAGCCACATAAAAACGTTATGTGAAAGTAATTATATACATTAATGTGTACCTAACTGGTGCAGTCATTTTCGAGTTATGCACGTGCATACATACTTACATTTCTACTATGCATTTTTATTTATATAGATTTGTATTACCACTTACTTCTATTTTTATTCTTTTTATTCAGCTTTATGATGTTAGACGATTATGTTTCTTTTTAAACCATAATAGGGAAGTACATAATATACATGATATATATATATTTTAGTAGTATATTTGTGATTCGTATGTTGTTAAGCATCCGTAACAACGCTTGAAGACAGGTCAATGTTGGGTATGGTAGAAGAAGCACGCGAATATAATAAATGCTATATGTATGGTGTCAGTTTGAGAGATAGATTAAAGAATAGTGCAATAAGAGATCTATTTGGTGTAAAAGATGATGTTGTGACAACAATAGAGAAAGGAATGTAGAAATGATGTGGACATGTAAAAGAATGACAGCACAAATATAAAGGCTAGGTTAGAAGTACCAAGAATAAACGAGCGTGTATGAATAGACTAATACGAGTAAGGGAAGCGAGGGAGGTTTGCCAAGATCGTAGCAAGCAGAGATGTTTTTTACGTGTATATTAAAAAAATTAAAATATGATTTGCTCTGCACACAGTATATCATGATAAGAAATATTTTCATGTTGTTCGTATTTGGTGTAAAGTTGTTTCCAAAAATGATAATTTTATTATTCGTATAACGCCATCTAGTAGCTAGTGGCATATTTCAATATTACTCGATAGATGTCACTAGCTACAATAAAAGCATACAATTTTTAGGCTTTTTCAAAAAAAAATATGAATATATGCAATTTTTTTAAGTTATTTATTTAAAAAATTCAATAACTGGTATTTACTTTAAATAAAATAAATTCACAAGTAACTGAGAATCGGATCCCAGAATAAATAGTACCAATTAAGTGAAATGTCAGATTGACGTTTCGCTTTTCCTTGTATAATAATTTAAATTATTTGTTATGATTACATGATACCAAAATTACTGTGATTCTATCATGCCTTGTAAATAAAGATGATAGTGTAATTCTTTATCAATCACTTAACACGGGATGGATCGTCTGTACGCATTTGGAGTGGCGTGTATCGACTTTCTTCAAGACTGGTATAAAATTTATGTATTGATTATTTTTAACTGCATTAGATTAAAAAATATGATATTGACACTTCCTAAAATGGATATTTATGATAAATAGAAAACGATTTATTATTTTTTCATGTAAATTCAATTCTTTAAAAAAGTAAGAAATTCTCTTAAAAGTATTTATTAATGAATTTACTATATATTTTTAAACATATTAATATTTTTATGCGAAAGAAATTCTTCTTTACAAAACCTTTTTCAATTGAAAATAAATTATAAAATGACTACAAGTTGACATTAGCAAGTTGTAAAAGAAAAAATTCTCTTCTTATAGTGTTAATTACAGTTGACAATTGAGTAAGGGTTTGCCCGGTCAAATTCAGTAGTGTCATATCTCATGTGCTTTGGTCCGTATTTTGATTCACATAAGACCGACATTTATGTGATGAACATTTCTGTCTGTTCTTGGTATATAGCATCACCCTGTAGTTTCATCCATGTTAACTTTTAGAACATACCTAGTATCATATATTCTCCGCTGTTATTGGTCCTAGCTTGATACAATATAGCCTACAACATTTTATAATTAGTTGACTATGTAATACTGATCTTTATAGTTTAGGCCATGCATTGATATATCAATGCATGGCCTAAACATCAATGCATCATGCATCAATCATTCAGCCAACTTCTCATTTATTTATTTATTGATATAATGTATTTTTAAAAAATCTTTGAAAATTAGAAAACTTTTATACTAACTTTACACCCCTTTATTACCTCCTTAAGGGATGCATTTGCAAAATTCCTTTCTTAGTGTAGTATAAAAGATCAAATGTGAGTAAGGGAAGTAAAAGTGGTATGCTAAGATCGGAACAAGTGGAGATCAATACATCACACCTATGTCCCATCTGGTTTGTCATGCCTACTCTAATGGGACACAGGCGTGATGTATGTTTGTAAAATATAGACACTCGGGTGTACAAATGATATAAGTTTTAAACTAAAATTAACAAAAAAGTGTAATAACTTAATTAAATTACATTTTAAAGTTGTAAAAATACTGTTTTATAAGAACTAGCTGTGCCCAGGGCTTTGTCCGTGTGGAATAGTTTTTGGGTACCATACCTCTTTACCTTACTTTATATAAACGTTGAATGTCATGTTTATTCATATCGAATCAATGGCCTGAAAAATAAGTTTCAAGTTTCTAGCTCTAAAAAAAATAGCAAAAAATTTCATCAAAATCGGTTGAGAAGTTTAAGTGGGACAGACAGACAGAGTTACTTTCGCATTTATAATATTAGTAGGGATAAGTGAACTTATTATGTACTTTAACTTTTTAATATTTTTTATCATACTTTTGTAGACGAGTTACTTTAAAAAAACATCAAAGTTTGTGAGTACAGAAAGTATGTTTGTTACTCATTTACATTGAAATAATTAGAGAGATATCATTGATATTTTGCACAGAGATTTATTGATAGTCCAGTATAGCACACTTTGTCATGGCTACTCTGTATCCTAAAGACATGTTCCCGAGGAATAGATTTAGTAATATATGTTTCTGTATGGAGTCTGCACAACTTTTTATACTGTTTCGCTGTGAAGGAGCGATGTAGAATTTTTATTGGAATAACGAGAGTTCTTTACTAGTAAAGTTTATTTTTATATTTTAAGCAATCTTAAAAAAAATACAGATTTAAATTCCCACGACATTTTATACATTGACCAGATTCGGTGATAAGTCATTTAAGGCACTTGTGTTATGGACATCAAACTGTAGAGGAATCACAAATATACTACTAGAACTAGAACAAACATAAATATTTGTCCCGCGTGTGGGATCGAACCCACTTCCTTTGGCGCAAGACACAAGACAAGACAGGATAGGTTTTTGGAACACACCAATTTGGAAAATACAGTAAGACGATACTATAGTTGTGTGACAGGTTTTCAGACTCGGCAGACTACTTCGACCTGGTCAACGACCTATCCAACCCAAACCATGTTCTGGAGTTCATGTTCCCGCTGGTCTCCATACTGGATTCGGTGTTCGCGTCACAATTGCTGCTCTGCATGTCGTTTGGAAGTTGGTTGAATTCTGTCATGAAATGGTAAGTGGCTATATTTTATTTTATATATTATTATTATTAGATACGGTATCGGCAGAGTAGAATAGTACATATGTACTCTATACCAGGTGTCGTAAGACACCGAGACTAAGGTACCGGAACCGACAGATGGCGGTATATTAATCCGAGATGCAGCATGGCAACGAGCTGGATCAATTCATTGGCTTATGTAAAATTGGTCTCTGGTGTATTTGTACTTTTTGTGGTGAAATATTGCTTTGCTAGTATTTAACAATTCAGAAAAGTCAATAAAAAGTTCTAGCCTTGCGGTACCGGCAGAGTAGAATAGTACTTCCCACTGTACCACATGTCGTAAGAGGCCATGGAGGTACCAGAACCGACAGATGGCGGTATATCCATCCGAGACAGTGTAGCTCAAATGTATAGGGTGGGGATGGGCAGCAGAATCATCGTCGCTAAAGCTGCGCTCTGCGATTGCCAACACGCTTGCCTGGCCTGGTATTTATGGGCAAAGTTTCCTCTTTCTTGTGGAGACCTATATCCAGCAGTAGACTTACAATGACGAACGCGTGCACACGAGCTTCTGGCACCTTAGTCGCGTCTTACGACACCTGGTACAGCCCTCTGTATGTACTATTCTTCTCTGCCGGTACCTCACGGCTATATCACATCTTAGAGTGAATAAATAACGAAAGAGTATAAATAACAAAGTAGCCTTAGTTACATAGGTTACCTACTAAATGGAATCCCTTTTAAATCGGTCCAGCTGATTTAGAGATTAGCCCAAACAAACAAACAGACAGGCAGTCAAAAAAAAGGTATTACTTTATGTCAGAACGTATTGTAAATCCTTACTTATGCATTTAGTAAAAAGCAGTTAATTTAGAATTAGGCGCCCTATACACCTACAATAATATTGCACAATCCTTTAAATTGTGCAATAATATTGAATAGCCCGTTTAATTCCAAACGTTCAATAAATTCTCTCAATAAAATTGACAAACCAATACGAACAATACTTTCGTGCGAGCAACATGTCTGATGTACGTTATTTTATGTATATATATATATATATATTGTGGTGCAGACTATATATACAAAATAGATAAACGTTACATACATATTTGTATAAATAAACGCAATAAATACATATGTTATAAAAAAAAATATAAATTTACGTTTGTTCGGTGCCTGGGTGTAAAATATATGTATTTTAATTAGTATATTTCATGATTCCTCTGTTGCTTGGCACAAGTGCTTTAAGCGACTTACCACGGAGTCAGGTCAATGTATGAGATGTTGTGGAAATTGATCTGTTGTCTGATGTCCGTAACACAAGTGCTTTATGCGACTAACTTCGAAGTCAGCTCACTGCATAAAGAGTTGTATCAAGTCATCATTATACTGACTTCCAGGTGGCTGTTAGAAGACAGGCCATACTGGTGGGTCCGCGAGACCACATTCTACGAGAATCTCCGGCGCCCGCGCCTCCGCCAGACCAGGCACACATGCGAGACTGGCCCCGGCAACCCATCAGGGCACACCACCACCATCGCCATGGTGCTGATGTTGCTTCTTATGTGGATATCCCACTTCATGAACGACAGGTATTCAACAAACATCACCGGCTGAATCCGACCAGATAGATCAAAATAATGTACTACAGTATTGTACACTTAAAAATGGTCCGAAATGTCTATAATTTTTTAGGGATAACCTCACATAACCATTTTTTATTTTATCTTCATTGCACCTGACCACTGATTGGTAACACGTTTATCATCAAGCGTTCCATAGTCTATAGACGCTCGTGTCATCACGAAGATATCACTAGCGCGACCAACTTTATGACATGAAGATATTATGTCACATTATCCATTAACTTCAGAGCCTCTGTCACCCTTCAAATCGGAACAGAGCAATGCGAACACTGCTATTTGGCGGTAGAGATTGATTAGATTGAGGTACCAATGCAGGCTACCTAATTATCAAGTACACCTACTAAATATATAATCGTGATACTGTTTTAGTCAGATTAGACAATCTTGTGATTGGACGTTCTACGCAGGTGAGCATAGATCCATTATCATAGAAATAGAGTATAAAGTCAAAAATATCTATTTTAAATAGGCCCTTCTAACCTCATCAATATTTTTGGTGGTGGTGCATGCATGCAGATGGCGCAGATGGTAGTGATCCTATCTTGTGCGCTAAGGGACGTGGGTTTGATCCTCGCCCAGGCCAAAAATTTAGATCAAGAATATTTGTGTATTTTCCTGTTCATTTGTAATTCATCTGTCGTTTGATGTGCGTAACACAAGTGCTTTAAGTGACTTATCTCGGAGTCAGGTCAATGTATGACATGTTATGTTTGATGACCCTAATGACTTTTTAGGATTATAAGAGTCATTTTGACTAATATGTTATTGAGTGGCCGGCCGGCCTTTAAACGGGGATCGAATTATTACCTGCAAAGTTGATTTCGTCTCAATATCGATGTACGTTCACGAAGTGATAAAACGGGCATCGAATTGTTAACTACAAAGTTGATTTCGTAAGTCCCAATATCGGTGAACGTGCACGAAGCGAATAACGGGGATTTTCTTTGACAGAAGCTATGTAACACGCTCGACATTTTACATTTAAGGCTACCGACGGCGTAGGTCCTAGCCTGGGCCTATATAGTGTCGATCGTGTAGCTCTGACCCTTGCTACACATATCTGAAGAATGAGGTGATAGGTAGCGAGGTGATAGGTAGTGAGATAATAGGTAGTGAGTTAATAGGTAGTGAGGTATTAGGTAGTGAGGTGATAGGTAGCGACATGATAGGTAGCGAGATAATAGGTAGTTAGGTGATAGGTAGTGAGATAATAGGTAGTGAGGTATTAGGTAGCGAGGTGATAGGTAGTGAGGTATTAGGTAGTGAGGTGATAGGTAGCGAGGTGATGGG
>JACJUM010003212.1:2573744-2584751 GCA_020976665.1 Heortia vitessoides | reverse complement strand
ACATCCATCTGTCGTCTTCACTGCTGGACGTCCTACGAACAGGGTAAGAACCTCGTTAAAGAGTTTTCTAAAAGGATCAGACGTATACATGCAGTGCGATCCAACGGTTAAATCAGATCACTAGTCCACCTTTTGAGTGGACATCCACCTGTCGTCTTCACTGCTGGACGTCCTACGAACAGGGTAAGAACCTCGTTAAAGAGTTTTCTAAAAGGATCATACGTATACATGCAGTGCAATCCAACGGTTTTATCAGATCGCCAGTCTACCTTTTGAGTGGATATCCATTGCTTCAAGGGTCCATCGGCCATCATTCTGCTATATACATGCCCACGTGCACTCCTAATTTTTAATGATTAGGAAAAAAAATTGTTCACTTTTAGGTTTATACCCAAAAATCAATTTTGATTTTTCCATCTCATCAGCTGGAGGTCAACTGCTAAACTTAGGCCTCCCAAGATTTAATCGCTTTGAACTGGGCGATTGTGGTGGTAATTACAGAACGTAGTTTTACGACGTAGATTCTGCTGCCCATCCCCGCCCACCTGTGTTACATTTGTGTTTACACTATTCGGGTATACCGCTATCCGGTTCCGGTACCCCAAACGACTATTACGACATTTTATTATTACTTATTCACTATAAGTAATGTATAAGAAACTTTACCAAAGGGTTTGCTTTGCTATCTGAAGTTTAACTTGACCCTTGTTAATTAGACGACACGTATTTTAAAGATAGTGCGGTATTGAGAATTGGTCTAGATTTTATAATACTACTATATACCTCATGGTAGCCCAGACTTTCCTCAAAGAATGCATGTTAGTGGCAATTCGTGACCTTTAATCCGACATGCATATAAAACCTTCACCAAAGAGTTTGTTTACCGTTTAGATTAATAGTGATATAAAAAAAATGAATCTAACTTTATGGTAAGTCTAAAGCCCTGCGCAAATGGATTGGAAGTGAATGGAAGAGTTGGTATAGGACGACCGAGGCGAACATACCTTAACCAGGTAGAAGAGGTATTAAAGAAGGACCAGGTCAGAAGTACCAAGAATAAACGAGCGTGTATGAAAGGACTAATGCGAGTGAGGGAAGCGAGAGAGATATGCCACGATCGTAACAAGTGGAGATCCATAGTCTCTGCCTACTTCTATTCTGTATGTAATATTTGTATATAATTTACATGGCAGAACAATATATAGTCGATGATACTTTAATACCGCGTATGTAGCTTTAGTCAATAAGGTCCATTTTCCATCTTTACTAATTGAATTTCCAACTTTATTTGCAACTGCTACTTACGCGGTATTGCACTATCATCGACGATTTGCTCGGACAGCTGACCTATCTATATAATATTACTGCAATCTTTTATATATTTAAGTTTTTCGACGTCGTGGGTTCGATCCCCACCCAGAACAAATAGTTATATGATGATACTTGTATTTGTCCTGTGTCTGGGTGTTATTTATATATAACTGATTATTATATTTGTAATTCTTCTGTTGTCTGATACGTAACACTAGCTTTAAGCTACTTGTCTCGGAGTCTGGTCAACATTTGAGATGTAATGAGAATTTATTTATAATTGTATTTCTTAAAATAATTCCTTTTATACTCACAGATAAAAAATATCTGCTTTTTTTAAATAACGGACAGACAATTCCTTTTTATTTGTGTATAGATAATACGATATAGAAGGTATGTAAAAATTTACCAAATAAGTGAGAACAAAATAGGTGTTGATTATTATATTGTGATAGTTCATTAAGTATCGGGTCGTGTTTCCACTGTATCGTAACGATTAATTTATCGTTGGACGACAATTTTCATCAGCCTTAGAAAGTCCACTGTTTGATCTAGGCCTCCCCAAGATAGAGGAATTGTTGCCCATTATTGCCACACTGGGCAGGCGTGGTGGCAATCGCAGAGTGCAGCTTCGCGATAAGGATGCTGTTGCCCATCCCCACCCTATAGTATTTAAGCTGCGCTGTTTGGAATGGGTAAACCGCCAGCTGTTCGGTACTTTAGCCGCCTCTTGCGACACCTGGTACATAGGGAGGTACTATTCTCCTCCGCCGGTACCTCACCGCCGGCACTTACATTGCATAGCTGAAACAGAATAAAATAGGTTATGGCGCGTTTGGTTGTGTCTCTATCTTGTGCGCCAATGACCGTGGCTTCGATTCTCACCCAGGACAATAATCTAAGCGATAAATATTTTTATTTGCTCTGTGTTTGATTTAGGTATTGCATTAGTAATTCCTAAATAAATATGTTGTCTGATGTCTGTAACATAAGTGCTTTAAGCTTTTATATCGGTGTATGTTATGAGGTCAATGTATAATGTGTGATCTTAATAATTTATTAACTATAAATATGTTTCTCGTTGCTGTAGAGAAATCTTTCTGTTGTATTATATTCTAATACTTACAAAGGCGTCATTCATTAATTAAGAAAGACATTTTGGCTTACTTTGATCTGACTCCGTGATAAGTCGCTTAAAGCACTCGTGTTAGGGCATCAGACAATAAAGGAATCACGGATATACTAATTAAATACATATATTTAACACCCATACACAGAACACACATAGATATTATCATATAAATATTTTTCCTGAGTGGCGATCGCACTCACGACCTTTGGCGCTTGGTATACGATCATACTGCGACATCGGACCTTCTTTAACTTCAACAACTGGAAAATGTCTTATGAAATGAATGACGCCCAAGAATAGATTTTAAATAAGAATTGCTCTTTATTTATTAATCGACTTATAAAAAGGAGGTTTTTAATTCGACTGCTGTTTTTTTGCATGAATGTTACTCGGTATCTTCGAGAATTGTGAACCGATTTTCATAATTACTTTTTTATTTGAACTTAATAACTTCGAGATGGTGCCGTTGGCTCCAAGTCAGGATCTGATGAAGGGATCACAGGGGAATCGATGGCAACCCTCAAATAATATATTCATGTATTATTGTTTGTAACACATTTATTTTAGATCTTTTCTAACTAAAGAAGTATTTAACTCGTGTTGAGTCGGTTGTTTTTTGTTTAAAATTTGAATTATATATCGTTTTTGATACACTGTTTTGGGATTAATTAATGCAATTTAAATTTATTTTCATTGAAAGTTTGTGATATTGATGAGCAGTTGTAAAAAAAAATGTCTTGACATTCTGTCGTCGTGACGATATTTTATCGTGAACAATCTACGTTTTTTTCTGGTCGACTATTTGTCGTCACAGAACAGTGGAAACGCGCGCTTTCCTATTTGAAATATTTTTTAAAACCTCTCTAATTTATTATTTATTTATTTAAATTAAGTGGCATAACGTGTTTATTGTTAATATTTTGAATATTAATTTTTTGTTTTGACCGATGGATGAGTCCGCCATGTACATTGTATTTTTTATGTGCAAAATGGGATATAAATAAATAGTTGGTAATCCGACATCCGGTGTGGTGTCGGACTATCAAATTTGCAATTTGTCGAATGATAGAGCTACCATAAGCGGTTATGTCGATTTTTTCCAGAGGAGTGTTCTTAAAGGAGTTTGATAAATAAGAAGAAATATGTCTAATACGCCATACATATAACAGTTCTTGAATGTACATACATACCGTCGCATAAGTTCTAACACCGCGTATGTCAAAGTTGGCAACTTAATAATTAAGCCCAATGATAACACGATATCACATTTCTAACGGTGCAGTACACGTTTTATCCCGTGTATTGTTTGAACTAAATCTATTTTGCACCAACTAAATGCACATGCAATTAGTTTTAAAATGATTTTATGAAACGTGAGCAATGTTTTCCCTTCATTGTTACGAAGTGTCAACATTTACTGACGCGGTGTTAGAACTTAGACGACGACTATATATATATATAATATTCTACTGTACGTGTGTATATCACTGAACTCCTAAACGGCTTTGAATACATTTTTGTTTGCGTTCATGTAGCGTCCTGGATGGTTTAGATTGACAAATCAGTTGGCAGATGTCGCTGCAGTCGGTATCTAGGTTATTTATACTGCAACTAAACGGCTGGATCGACTTGAATGAATATTTGTAAAATGAGTAAAGACAAATATGGATTAAAAGATACTCTTTTTCTATAAATTACGGTTTATAAAGGGTCAGTTGCGGTATTGTTGTTATCGAGACATCAGCTTTAGCAGATCCACTGTAGGACACGGGCCTTTTCAAGAGTTTTTAGATGATACTGCTGAAGCAATTGCAGTCTTGGGCGGTCGCATAAATTCGGAATTTTGTTTCGGAATTTTCCATTTGAAATACAGTGGACCCCCGGTAATCCGGCACCGGTCTAATCCGACGCCATATGTAATCCGACATGGTCTACAAGTATGATTAGAGTACATATATGTACATATGTATATATATAATATGTATAAAGAATCTTATCATTGGATCTGTAATTTGTCGGATTACAAGGTACTCTATGGTAAAAAATTCCGGACTATAGGGGGTCTTAGGCAGTACTCTATAATCCGAAGAATTCGATAGTTCGACACTGCCCTGCGAAATGTTTGTCGGACTACCGGGGCTCCACTGTTCTGTTTCGGGATTCCGTTAATAAATCACACATATACGTTTATTTCCGTTCGGAATAACAATTCTCAGTGGAGCGACGTTAGAACTTAGGTTTAGACATTTGGCATTGTGGACGACGATTTTCTTAATGCGATTACACTATTGCTATACCTATCGAGGAATAATAAAAAACGTCGTAATTCCGAATGCATAGGCCATCATACGGAATTCCGGATTAAATTAAATTTCGAACGGAAAACAACTGTAGTATGTGACTGATTCATAGATGTGTATGGATTTCATGTGGAATCGAAATTCCGAAACGGAATTACGAATGTATGTGACCGCCCTTAGGGGACGCTGCATTTCCTCAGCTCTTCCATTTGAGCTACGCTGTTTCGGATGGATACGACGCCATCTGTCGGTTCCGGTGCCTTCGCTTTACGACAATTGATACACATGAATGTATTTATCTTTAAGGTTTAGTCTTAAATATCATTTGATGTATCTTTTTTGCATTAACAATGACGGGTATATTTTTGTTTGTAACCAAATCTTTGTTATTTTAACTTATTATGTTGTATAACTCGTGTTATTTAATGTTGAGAATTGCGATTTGATTACTACGAGATTTAATAATAAATGCATTAACTATAAATGTTTTAATTCTTTATCTATAGACCATCGATCATAGAAAATATATTTTGACGCGCCTGATGGCGCAGATAGTAGTGATTCTGTCTTGTGCGCCAAGGGTCGTGAGTTCGATTACCACCCAAGGCAAATGTTTATATGATGATATTTATGTTTGTGTGGACATCAGTACAGCCACTGAAAGTCCACTGCTGGACATAGGCCTTCCCAAGAAAGGGGGAATTTTGGCCATAATTACCGCACTGGGCAAGCGTGTTGGCAATTGCAGAGCGATGAGCAGAGATTATGCATTTGAGCTACATTGTCTCGGATGGATATACCGCCATCTGTCGGTTCTGGTACCTTAGTCGTCTGACGACACCTGGTGCAGTGGAAGGTACTATTCTACTCCGCCGGTACCACATGGCAAAAGATATCACTAGCGTGTCTAAAAACCCTGTGAACTGAAGAGACTGCGTCACATTTAACCAGTAGTTCTACTGCCTCTCACCCTTCAAACCGGAACACAGCAATCCTAACACTGCTGTTTGGCGGTAGGAGAGAGTGAGGTACCAATGTAGACGACCTTTGTAAAAGGTCCCTCACATGGGCGTAACTAGGGGGGAGGCAGCTGCCCCCCACCCCTGGGGCCATGTATAAGTAGGTATTTATACTTTCCGATAAAACTTAAGAAAACGATTTTTTTGCAATTGGTTTACAATACAATATTTTAACAACTAAAAACTACTCGGCGCGTTCGTCAATAATCGCTAGCAGCATTGCGCGACCCGCCTGCGCGCCTACCTGACACGACTCGAAAATTACCTACCTAGCTTATAAAAAATCCGATTTGCCCCTCCCCCCCGGGCCAGAACCTGGGTACGCCCATAGTCCCTCATATAAAATACCTTTGCATCTCTAAGCAACTTAGTATACACCAAAACTCACAAGACAGACAGCCGAGATGGTGATTACAGATTATTCTAATATCCAAATGGAGTACAAATATGGTGTCATAGCGTAAGTCGCACAAAGAAGTGATTATAATAAAGAAAAACATTCGTACCTAACTGCATGTCTAACACAACATGATGATACGCCGGATTGCAGATAGAACGTGACAGGCGTTTGGCGCAAACAACACTGTTATATTTGGAACGAAATATTTGGAAACCATTCGTAGAATAATACCTCCCTCTTTACCAGGAGTAAGACGCGATGAAGGTACCAGCACCGACAGATGGCGGTAGGTATATCCATCCGAGACAATGTAACTCGAATGCATTATAAAAATAATAACTTAATTCAACACAAGGAAACTTAAACATTAATACATTTTAATACTTTTGTACCTGAACTAAGTCTAGCCTGTTCTTGTAGGCACTTATGCACTGTAATGGGCATGTAGGTATGAATAAATGTGTGCGAATGTGTGTGTATATGCTCTAATATATATATTAAATAAATACATAGAATTCGAAGCTATACTGTGTGTATATTGCTATATATAATATATATAAATGATAATTATTATAGTCTAGTCTAACATAATATTGTTAGCAACCCCATAGGATGGGGATGGGCAGCAGTATCCCCGCAAAGCCGCGCTCTGCAATTGCCTACACGCTTGCCCAGCGTGGCAATTATGGGCAAAATTCCCCCTTTTTTGGGGAAGCCTATGTCTAGCAGTGGACTGCCAAAGGCTAGTATGATGATTTGTAAATTATAACCTACTAGCTGTGCCCGCGACTTCGTCCGCGTGGAATAGTTTTTTGGGTACCATACCTATTTACTTCAAATTATATAAACTTTGAATGTCACGTTTATTTATATCGAATCAATGGCCTGAAAAATAAGTTTTAAGTTTCTAGCTCTAAAAATAGCGATCCATGCAAACAACTTTTCATCCCCCCTTGCAACCCCTTACAACCCTTATTTCGAGTTCAAAAATAGCCTATGTCCTTTCTTAAGGTCTAAAGATTGTCTATGCCAGATTTCATCAAAATCGGTTGAGAGGTTTAACCGGGAAAGCGTAACAGACAGACAGACAGACAGACAGACAGACAGACAGACAGACAGAGTTACTTTCGCATTTATAATATTAGTAGGGATAAGTTAATCTGATTTATGAGCTATTTTATTGTAAAGTTTCATCTATATCCATTCCGTAGCTTTTCATTTATGAAAGAAGCGTCGCGTCGTTTTCTCGACGAGGTATCTAATCATACTGATCCGGTAATAGTAGAATCCGCGGAGTACGTCGTAAAGAAAAACGTCCACGTCCGACATCGTAGACCGCATCACGTATTAGACGACCGGCTTTATAAAATATCCGCGAAAATCGCAGCCCTTCCCTGCCCTCTCACTGGAACAACACAGTCATTAACACTGCACATGCATTCGTACAATAGAGCAGTACACCGCGTTCGCCGGCGGACGCGTGCAGTCCCTGCCCCAACGAGCGATAACCGGCAGTCCTAGAGCTGCCGGGCTCACTCCGTCCGACCTTTTGCTGAATTTCAAAATTAAATTCACTCCAACTCGGGCCGTAACTACACGCGCGGTTGCGGCCGCGGGGTACGAACGACAAATACGGGCATCGGACCTCTCATCTATGAAGGTCCCCCCCTCCTTTTTTTCGGTGTTGTAGTAGTAGTTAGTCCGAAAAAAAATCCATTTATTCTTACAAAGATTTAATTTTGGTATAACCACAGGCAGTTTTGGAATACCCAAAAAACTTTTTTTTTGTTAAGATAATCGTAATCATTGTGTAGTATAGTTTTTTTTAGTGGGGCCATAATAAAATTCTTTAGTTTATGGAGAGGCAAAGGCTTTGACGATACTCGGTTCTTTTGTTATAATTCTCGTATAATGTATTAGTCTCGTACTTGTATTAAGAGTGGATGTCAGGGTACCTACCTCGCTGTCACCCCAAATACTACCAAAAGCTGTTCCGGTTTGAAGGATGAGGTAGACTGTGAAATTACTGGGTAAATGTGACATCGTATCTTCAGTTCACAGGGTTGCCGACACGGTAGTGATATGTGTGTGACATGGGTGTTTATAGGCTGAGGCTTATTCACTGCCTCTCTCATTCTTTAAATATTTAACTATTTGGCGGTTGAAATCGGAAGTGAGGTACCAATGCAGACGACCATTTGTATGAGTGTGCCTTATGTAGGTATAACTAATTTGTTTTCAGTTTTTTTACTGCTATTAAAGTAAAATTAAAGACATATTAAAATAAAAACAATGAGATTTTTTGTCAAATAAAAAAAACACTCACGTTTTTTAAATGTATGTTAACATATAAACACTGCGTTTTAGCCTATATGTAAACACTCCAGGTAGCTGTCGTCAACGTGAAGATTGGAGAATATTACGTCACGCAGCCCACATTCCACAATACAGTTTCTCGAACAATATGTTTTTCTCGATCATTTACTTTTTATCGACGGCTTACGTATGTGTATGTGTGTTTTATCTGTGAGCTTTTTTGACAGCTGTCTAATTTTCCCGCCGCTTTTGAACTTTTTAATTTTTCCCTTCTGAACATTTGTTTTGGAATGATCTTTTTTCAGCACAGCTACGATTTCGGTAGACGGAAACGAAGATTTGTCTGAATTATTTTTAATTTCAGTCAACGATATTCGAGATTGATCGCTCGATTGAGCATAGAGCATATTGTTTGTTAATTCGCTAATTACCTTGATTCTAGGCTTGGTGAAGTTTTTATTGCCGAAGTAGTCAGATGTAGATATTTTTGGAGCATTTGTTTCTTGGTCTATATCCAACGGGTCAACATTATTCTGCTGATGATTATTAGATTTGTCTGTAACTTTTGAAGAGCATTTCGTTGGGCCTATAATGCCTAATGGTAAACAACAAGTTGTTTTTGTAAAAATCCACACTCTATGCATTATGCATTTGATAATATTGACCAATGCCGCATCGTCGGACATTTTATATTTTCCTTGTTTCCATTTAATACTGACATTTTGTGACACGGATAGCGACGCTGAACTTCAATTTTGAGGCATAGGAAATATGTTTTTATTTTTGACTTCGCGACAAATAAAAATAACATTAATTTAAAAAGGTTTTATTAAAAAATTTTTGTCATTACGCTGACAAAAATATTTTTAATAAAACCTTTTTATATTGATTTTCTACCTATATTGTATATTTTCGACTATTTACTGTGTTACTGTAATAAACTGTGTTAATGTATAGCAAAAAATCATGTCATTGTGAAAGAAATAAAAATATCAATCTGACAAATGCCCTTCTGGCATACAAGAATATCTCGAAAATCAAACTGCCTATGATGTTAATGTAGGTATTTTAATAAGTTGTTATAAATATAAGTATTTGTCAGAAGCAGTAAAATCTACTCAAAAACATGGAATTAGCATATGACTCTGGTAGACGGTATAACAAGGTCCATCTCTGGAGATACCTAGTTAAAATATCATCTGCATTGGTACCTCACTCTCACCTATGTCTACCGCCTAACAGCCCCGGTTTCAAGGATGAGAGACCCTGGCAAACAGCAGTTCTCTCATTGCAGTTTGAAGGGTGTGAGGCAGTGAAGGTACTGGATCATGTAACATAATGTCTTCGAGTCACAAAGTTAGCAACGCTCTAGTGACAACACAAGCGTGTATAGACTGCGGTGACGCTAACTATCACGCGGGCCGTATGCTTGTTTATTGACTTAGTTATTTTAATTTTTTCTAATAAAAAGTTTTATTTACACACAACATAGTATAAAACGATAAAAAAAAACAATTAAAGGAGCTCACGATTCATTAATTAAAAAGCATGCAAATTATTACTTAAGTCAGTCATAATTGCGTTACTTAGAATGTCCGTAAAATTAGCTAATTATTCCCAATAAGATCTTTAACACTATTTTTAGTCTGTGCTACATGCATTCCTTTAATTTTTTTTTATTAAGAAACTATTTAGCACTATTTATTCATTTGGCATCTTGTCATAGATTCTAAAGTACACACCGGATATCCGTTTCGACAACACCGCATTATCAAACGCCACTTAATATAGTCTGAATCAGTTAAACAATAACGCCGCCATATTTGATAAGTAACTGTGCCAATAAAAAATAATGAAGATAAGTTATCATCGAGGTTTCAGAAAGCTCAATAAAGGTCTAATAAAATATTTACCAATGAAATAATATGACTTTCCTTGTTAATTTTTTATATTTTACATATAAAAATTGTTAAAACATAATATATATAAATACTACAGTATAAATAAGTTATAATATAAGAAATATACACGCAAAACTAACTCAATAGCATAAGGTATCCCGATTTCTTAATTTTATATAAACTAATACATACACTAATATATAAGTATAGGTTAGCTACTGTTAGGGAGGTCTGGTGATTTGAAAATTACAAGTTTAGTAAGCTAAACTTAGTTTCAGACTCCAGTCTCTTGAAACTTAATTCAATTATTTCAAAATATGTAAAGTTATTGTACATTAGCTCTTAAGTGTGAAGGAGAAATTAAAAATATTTCTATTATTATTATATTTTTATGAAATAAAGGAGAGACTATTGGTTGCCAGCTGTATGCAACCGATCCTCGGGAAGCATTTCTCCAGCAGTAGACGTCTTCCAGCTGATATGATAATGAACGAAATCGTATCAGTGAGGACCTTTTATTTCAACATCTAGAACTTTATCGTATCCTAGAGCCTCATATTGTGCCCATTATATTTGAATGAGATACTGTGGAAATTCTACCAGCAAAATCACTGCACGGTGCTCGCAG
>JACJUM010003212.1:2550773-2564308 GCA_020976665.1 Heortia vitessoides | reverse complement strand
TTTTAATTTAGAACGTACTGTTTTAAACACCACGGCATTTTTAAAACATGTACAAATGATTGAATTCATTTTGGCACCGTATTTTTTTAAAGAAAAATTAAAATCAAAACCTCCGGTTTAATTGCAAATGAGTTTAATAAAAATTAAAATAATTAGGAATAGCTGTAGCAAGACGATAATTTAAACTAACAAAGTAGCCTATGTCCTTCTCAGGCTTTTGTTTGTCCGTGTACCAAATTTCATTTAAATCGGTTCAGTAGTTTAGGCGTGATTGCGTAACACAGACAGATAGAGTTACTTTCGCATTCATAATATTAGTAAGGATTGGTTTCTCTCAATTTACGATAATAATAATATACAATCACATCAATAATTAAGTGTCTCTCAATTAATATTGAAAATAATATATTTGGCATTGAGTTGAAAAATGGTAATAAACACCTTCTAAACTATTCCTTTTCAATCAACAGCTGTCATCAGAAAATTGCGCTATTTGTGCTGTCAAATTGGACGTTTTGACAGATGAAAATTCAACCTCCACAGAGATTCTAACCGCTTTCAAGAAACTTCTAGAAGAACAACAGAACATCGAGCTTATGGAACAGAGAGTAAGGCGTGCTAAAGAGAACCACGGTCGAAAGAGCAAAATAAATAGAGTGCACCCTGAGTTGATGCCGCCTGGCAGAATGGCGACTGTATCCTTTGTTTTGGAGTTTCATAAATAAATTTAATAAAAAAATCTTCATGTCATACTGTTATTTGGATTCCGTACCTTAAATGCAAAAAAAATGGTTAAGGAATTTATAGAATCACTCTCTTGTCAATTTGTCATAACTCTTAATCACGAGAACGTGTAGAGGTATCATGTTGAAATTAAAGCCGTATACTCAAGTCTATAGTCTTTTTTAGCTGTATAAAAGGTAATACTATAAGTTAACCTGAAATAAGATAGATGACCGTTTATGCTGCAATAAATAATAATAATATATAATAAATTCCCACAACATCTCATACATTGACCTGACTCCGTGGTAAGTCGCTTAAAGCACTTGTGTTACGAATGCCAGACAACAGAGGAATCACAAATATACTACTTAAATACATATATTTTACACCCATACACAGAGCAAACACAAATATCATCATATAAATATTTGCTCTGGGTGGGAATCGAACCCACGACCCCTGGTGCACAAGACAGGATCACTACCATCTGCGCTATCGGGCCCGTCAAATGCTAGTATACATAGACCAAGGACTGTAAAGTTTGGAAAAGTAATAGCCAAATATATCGCAATTGGTCAGTTCCGTCACCTTAGTTATTTTTTACAATATCTGGAAAATAAGAAAGTACTGTTATTATCAGAATGAAGTTTTGGAACGAAGTTCTATATTGATATTGCGCGTTGCGAAAGGAGACTTGGCGGAAAAAGAGTTTTATTGTAACGACACTTTATCCTGTAGTTGTAAGCCGTGCAGCGTCTCTCTCTCTCTCTCGCTCTCTATATCTTTCTCGCTCTCTCTATACCTCTCTCTCTCTCTCTCTTGCCCGATCTCTCTCTCTCTCTCTCTCTCTCTCTCTCTCTCTCTCTCTCTCTCATAAAAAGCATTATTACAATTCCTTCACCAATTAGTCGAAGGGAACTTCGTTCCATCCGGGTGTCCATTGACACCTCTCAATTTTATCCTATCATTTTACTCTACCGGTAGCTCATGGCAGATTATATTGCAGTCGTAACCAATATTATAAATACAAATGTGGGCTCATCTTGTGTCACTCAACTGATGACTGAGAGAGAGACACACAAATAATACTGTATACATTACCTACGGAGATATGTACTCAATTTCTTTCAACTCAATTTTATATTAAAGTCTAATGCAAAATTGTGATACCATTTATTCATCTCTTGCAATTTGTACAATTTATGAAAATCAAAAGTCGATTACGTCACATCTTTATGTCTAATGCATTTTGTGTTTACCGCCATTTTTATCCATTGCTGTCCTATTAAAAAAAAGTAACTGTCATTTTTCGCGCGACATTATACTATTAGGTAATTATGAATTCCGTCTCAATAATGAAATATTCGTACACTAATTGCTTTTACATTTTTTCTGATCGGTTAAACGAGTATAACAAATATGATTGATGTATAATTATGATTGCGATTTGTCGACGGGATGTGCAAGAGGTATTGTAATTTGAATTCCTAAGTTGTGAAAGATCACTCCAATTAATATGTCCATATTTTTTTTATAATAATTGGTTGCAAGACACGCAAAGGTAAGTGCAATATTAAAAGAGGGCGCCACCTCTCTTTATGTTTAGTTTGACAAATCGCACACAATTAGGATTCCCGAACATAATTTTAACAATAGTGTTGTAGTGTTGTATCTTATTTTGTCGGCTAATACTTTTTATTATTCCATAGAATAAAAATGTTTGCAAAATATTTTTTTATGTCATTTGTCAAATATTTTGTGTTTTCAATTTAAAATACCTTTTTTTTCTAAACCATGTTAATTTTATTATCAACATCTGTTTTTTTGCGCTTTCTTTTCTGGTGGCTCGAGCAATGAACCTGCTTTAAACTTAGTTATAAGACCTGTCTGGTGCCAGCAGACTAGTATTAAAGTAGGACACTCATTGACCTATTTGTTTAAATGACTCTTATAACGCTGGTTATCAGAGTCATTTGTAATTTGTGTAAAATTGTAATTAGCAAATCTATACGCTTAGATATTTTTTGTTGTTTTGACGATTTTGTGTCTATGATATGATATATATTTAAATACAGGTATATTTGACTTCGATTTTAATTATGATTTATTGCATTTTTATTTTGTAATCTAACAAGATAGGTAAATAAATTTTTTTTCTTTCTTAAATTTTGCTTTTTACGTTCATACATTTTTGTTTCATACGTTTTAAAAGTTTTCTTTCTTACTTTATAAATTTTTTATGCGTATACTTCTAACGTGGCACTAAGCTGTTCACGCGGCTTCGTTCTTGTTCCCAATAACTAGTGCACTCACTTGTTATTGCATCGCAAGCGATAGATTTCGTTAGTTGCAATTATTTGGGGCGTGAAATGGAAGCAGTTAAGATTTTTGGCAATTTATTGATTTATTGTTGTAATTTCTTTGATTACGTAAGTCGCTACTGCTCGTTGCTTTTCAGGTTCTCGCGGCGTGAACTAACGCTGACTAACTGACATACTTAAAGAATTGCAGTGTTTCGGAATCTGGTAGACATCATACAATAGTTGTCTACATTGGTACCAGATTCTCACCTATTCTACCGCCAAATAGCAGTGTTCGCATTGCTGTGTGGTTAGAAGGGTGACAGAGAGACAGTTAAAATAATGAGTCATATGACATATCTTTAAGTAACAAGGTTAGGTCGTGCTAAATTACGAGTTTGCTTGTTTTTTGATCTGGTCTAATAAAACAAAAATTAAATACATCATCATACCAGCCATTGAAAGTCCACTGCTGAACATTATTCTCTCCAAGAAGGGAAAAAAGGTTATGCCCATAATGGCCGCGCTGGGCACGCGTGTCCTGGAGGTATGTGGAAATCATCATCATCATACCAGCCATTAAAAGTCCACTGTTGGACATAGGTCTCCCTAAGAAAGGGGGTGTGTTGCCCATAATTGCTGCAATGGGCAAGCGTGTTGGCAATCACAGAGCGCAGCTTTCACGACGGTATTCTACTGCCCATCCCCGCCCTGTGCATTTGAGCTGCGCTGTTCCGGATAGATATCTCTGTTAGTTCTTGTACCTTAGCAAGAGGTAATATTCTACTTAGCAAGTCTCTACGTAATCCGTACGATTAATTACACAGTGTAGCTGTAAATAAGCGATATATTTGTATCGTCTCTGGGTGTATGTGATATCTAAACACTTTCTAGTTGTACACAAGGTAAATCATTAAAGGCCAATTTGCATAAAACAACATGCTTGAGATTGTCTCAATCAAAAATGTTGTTTGTTAATTTAACGACTTTTCTTGGTAATATATTATTAAGTCATTACCTGTGCAATTAAGACAGAATTTGCTAACGAATTGCACTTATATTAGAGGTTTCCGGAAGTATGTGGGAATCATTATCATTATACCAGCCATTAAAAGTCCACTGTTGGGCAAGCGTGTTGGCCATCACAAAGCGCAGCTTTCGCGACGGGGAAGCTGCTGCCCACCCCCGCCCTGTATATTTGAGCTGACATTTTTGCATGGATATACCGCCATCTGTCGGATCTGGTACCTTAGTCGCCTCTTACGACACCTGGTACAGGGGGAGGTACTATTCTACTATACTGGTAACTTACGGCTAAATTTTGATAAAATTTCTACTGCTAGACATAAATCTTAGCTTAGTTAGCTAGTTAGCTTGCATTTGCAATGTAAATGCAAAAAAATGTGTTTATTTATTAGATCACATTAGAAATAATAAATGATCAGTGTTTCTCTACTGTATTACGAATGTATTATACATATAAACCTTTCTCTTGGATCACTCTATCTATTATAAAAAAAACCGCAGCTAAATCCGTTGCGTTGTTTTAAAGGTCAAAGCGTACAGTGACAGACAGACAGAAGGAAGTGACTTTATTATGTAGTGATGTAGATCCCGGAGGCAATTTAAATTGTTAAACCAAACATGTTCCAAAACAACAACTTGATGCAATAATTCAAGAAACCGCAAGCACGCAGCATCTGGCAACACTGCCTGTTACAACAAATATGAGGAGCAATAAAAGAAATGTTTTCTCAGTGAAATGTCAAACTAGTACCTTGATACTGAGGCGGTGCGACCTCGCCCAATGTCACACGAAATGGCGACTCGGCATTGTAAAAGAGAGCCAAGCATGCATACTTTTTTATGCAACGAGTTTTAAGTCATTATTCATGGAGTGCCATGAGGTACCGGCAGAGTAGAATAGTACCTCCCTCTGTACCAGGTGTCGTAGGATGCGGCTAAGGTACCAGAACTGATAGATGGTGGTATATCTATCCGGGACAGTGTAGCTCAAATGCACAGCGCGGGTATTGGTAGCAGCATCCCCGTCGCGAACGCTACGGTCTGCGTTTGCCGAAACGCTTGCCCATCGCGGCAATTATAATCAAAAAACCTCCTTTCCTGATGATGATAAAAATGGACAGTGTTTATATTACTATTGAAACTTTACTAAATTAACAAACATTCATAGATAATAATAATAAAATAATAATAATTAATACTTTATTGTACATCAAACATAAAAATGCATTAAAACAGTAATTATAAAGTGTAATGGGCGGCCTCATTGCAAATAGCGATTTCTTCCAGGCAACCTTTGGATGGAAAGAGAGAATGAAACAAAGAGGTAGTAAGAGGTATCAATAAGATCAATAGAAAAAAAAAAATATATATATATATACATAATATAAATAGATTGTATTTATGAAATATAATTAGATATAACTATAATGAAAGGAAATAATCCTTCACCAAACAAAGGCAGGGACTGCGTGCATCTAATAATAAGCGGGATTGCACAAGACTTACTAAAAAACGTTGAGGAATGCACAGGCGGTTTCAGTGAAAATGGCATACATACATATATACAGGTCTAGGAACCGCTTGATATTTCATCAAAATCTGCTATCAAGTCTGCTGTTGCAGCCAAATTTGATTAGTAAACTCAAGAGAGCCAACGTGATAACTCGCTAGGGAGACGTGATAGTCGCTCTTGCAACATACCTGATAATAGTCTCTACGACTAAATGTATACCTATATGTAATATTATCAGTGTTTCTATATTATGTATGTATTATACATATAAACCTTCCTCTTGAATCACTCTACTCTATCTAATAAAAAAACCGCAGTAAAATCCGTTGCGTTGTTTTAAATATTTAAGCGTACATAGAAGCAGACAAAGAAGTGACTTTATTAAGTAGTTTATTAAGTAGTACAGTAGATCTCGGAGGCAATTAAAATTGTTAAAACAAATATGTTCCAAAAAAACAAATTGATGCTATAATTCAAGAAACCGCAAGCACGCAGCATCTGGCAACACTGCCTACATAGTGGTAGAAAATCGGCTGACTGTAACAAGTTTTCATTACACTCGATTTTCTGCGACATCATAAAAACTTCTTGGTGCCATGCGACCTTATGTCATCCAATAAAAAAAAACGCGCCGATCCGTTTCACGTAGATATCTCTTCCTGGCCTCGTTGAAGTTTTATTTGTTCACAGCTTTATAACAACATACGTACATCAGTTAATTATTTATTAAACAATACGAATATTGTAAAAAGGAAAGATTTGGTTTATAAAAAGATAAACAGCCAGACTCAAATTTCTTTACGGAGTAACATATGCTATGTTGTTTCGCCGAACTTTGTAACATGATACGTATTTTTGTACGTTTGTAACAAATAACAATAATAATAATAAATTCCCACAACATCTCACACATTGACCTGACTCCGTGGTAAGTCGCTTGAAGCACACGGAACACGTCAGACAACAGAGGAATCACAAATATACTACTTAAATATATATATTGAACATCCAGACACAGAAGAAACACGTATATCATCTTATAAATATTAGCTCTTAGTGGGAATCGAACCCACGACCCATGGTTTACAAGATAGGACCACTACCATCTGCGCCATCGGGTCTGTCTGTATAATAATAGAAACCATTACTTACAATAATACAAACCATAGAACTGTTGTCAAAAATTATTTCATGCAAAAATATGTCATTATCATTAAGTGATAGAGGTAACATATTGTATTCCCATGTTATCACGGGAAAGGGGGATTAAGTTAATTGAACGAAACCATGGAGCACTTCTAGTGTGTAAATAAAATTACATGAAGTAGACCTCTGACAAAGGTCATGTGCATTGGTACTTCACTCTTACCATTTCTACCGCGAAACAGCAGTGTTCGTATTGCTGTGTTCCGGTTTGAAGGGTGAGAGAGGCAGTGAAGTTACTAGGTAAATGTGATGTTGTGTCTTCAGTTCACAGGGTTGGCGACACGCTAGTGATATCTTTTTGATGTCATGTTCTATATCATCAAGCGGACCGATGCTTGTTTGCTGACTTTATAATATTAAAAAACCCATCACTGCGTAATTGGTAATGATTTTTAAATACTCAGACATCAATTCTAGATCATCGAAGAAGTTGGCACTTAAATTGGCTTACGGTTCTGATGACCTGGATAGAATAAAGGTATTATAAAAAGGAAAAGTATGACAGAAGAAGCACGCGAGTAGAATGAATGCTGTTGAAATGACAGCACTTTGAAGTATGTACCTATGTATGTGCCAGTTTGGAGCGTGTATGAATCGACTAATGCGAGTGTAGGAAGCAAGAGAGGTATGCCAAGATCGTAGCAAGAGAAATATGTGTGTATGTTTGTTTGTAAGATGAGAACATTTGTTTGTTTCGATTATCATAGAAAACTAAAATTCTGTTTTAAAAAAAATCTTTCATTATTAAAAAGGTTTAACTTTACTGAGTAATATAGGCTTTATCAATACACATACATTAAATTGGAGTTTCTGTTTCAAATATTAAAATAACTGCTTTTTAATAAATGCGTATGTCGGTAGATATAACAAAATAATATATAATTTTTAATTTTTGTCCGTGTGGTTGTTTGGGGTACCTTTGAAACGGCTTGACCGATGTTGATGATATATATATTGACAGATAGGTGATATAAAAAAGAGTACCTAAGGCTATATAACAACACGCTTTGACTGAAAGAAGCGGAGCATCAATCAATAATGTGCAAATACGGGCGAAGTAGATATACGTTTTTAGGAGAATATGTCGCCCAAAGTTTCTATTTCACGCTGACAAATTCGCGGGCAGATTTAGTTAAATATATTTTTTAAGCAAGATGTCTAATTTTGTACATTTTTAGTGAAAAATAACTCACAGAACCGTTTTAAAAACTCCTTTCATTAATAACAAGTAACACTATTTCTTATTATTTCATTATTACAACAGGAAAGGGATATATAAAAATATCGATTTACGCTTACATATATTAACCTACGCGGCTTCTGGGTTCTAAGGTCTTCAACCAGGATCAATGATTTAACTTGCCATCTCATGCTCAAGGAAGCTGGATGTAATAAATATTGGGACATACACCACAATAACAAAAGTTGCAAAAATAACTTTACATTTTTCGCCATGTTATTCTGGTATAACAAGGCCTAATTAAGAAAGAAATAATATTAAGAGTATATACAAAGAGATCGGCCATTTATTTATCGATCGACGTCGCGAACCGATAAGACAGAATCAAATCAAGATAAGAAAAAAACGAGAATGAACGATAAATCTGTCATTTAAGGGCACATCAATTAATTTAATATGCCAACACATACATTCGTCTCTGTCGTATGTAAAAGGATAATTCCTGTTGAAAAAAAGATGGATTCGAGGCAGCGGTTAATATTTTCTTTAAATTAAAAAACTACTAGCTGTGCCCGCGACTTCGTCCGCGTGGATTAAATTTTTTGGGAACCATACCTTTTTAGTTTAACTTATATAAACTATGAATGTCATGTTTATTTATATCGAATCAATGGCTTGAAAAATAAGTTTCAAGTTTCTAGCTCTAAAAATAGCGGTACTTCCATACAACTTTTTATTCCCCCTTTCGGCCTCTTACAACCCTTATTTAGAATAAAAAAAATGGCCTTTCTCGGGGTTTAAAGATTGCCTGTGCCAAATTTCATCAAAATCGGTTGAGAGGTTTAAGCGGGAAAGCGCAACATACAGACAGACAGAGTTACTTTCGCATTTATAATATTAGTAGGGATAGTGTGGACAAATGAGTTAGGCTTATACACTTCCGTGCGTTTTTGTGACCACGTAGTAACAGCGTGCACCGACAGATGGCGTTAATTACAAAATATTATTACATAGCCTAAAACAAAGTCCCTAATCATGTCTGTCTGTCACTACGTATTTATGACACATATTAAACAATATGATTTTAATGCTTTTAGGATTTTAAATAGAATAATTCGAGAGGAAGGTTTATTTGTATAATACATGCATAATATAGTAGAGAAACACTGATAATTCTAAAGTTTCTAATGTGATGTCGTAAATGAACGTAATTTTTTGCGGTTACGTTGCAATCGCTGGGTGAACCCGACGAGATAGATCAAAATAATGTACCACAGTATTGTATACCATGAAAAGGTCTACAAAAAAAACTGCGGTGATATATGTTCATTATGTCATTCCAGCAGTCTAACTAGACTTTAAGGGAAGATATTCCGTTTACAAATAACCAGCGACAATCGACCTTTCGCCACAAATGCTCCAAACTTCCTTTTTTTTATATTATGAAGTTTGCAAAAAAGCATACGGTCCGCTTGATGGTAAGCGTGACCGCAGCCTATAGACGTTCGTGTTATCACAAAGATATCACTAGCGTGTCGCCAAAATTGTGAACTGAAGATACTATGTCACATTTACCTTTCACCCTTCAAACCGGAACACAGCAATGAGAATACCTCTATTTGGCGGTAGAAATAGGTGAGAGTGAGGTACCAATGCAGGCGACCTTTGTAAGAGGTCTACCTCATGTGACCTTCTGTTTGTTTAACTTGATAACAATGGCAGAATGTCATGACAGGTGTAGCAGTTATTTATATTTGTATTGTGTTTTTTGACATTATAATTCTTGATATTGTGTACATTACGAAACTTTCACATACAGCATATTAATAATAAAGTATATTATATAAATCCAGACTAAGATTGAGACCGAAAATACCGCGACAATTAAAAAAAATGTTTGACAGCTGTCATTCTAATCAAGTTATGTTAAAAGGACTATAGATAGGTCCAAGAAGGAGGATGGCTAAATTTCGGTTAGGCAACTTTCGGAAAACTGCAAACACATCTTTGACATAGTGTCTCAAGTCGAAAGTCTTTGGTTAATGTGTGTTGCCAGCAATGATTTATAACAATAAGATGTGGCCTTTCAGCTATGAAACAGGTAACACTCGGAATCATTTTGCACGATCGATATAATAAAGTTTATAAAAAAATAACCCTGCTATGCACTTCACGCAGTTGACACTCAATGTAGACACAACTTTTTGAGACGGTAGCCCAACATCCTAGGGTGGGCAGGGTATCTATACTCGCCTTTTTAATTTGACCAGGTCGACAAACAACAACAGGCAGACAATCATCATCATACCAGCCATTAAATGTCCACTGTTGGACATAGTTCCCAAAAAAGGGGGTATGTAGCCCATAATTGCCGCAAGCAGAGCGCAGCTTTCAACGGGGTAGCTGCTGCCCACCCCCGTCCTGTACATTTGAGCTGACTTATTTGCATGTACCGCCATCTGTCGATTCTGGTACCTTAGTCGCCTCTTACGACATCTGGTACAGGGGGAGGTACTATTTTACTCTGCCGGTACCTCACTGCAGCCTATAGACGCTTGTAATATCATGAGGATATCAGTAACACGTTGCCAACATGTGACTTAAGGATATTATGCCACATAACCAAGTAAATCCGCCTTACTCTCAACCTTCAGACCGGAACAAAGCAATGCAAACACTGCTTTTGCTGTAGAAATAGGTACCTTTTGTATGAGGTCTACCTCATATAATGCCTATGCTCCCAACCCTTTATAGCGGAACTGCAATGCCGGCACCATCTCAAAAATAAGTGACATTAAAATACACGCTTAAACAGTCGACCTTTCTCAGAAACTTCAATTTGTTTATCGGAAGTTTGATTAATGATAAAATAATGACAGTGATAAGCGTAAGTACATCAGCGCGCTCATATTTCCCTGTTCAAAATGGCGGCTCCTTATATGGCGGGTGGAGCAGTGATATCCAATTAGCACTGCACTATATACTCGTCGTTACGTGTCTTAATTACGATGTGCGCACCGCCGCCGCAATGTACGCGAAACAATTAAAAATTTCCAACTGATCAAAACGATAATGCGTATAATTAAAATTGTAGTGTATGTTTGTAAATAAATGTAAAGTAAATATCAAAGTTTGCATTTTTAATGAAAAATATCTGTGGCTGATGTAGGGCTTTGTGATAAATGTCGGGTTTTTGTGATAAATGTCGGGTTTTGCAATGGAACTGAAGACATACAACTTTTGCTGTTGGATTGTGTCCGGAACGGGGATGGGAGAGCTTTTGTGGAGGTTTATATTGGATTTAGATTTCTTCCAAAACATTCTGTCGGAATCTAGATCAAAAATAAGAAAAAGAATTAAGTCGATTGATGCTACCTAGAGCCCCTTAAAATAAATGAATTATATATATATACACATATATATATTAACTGCTTGTTACTCAATGCATATGGATGTATACATGCTACATACAGTAAAATAACTTTTTTAAAATTTATGTCTGTCTGTATGTTTACTTGAGGTAATCTCTGAAACAGCTAGATCTAGACTAATGCGAGTAAAGAAAGCGCCATTATGCCATGATCGTAGCTAGTGAAAATCTATAGTCTCTGCCTTCCACGATGGCTACCTACTTCCTACTTTGGGACACAGGCGTGATATATTTATATACTCATATATAAATTACATATTTAACTAATTTACGCATAAAATCCTAAATTATATTACAATAAATGCGCATTGCAATTTACAAATGCAATAGCTGATTTTCCTTGTCGAAATTAAAAGATAATTTATTTTTGAATTTAAAAGAATGACAGATCATCCTCTTAAAATTTCATGCAGAATTATTAAATTATTAAAAATATAAGGATTGGTGATAGAAGGATGAAAATTTGGTGTATGTATATATTTTAATGCCACAAAGTTAAAAACAATTTCTTTTGCAAAAAATAATGAATAATGTGAAGGTTGGATAACTCCTATCACTTAGGGTATGAAAAAAAGATAGTAACCGATTCTCAGACCTACATAATATGCATATAAAATTTCACTAGTATCGGTCAAGCTTTCAGAGGAGTATAGGTTACTATGACATGAGAATTGTATATATTAGATCTTACGTATCATATTGAATGTCCTGGTAGTACATCTAAACTGGGAATCGTAACTGAAATTTAATGTTTTTTATTACTGTGTGCAGTTCGATCCAACTTGAGGTACCGGCAGAGTATTATAGTACCTCCCACTGCACCAGGTGTCGTAAGACGCGATTAAGGTGCCAGAACTGACAGATGGCGGTATATCCATCGGAAACAGTGCAGCTGGAATGTACAGGGCGGGGATGGTCAACAGCACCCCCGTTGCGAAAACTGCGCTCTATAATTGTCAACACGCTTGCTTAGCGCGTCAATTATTGGTAAAAAGTTTTTAATAAAAACCTCCTCACTTGAAGAGGCCTATGTCCAGCAGCGGACTTCTAATAGTTGATATAATGATATCTCAAATTATAGTCGCAATTACTTTTTCATGATAAACATGCATATACAGTTAAGGTTCGGACGGGTCTGCTAGTAAAGTATTTAAGTTCTAAGAATACTAAAGTCCGATTTTAATAAATATATCAAATAAAATCTTTAAGATATAATCTATCTGAAGAAATATCGATTATCTTTTTTCTATAATATTCAAATCAGTTGGAACCAGGGATGCTAGAAACTTTTTTTTAAATATGGTAGCATACGATATTGTTTTAATATCGGTTAATCGGTTAACGTGTAAAAACGTCTCAAACATACAGAAAGTCGTTCGGAATTCATCAGTATTTATCTATTTCTTAATTTAAAAAAAAATTAATAAAATTAAAAAATATTTTTATAAAAAAATGTATTTATTTACATTGGTAATGTACACGTGTTTTTTTACAGCTGAAATGCGTTTCGCATTGTTGGGCCTATTTACATTTACTTTTTTTATACAAAATTAATGTTTACTATGGCAGTGGGAAACATCAGCTTAAAGCTACAGATTTCAGTAGCCAAAACGACGAAGACTGCGTCAGATGTACATGAGAGACAAAAAAAAAGTGAAACGTCAAAATGACATTTAAAAAAGGCGGTAAAATGCTGGCTTTAGCGTATGTTCCTTTTGTTTATGGCCGTGGGGTGTTCCGTCTTTACCAGCAGTAAGGATAGTTCGGGCACAAGGCTGGAGGGAAATCAGCGGGGTACCTCGGGGCGGCGTTGTGGTTAGGGCTGTAAAAGGAAAAGAAATGTTACGTCACATTAAATAATTCTATTTACAATGTACCGGCATAGAAAAAAGTGCCTCCCCCTGTACCAGGTGTCGTAAGAGCTGACGTGTACGCACCGACAGATGGCGGTATACACCCGAAACAGCATCGCTCAAATTCAACACGCTCTGTAATTGACACCACGCTTTCCATTTATGATCAAATTCCCCTATTCTTAGGGAGGCCTATGTCTAGCAGTAGATAGCCCACAGTTGCTATGTTGATGCTGATCTATCGTTAATCAAACCTAATGCTACTAATAACTCAATTCCAGCACCGCCGGAGGAGGGAACG
>JACJUM010003212.1:2518350-2550673 GCA_020976665.1 Heortia vitessoides | reverse complement strand
TGTATTTTCAGGTATGTTGTGTATCTGGATCGTATTGTTCTTGTTGTTAAATTGTTAAAATAGATATTTGTGCTAAATAAAACTTTGTATTTTCAGAGCAACATGTTTATTATTTCAAGATTCCTAGATCACTATCGAATTGTCTTATATATATATATAACATTTAAAATTTATGTCTGTCTGTATGTTTACTTGAGGTAATCTCTGAAACGGCTAGATCTAGACTAATGCGAGTAAAGAAAGCGCTATTATGCCATGAGCGTAGCTAGTGAAAATCTATAGTCTCTGCCTTCCACAATGGCTACCTACTTCCTACTTTGGGACACAGGCGTGATATATTTATGTACTCATATATAAATTACATATTTAACTAATTTACGCATAAAATACTAAATTATATTATAATAAATGCGCATTACAATTTACAAATGCAATAGCTGATTTTCCTTGTCGAAATTAAAAGATAATTTATTTTTGAATTTAAAAGAATGACAGATCATCCTCTTAAAATTTCACGCAATTTACTAAATTATTAGAAATATAAGGATTGGTGATAGTAGGACGAAAATTTGGTGTATATATATTTTAATGCCACAAAGTTAATAACAATTTCTTTTGCAAAAAAATAATGAATAATGTGAAGGTTGGATAACTCCTATCACTTAGGGTATGAAAAAAAGATAGTAACCGATTCTCAGACCTACATAATATGCATATAAAATTTCACTAGTATCGGTCAAGCTTTCAGAGGAGTATAGGTTACTATGACATGAGAATTGTATATATTAGATCTTACGTATCATATTGAATGTCCTGGTAGTACATCTAAACTGGGAATCGTAACTGAAATTTAATGTTTTTTTATTACTGTGTGCAGTTCGATCCAACTTGAGGTACCGGCAGAGTATTATAGTACCTCCCACTGCACCAGGTGTCGTAAGACGCGATTAAGGTGCCAGAACTGACAGATGGCGGTATATCCATCGGAAACAGTGCAGCTGGAATGTACAGGGAGGGGATGGTCAACAGCACCCCCGTTGCGAAAACTGCGCTCTATGATTGCCAACACGCTTGCTTAGCGCGTCAATTATTATTAGTAAAAAGTTTTTACTAAAAACCTCCTCACTTGAAGAGGCCTATGTCCAGCAGTGGACTTCTAATAGCTGATATAATGATATCTCAAATTATAGTCGCAATTACTTTTTCATGATAAACATGCATATACAGTTAAGGTTCGGACGGGTCTGCTAGTAAAGTATTTAAGTTCTAAGAATACTAAAGTCCGATTTTAATAAATATATCAAATAAAATCTTTAAGATATAATCTATCTGAAGAAATATCGATTATCTTTTTTCTATAATATTCAAATCAGTTGGAACCAGGGATGCTAGAAACTTTTTTTTAAATATGGTAGCATACGATATTGTTTTAATATCGGTTAATCGGTTAACGTGTAAAAACGTCTCAAACATACAGAAAGTCGTTCGGAATTCATCAGTATTTATCTATTTCTTAATTTAAAAAAAAATTAATAAAATTAAAAAATATTTTTATAAAAAAATGTATTTATTTACATTGGTAATGTACACGTGTTTTTTTACAGCTGAAATGCGTTTCGCATTGTTGGGCCTATTTACATTTACTTTTTTTATACAAAATTAATGTTTACTATGGCAGTGGGAAACATCAGCTTAAAGCTACAGATTTCAGTAGCCAAAACGACGAAGACTGCGTCAGATGTACATGAGAGACAAAAAAAAAGTGAAACGTCAAAATGACATTTAAAAAAGGCGGTAAAATGCTGGCTTTAGCGTATGTTCCTTTTGTTTATGGCCGTGGGGTGTTCCGTCTTTACCAGCAGTAAGGATAGTTCGGGCACAAGGCTGGAGGGAAATCAGCGGGGTACCTCGGGGCGGCGTTGTGGTTAGGGCTGTAAAAGGAAAAGAAATGTTACGTCACATTAATTAATTCTATTTACAATGTACCGGCATAGAAAAAAGTGCCTCCCCCTGTACCAGGTGTCGTAAGAGCTGACGTGTACGCACCGACAGATGGCGGTATACACCCGAAACAGCATCGCTCAAATTCAACACGCTCTGTGATTGACACCACGCTTTCCATTTATGATCAAATTCCCCTATTCTTAGGGAGGCCTATGTCTAGCAGTAGATAGCCCACAGTTGCTATGTTGATGCTGATCTATCGTTAATCAAACCTAATGCTACTAATAACTCAATTCCAGCACCGCCGGAGGAGGGAACGGGGAATATTTTCATATCAAGGGTTACATTCAGACTTTGACATGCCATTGTCGATGCGATGGTGCATCCACACGCAGTCGATATTCTATGTAGGTACGACTAACTTCCCGGGGTAGGCACGACCCCCCCCCCTAGGTACGCCTAATAACGGGTGATACTGCGATGCGAATGGAGTATGCAATACCTTACGAATAATAATTACTACACATCGTAGCAATATCAGTTGCACAAGCTAACTGAATGCAGTGTAACAATTATTTTCTATCCGTTACACATCAATGAACTAGATACAACTTGAACTAGGGTTGGGTAAGTTACTGTTGGAGGATTTAATAGGCTTCACATGTCGACTTCAAGCCGTGAGGTACCGGCAAAATAGAATGGTACCTCCCTCTGTACCAGGTGTCGTAAAAGGCGACTAAGGTACCAGAACCGACAGATGGCGGTATATCCATCCGAAACAATGTAGCTCAAATGCACAGGGTGGGTATGGGCAGCAGCATTCCCTTAGCTAATGCTACGCTCTGCTATTGCCAACACGCGTGCCCAGCGCGGCAATTATGAGCGTTTCTGGGGAGGCCTATGTCCAGTAGTAGACTTTTCATGACTAGTATGATGATGATGAGGTCGACTTCAAGATGGCGGCGAGGTACCGGCAGAGTAGAATAGTATTTCTGTACTAGGTGTCTTGAAAGGCGGTTCAGGTATGGATTATTTTGTGCCGATTTCATCACGATGACTTCGAATTCTACTAATCCGTGGACTAATGACTGAGTGGAGTAATACCTCCTCCTGGACTGTAATGGTAAGAGGCAACTGAGGTACCAAAACGGCGGATAGGGGTTACTTTCATATGCATTTAGTAAATGCCTGGTAATTTTGATTATAAATTTCAATTGTTTATTATGTATTAATGGTTAACGCGGATCCTTTAAAACCTTTTTAAATCATGAGAAACCCACACTGAAGTCCCCTGAAAAACCATGACAGTTGGCTAATTAAAAAATCGAATTGAGTAACTTACTCAACAGGAGCGACAGGTAGGATGCTAGGGTTGTACACCCATTCGGGGATCGGCTGTCCGTCGGGCGTGTGGCGCGCGAAGGCGGCTGTGTCGCAGTATGGGTAGTTGGGGCAGACTGCAGGGTGGACTCCGGCAGGGTACTCGCGGCACAACGCTACCGCTGCCAGGGCGCACAGGATGAACTGTGGGGGGGTAAAACCTTGATGAAGACGAGTGTTGATTTTTTTCATTAATCAATTGTAACCCCACTTCGACATAAATAGCCTAAAGCACTTGTTTTATGGATATAGAGGAATTACAAATATAATGCTTAAATACATATTTTTTACACCTACACAGAGAAAAGTAAAAATATCATTATATAAATATATGTCCTGTGTGGAGATCGAACCCACGACTGACGAAAGATTATAGATTATAGTTTATTTATTTATTTTTATTCAATAAATCGGGATCTATTTCAAATTAATACCAACATACCAACTATAATTACCACTCTACGCGGACGGAGTCACGGTCACTTCGTAGTCACGTTATAATGAAATGGGCATAGATTCGATTTATTCCCTACACGGAATGTTCATTATCAGATAGTCTAATTCAAATATAGATTTACACAGGCCGCTTTCTAGAAATTCAGCATTCTAAATTAGTAAGGCTGGGCGGCCGTGTCTGAACGCAGCAATGCGGTAGAGGCGTGGGTGAGCGTACCGTGCCGGTATTTGGGTAATAGGTATTGTAATACCGACATTCATGTGCACGTCACAATTGAATACGATCCAATTGGATACATGTCGAATGACAACACAATTTGATGAGATTACATCAATCATTCAATATAGCTTGATTATAATGACAGATTGTCGTAATTATTTATAATACAAAACTGACAGATATAGGAATTATTATTTAAAAACCAACCTAAACTTGCGACAAAACAGCCATTGTTACAATTGAAAAAACACGTCACTTTGACAGCTGTCAAAGTCAGAAAAGTCAGAAAACAGGCATAAGTTACAAATTATGGTTATTGGCATCGTGATTTGTTAATAATGATGTTTCACATTATAAATGATGTCTCGCAATATCTCAACTTTGTCCGAATGAAATTGTAACTTTAGGAGTATAGTAGTTATCCTCGATAAATGGACTATCCAACACTGGAAGAATTTTTTAAATCGGGCCTGCGGTTCTTGAGTTTATTGCGTTCAAACAAACAAACTCCTCATCTATATAATATTAATATAGATTACATGTCACGGTGTTTGTCCGGGATGATAGTCTGATGTACTGAACCGATTTTGATTATATTTTTCTTACTGTGTATGTACATTGATTCAACTTGAGATCATTTAGTTTAAATGAGGTAGACCTCCGTGAGCAGAATAATACCTTCCTCCGTATCAGGTGTTGTAAGAGGCAACTAAGGTACCAGAACCGACAGATGGCGGTATATCCATCCGAGAAAGTGCAGTTATGGGCAAAAATCCCCCTTTCTCGGGGAGACTTTAATAATGAGGTAGACCTCATACAAATTGTCGTCTGCATTGGTACTTCACTCTCACCTATTTCTACCAAACAGCAGCGCTTGATGTGTTCTACTTTGAGGGTTGCGAGAGGCAGTGAAATTACTGGGTAATGTGACATAATATCTTCAAGTCACAAGGTTGGCAATGCACCAGTGATATCCTTGTGATATTACGTGCGTCTATATTCCGATATCACGCTTACTATCAAGCAATATTGTTTTATGACACAAATAAGTTAATATTTAAAACAATAAATTCGACTTCGGAATCAAACTTAAACTGTCTTATCGAGATTTGGGGCTCAGCTGCACCCACAAAACTTAATCCATTGCAGACATGTCAAAACATTGTCATTAAAGCCTTATTTCAATATACCTTCCACACACCAACTGTTCGTATATATGAAAAAACTAAAATATTGAATCTATCTCAATTATACAAGTTCAATACATGCATATTAGTAAAAAAATTAGTTTCAAATTCTGTCAAAAGTAATATAAGACTGTTTATAAAAGACAACCCCCACAATCTCCGAACTAATAATAAAGTGCAACTATCAGCACCTAGAACTCTCTATATAAAGAAGACTGTACTGTTTGGAGGAGCACAGCTGTTCAATAAGCTGCCTAACACCATAAAAGAGTGTGAAAATATAAATATATTTAAAAATAAGTTACATTTGTATTTAGAGTCGAGTACCTACCAGCTAATTGTATATTTTTATTAGAGCTATAATATATCATTGTAAATGAAATGTAATTTCGTATGAGAATAAAGATCTTTAAACACACTTGCACCAGCCGGAAACAGAACCTGAACCGCCTACGTGTAGACCCTGCTGATAACTAAAACATTCCCCGCTAGATATAAATCAATGCGTACGCAATAAAGACACAAATTGGTGTTTGAAATTCAAAACAGGCTGCGTCCTCGCAAATACGCAGCCTTGCGCCCACAACAATAGTGTGTACGATCGATTTGTATGACACTATACTATTTTAGATATGACAAGCAATTAGTCTATGGATGGTATAATCTGTGCATATTTCTAGAAGGTCCGTTGGCGGGGATGGTAGTGATCCTGTCTTGCGCGGTAAATGTCATTGCTTCGATACCCACACAAAGAAAATATTTATATGATAATTATTTGTATTTGTTCTGTGTGTGGGTGTTCTTTGTCTGTATAAATAAATATAAATATCATCTTAGTAATTCCTCTGTTGTATGGTCCGTAAACATGTGTTTTAAACTACTCATCTCGGAGTAAAGTCAAAGTATGAGATGTGGCGTGAATTTATAAATGAATGATATTAAAGTACATGTATAACACCCAGACACAGAGCAAATATGAATATTTATCGTTTAAATACTTGTCTTGGGTCAGGATCGAACCCTTTGTCGTACAATTAAGGATTGCTTTTGCTTTATCAGTTTTTGTACAAAATGTAATAACATTTGAATTTGTCAAAGTGTAGTGTTTTTTTTATGGTGCGATTTATAAAATGAAGTGATCAGAAAAAGTTTATGCTATATTAAAAATTATGTATATAAAATAATATTATATATATATACTTGCTAACCCGACAGACGTTGTAATATCTTAACTATACTTATGTATTTGTCAAAAATATATTGCAACTATAAATTGAGATATAAACTAGTCTATCTCTTAAGTTGGATAAAACTTTACACAGAAAGCGAAAATTTATAAAAATCGATTCTGTACTTTAGAAGTTCATCCAAGACAAACACCGTGACACATATTCTTATATATAATTATTAATACACTCAGAGAAACCTTGTGTCATATTTGACTATATTTTAGAATCACTACATATTAGTTCAAATAATTTCTTTAACATAATTTACAATATATCACATGCACTTAGGTTTCTATATAGATGCACTAAAGTTTCTGGTGTCAGCAACTCTAGATGAAAACTGTATCAACGAAAGTTAATTTTGCACAATGTAGAAAAATCGCGTTTCATTTACAATTTTAAGCGAAAAATCCACTAAAAATTTCATATGTTCTGATAGGTTTTCTTACAGAATTAACATCACAAACATGTTCCCTTATTACGTTAATTTAGAAAGATCTAGATTAAATTACATCGACGATTTTAAAATACATAAAATTAATGCGAAATTAATTTGCATAATTTAGAAAATTTTATATATATTCCCTCGGGACTCTATATTGATAACTAGGATGACGACAGTATGAGAATAGACTCACCAGTTTTGCGAACATGGTGCCTTGTAATCCTCTCGACTGGTGCAGTGAGACTGATGCTGGTGCTTGGCCTGTGACGGTTTATATACGCGAGCGACCCGACGTTGCGTGGTACATACATCCAATACATTACACTTTTGTTCTTGTTATTATTATTATTTGTCGAAAGAGTTTTTAATACTTATTTCAAATGAAACCGTTTTACTTGCCAATGAATGGATTGCCATTTTTTTTGGGAATTGGAAATGGGACATATTTTAATATTTGAAGAGAAACTTTTTAAGGAAATTGCGCAGACGGATTCACTTGTGGAGAAGCGCGTAGAGCAAACGTTGTTCTGTCAATAATTTTTTTTACAATTGCTAAAAGTACTATATAAAATAGGGTGTATGTGTTCCTTTATGCTACATAATAAAAAGAATATATCAAAATATTAAAAAAATAAGGTGAAAATATTAGACTTAGAAGTTTAAAAAATAAATTGCAGCCGATTCTCAGACTTAATAAATACGAATAAAAAATATAAGAATCGGTGAAGCCGTTTAGGAAGAGTATGGAAAAGAACATTGTGACAATTTGAGAATTTTATATATGTATTAGAAAAAGAATTTACTAGAAATATATGACCATCGAGAATATAATCACTATGACCTAAAATGTCTATGGACTAATTAATTACACTTTGTTTGATCTTATTGAAAATAGATAAAAGATTTAATAAAAAAAAGTAAGAATTATTAAAATAAGAGGTGAGTGTTCGTAAAAATTATTTAATTTTATTAGAGGGGTCAGCATCATAGGCGATGGGAATGTTGCTGCCCATCCCCGCCCTGTTACTTTTAACCGACGCTATACCGACATCAGTCGGTTTTGGGTACTTGCTACTTGGTTGCCTATTACGACAGGGGGAGGTACTATTCCACTCCGCCGGTACATTACAGCTATATACGAGAAATATTATGTATTTTTTGAATACTAAAATTATGAAGTTTCAAATTTGTTGGTCAGACAAAGTGCTACGTAATCTGACATAAGGTAGACTTTTTAATAAGGTCGTCTGGTACCTCGTTCTCACCTATTTCTACCGCCAAATAGCAGTGATCGCATTGGTGAGTTCCGGTTTGAAGGATGACAGGGGTGTAACAGCAGTAAAATTACTGGGTAAATGTGACATTATATCTTCAGTTCACAGGGTTGGCGACACGCTAGTGATATCTTTGTGATAACACGAACGTCTATAGACTGCGGTGACGTTTATCATCAAGCGGACCGTGTGCTTGTTTGCTGACTTCATAACATAAAAATAAAACAAAACACGGTCTTCCTCCCGGCACAAGTCGCTCTGCAACTTCTATATATATATAACTAGCTGTGCCCGCGACTTCGTCCGCGTGGAATAGTTTTTTGGGTACCATACCTATTTACTTCAAATTATATAAACTTTGAATGTCACGTTTATTTATATCGAATCAATGGCCTGAAAAATAAGTTTTAAGTTTCTAGCTCTAAAAATAGCGATCCATGCAAACAACTTTTCATCCCCCCTTGCAACCCCTGACAACCCTTATTTCGAGTTCAAAAATAGCCTATGTCCTTTCTCAAGGTCTAAAGATTGTCTATGCCAGATTTCATCAAAATCGGTTGAGAGGTTTAACCGGGAAAGCGTAACAGACAGACAGACAGACAGACAGACAGACAGACAGACAGAGTTACTTTCGCATTTATAATATTAGTAGGGATTATTTTCGACTAGCGACGCCCCGTGGTTTCAGTCGCAATGTTCCCGAATCCCTATGCGAGAATCAATAGTAAAAATTGCCAAAGTTACTTCAATTACAATAGATATACGACAGTCAAATTCCCGTACAAAAATGTCCAGCTGTCAAACATCATTATCATACCAGCGAAAGCCCACAGCTGGACATAGGCCTCCCCAAGAAAGGGGGAATGTTGCCCAGAATTGCCGCGCTGGGCAAGCGTGTTGGCAATCGCAGATTTCGCGATAGGGATGTTAGTGGCCTTCCCCGTCCTGTGCATTTGAACGAATTTTTTTTGGATGGATATACCGCCATCTGTCAGTTCTGGCACCTTAATCGCCTCTTACGACATCTGTTACAGGGAGAGGTAGGTTGCGATTGTGAATAGCAAAGTTCGCATTGTCTAAATTACTAAACAATGTGACATGTATCTTTAAGTCACCAGGTTGGCTGTGTGGTATCCTTGTCGAGCGTCTGTAGACTGCAGCTACAATTACTATCACGCGGCCTGTATGTATGTTTGTTGACTAAGTCTAAACAAAATTTTTTTTTTTTATCTTTTTAATAAATAGTGTAGAGAACGTTGGCATGCTAGAGGAATCTAAAAATGACACACGGACAGAGTCGCAGTAAATATGCTAGTTTATTATAAGTAGGTTAAAAAACACACGGAAGTAACTTGTTTAATGTATGATAGTTTCTTACTCGTAAAACGAGAAAATACTTCGCCCACAATTGCGCTGTGCGAACAGAACGTTTATAGCAAAAGAGTTTTAATCCAAGCTAATATAAATGACGGGCCGATAGCGCATTCCGAAGTTTCAATAAAATTCAATAAGTATATTTGTAAATTGAGGTAAACAATCGAGTGATTGGGGGTTATGCCCTATAATTGCCACGCTGGGCAAGCGCGGTGGCATTCGCAGGGCGCGACTTTGCGACGAGTATGCCACTGCCCATCCCCGCCCATCGTATTTGAGTCACGCATGTTGGATGAGTATACTGCCGTTTGTCGGTTCCGGTACCTTAGCTGCTTCCTACGATATTTGGCATATAGGGAGATACTATTCTATTTTACCGGTATATATATATATTTATACCGTCATTATATACACGAATATATATTAAGTGTAACAGGCATATAAATGTAAGAGCTTAGTTTAGACACATCATCATTATAGCCATTGAAAGTCCACTGTAGGACATAGGCCTCCCCAAGATATAATATAAGAGATAATTGCCGCGTTGGGCAAGCGTGTTGACAACCGTAGAGCGCAGCTTTCGCGATGTAGATGCTGCTGCCCATCCCCGTCCTGTGCATTTGAGTCGCCCTGTTCAGGTCTGTCAGTTCTGATACTTTAGTCGCCTCTTACGACACCCGGTGCAGTGGGAGGTACTACGTAAATATAATGTTCATAAATTAAATAATCGTGTCATGAGATAAATCAAATAAATAAAAGTCACAAAACACATAATCATTATAGTTTATCAATATAAAAAAAAATCTGTTAAATAGACTGAATTTGTTAGAACCACTGATAACCACCTTTTTTCTAAAATTAATAATTATACAGATAGTTTAGTATAATTAGGGAAAATTTACTACAATATACCACAAAGGATACCTCGTCACCCCTGTGGAATATTTAGAAAGAAGTTTTGTACAACCATGATGGGTAGTAACGCAGCTATTAACCGTATATCCCGTCTATTATATAGTCAAGCCAAAAGTCTGCCTGAACTTGACATTAATTTTCGTACTCTTCCTGGGTTTTTATCATTGATAAAATCGTTTGATGGCGTACCGTAACATTGCTGATTTTTGATTTTCACTGTTTGTGTATTTCGTTATTTATTTTACATCCTCACTGAGAGTTTATTACTTTATTTGATATTAATATAATTATGCATGATGTGATTGTGTGTAATTGTAAGAACTGTTCGTTGATATCTTTTGAAAACACAATTATTGTTCTTAATTTACTGTTACTGATGATGGTAATTCAATAATGAATAAATAAATGTAGCCTAAGGTCGGAGTACAATAAAAGAGAATATCTCATTCATCATCATGTCACTGACTATAATTCCCGCACTGGGTAAGCGTGTTTGCAATCGCAGAGCGCAGCTTTCCCGACGAGGATATAGCTGCCCATTCCACTCACTGTTTTAATTGGATATACCGCCATCTGTAGACCTCTTATGTCACACGGTAAAGGGGAAGTACTATTTTACTCTGCCGGTAACCTCACAGCTATTCAAGTATTGCATTTGTTAAAGACAGATGCATACGTTGTTTAATATCTATAACATAATGCTTTCACCGACTTATCACCGAGTCAGGTCAATGTATGACATATTGTCCACTATTATTCAGGATTATATAAAGAGAATACGGCGGGATTGCGTTTCATTCAGGCCCTTGAGTAATCGCTGTCAGTCGTGTCTGGTGACCTCTGTGAGGGCTTTCATTTCAACTGAACCTTGCCCAGGGCGTTTGAATATTGAGCTGGCATATGGTCACTCGTTAATATTTTTTGAGATAGATTAAAGAATAGTGTTATAAAAGATCGATGTGGTGAAAACGATGATGTTATAACAACAAGAGAACAAGGATTGTTACGATGGTTTGGACATGTAGAAAGGATGGATGAAAGTAGAATGACTGCACAAATATATAGAGCGGAAGTGAATGGTAGAGTTGGTATAGGACGACCGAGGCGAACATATCTTAACCAGGTAGAAGAGGTATTAAAAAAGTGCACGGTCAGAAGTACCAAGAATAAACGAGCGTGTATAAAAGGACTAATGCGAGTATGGGAAGCGAGAGAGGTATGCCAAGATTGTAACAAGTGCAGATCCATAGTCTCTGTCTACCGCGATGGGACACAGGCGTGATGTATTATAAAGCTGATTTATTTATAGAACTTGTTTCAATTGTTTTGTATTTTTGGTTTTTTATTTATAATGATTATTATCATATAAACGTGGATTTATACCCATAATTGCCGCGCTGGGCAAGCGTGCTGGCAATCGCAGAGCGCAGCGTAAGTGACGGGGATGCTGCTGCCCACCGCCGCCCTGAGCTTTTGAGCTGCACTGTTTTGGATGAATATACCACCTGTCGGTTTAGGTATCTTAGTCGCCTCTTACGATACCTGATGCAGTGGGAGGTACCATTCTACCCTGCCGGTAGTACCTCACGGCACAAAACAAACTCAAATATTCATCATGACTGAGTAGAATATTACCTCCCTCTGTACCAAGCGTCAGGTACCAGAACCGACAGATGGCGGGATATCCATCCGATGCATGGGGGGGGGGGATGGGCAGCAGCATTCCCCTTTCTTGGGGAAGCTTATGTCCAGCAGTGGTCTTCACTTGTCTGTAATGTTGATGAATATATGTCCTGAGTGGGAATGGAACATGTAGGACAGCATCTCTACCATTACGCCATCAGGCTCGTCCATGTAAAGTGTTAATTCGCAGTAATAATACATTTTGTAATACTAGATATTGTAGATCGATTTCAAACGAGGTCAAATTATTCAGATATTTCTGTTGTTCACTAATGGTCGGCCGGTGGTCGAAATTCTACCGGAACTCATTAAGTTTTTAAACTACAAACTTTATTTAATGTCTCGTTATTGCCAAAAATGACGGAATGTCACAAGACAAAAGAGAATATAATCACTAAAGTAATTATAATTACACCTTTATATTACAAGAAATCGATTACAATAAAAATTGTAATACTTTTACATCATTAACATATCATCAGCATTACTACCATTAGAAGTCCACCGCTGGATAGGCTTCGCGAAAAAAGGGCTAATTTTTCCTATAATTTCGCTGTCTACCAAAATGATGGTTATGTATTTAATGGTGATAAGAGGTCCGATAACATAGGTAGAGGTAGACCTGATACAAAAGGTCGTCTGCTTTGGTACCTCACTCTCACCTATTTCTACCGCCAAATAGCGTTCGCATTGCTGTGTTCCGGTCTGAAGGATGAGAGAGGCAGTGAATTTACTAGCTAATGTGACTTAATATCTTCAAGCCACAAGCTTGGTAACGCGTTAGTGATATCCTTGTGATATCACGAGCGTGAATAGGCTGCAGTGACACTTACTATCACGCGGACTGTATGCTCAAAGAATGGTATTACTGCAGCCCATACCAGTTGCAACCCTGCAAACCATTGTCAGTTAAGCAATTTCAATCCGTCTAAAGAACGACAACAACAAATATACAATTCTTTCAAGGCTGGGTTTGCACAGATAATACAAGTTCGGAAAGTTTATATATTATACTTGCCGTGTGCTACCGGCAGAGTAGAATGGTACCCCTGTATCAGGTGTCGTAAGGCGACTAGATACCAGAACGGATGTCGTTATATCCATTCGTACCAGTGTAGCTCAAATATATGGGCAGCAGCAGCCACGTCGCGTCAGGCAATCACGGGCAAAATTCCTCTTTTTGTGGAGCTTCCTTCGTCCAGCAGTGAAATATATTTTCGAAAATCGTCCCTTAAAGAAGTAAAAAAGGTATGTAAATATGAGAATTCTATAACTCGACGCGGGTAAAACCGTGGGGCGCTGCTAGTATATTCATAAAAAAGGAGAAGCTGACTGACTGACATCAACGCAGGGTTAGAAACTAAAACTAGAAACTCTCTATGTGTTAGAAACTAAAACTAAAACTCTCCATAGGTTAAAAACTCGAAATTTTGCACGAAGGTAACGTAAGGGAAGGCCATGAAAGGTTTTTATTAAAAGTCACCCCCTAAGTGGGTAAAACGGGGATTTAAAGTTACAGGACTACGCGAATGAAACAGCAGAGTTCCTCGTTATAAAATAAAGAATATAATAATAATAATAATAACTTTATTCATCAACAAAAAAACTTAAACGAAAATACATTTTGATACTTAGGTACCTAAACTAGGTCTAGCCTGTTCTTATAGGCACCTAATTAAAGAGTCGATATATAAGTGAACTTGAAATGTTATTTGATAAAGAATATTAAAATGTTAACTATGTTTCTTGACAAAGACTGGGTGTGTTGCTAATTTGAAATAATAAGCACTTTCAAGTAATTAATTTACATTTAACGACCTTTTTTGGTCCGTCGTCGCGTGTAACCCTATCTAGACTGGAATCTGGTTTCGGAAATAGAACGGATTTGAATTGGATATTGGCTATGTTACCGGAAAAGCCCGAATTACGGCAAATCCTAGAATTCACCGGCTCAAACTAGGATTTACCAGCACATCTCGGTGAAAGTCAGAAATACTAATAAAAGAAGGTCCGAGTAGACCAGTACCTTCTCCTGTACCAGTTGTAAGGCGACTAAGGTACCAAAACCGATAGATGGCAGTATATCCATCCGAGTGCATCCAGTGCAGCTCAAATGCACGGGGCAGGAATGGGCAGCAGCATCTCTATAGCTTAAACTGTGCTCTGCGCTTGCCCAGCGTGTCAATTTCGGCAAAATATCCCTTTACTTGGTACGCCTACGTCCAGCAATGGACTTCCAATGGCTGGTTTGATGGCTACATGAAATAAGCAAGACAGAAATCGCCGACATCACGTGTTGTCTCTCCTACCCCTAAAACAGTGGTTCCCAACCTTCCACTGAACAGGGACCACGTCGATTTTTTTTTTCAACAAAAACCACGGCGTTCGATTAAAAAATAAATATTCCTTAAAAACTCATTAGTATCTTGTATTAAATATGTTATAACTATATTACTTTAATAATAAATTGATGGCGCAGTTGGTATTGATCCTATTTCATGTGACAAAGGTCGGGGTTATTTTGATCCAAATCGAGAGGCAGGATATTTTGACACAGGAGAACGTCTGTCGGGTTAGCTAGTCTTCTATATATATATATAAAAATAGCGGCCCGTCTCGGTTTCGCACGGGTAGACATAAATTGGTGCAGATATTTAAGTTACAACTTTAATTATTTCATTTATATTGGAACGTCCGATTTCAATAATTGAACAAGTTATCATCCGGTATTGTGACAGTCTTGGATATTAAATTATTTATTGGATAAAAATTTATAATTGGTATGTATAACACGGTCTGATTTTGATCGGCATTTCTATCAATTTGTTAAATGTAAAAATATAGTTATAGTGACGTAACTACAATATTTAGACATATAGTCTCGCAAAGTTATTTGTAGATATTGATGTATTCTATAATATTGTCGAACATTTATTTGTCCTATCATTAATTCTCTTCGCAGCGTATGCGATGAAAGATATTTTATGGCTAATTTTGTTACACCTTCGGTTGGTTTTAATAGGAATTTCTAAAGATTTCTATAGTAATCTAGTACTAAATATAGCCAATGTTACTCAGTGATAATGCAGCTTTCTAATGAAAGTAGAATTATTAAAATCGGTCAGGTACTTTTTGAGTTTATTCGTGACATAAAAAAAAACAAATCTTTCCTCTTTATAATATTAATGTAGAAGATAAGCTGGCTGACTGACTGACCTATTGACTGACGTATTAACGCATAACCTAACCTATAAGGAAAGAAATTTGAAATTTTTCCCTTTTATAACGCACTCAGGTGTCTTTTATAACGTAGGAGAGCACTTAAAAAGGATTTATGAAAAAAATCTTCCACTATAGGAATAAAAGGGGGGTGAAAATTTAATATGAATCTTTTCTATTTTTGAAGTTACTTAAATGAAATTCAGTATTAAGGTCAAGTCTTCGTTACAAAAATAAATATTTTTTTGAAAATCATCCCTTAAGAGGGTAAAATGGGGGGTGAAAAGTTTGTATGACAGTTCCACATCTTAACGGGTAAAACCGCGGCGCGTCGCTACTCATATTTATTCTATAAGAAAAACAATATCATTCGAAATCCAACCCAATGATATTAAATTCAACACGGCCTTTTAACATATATCATGTTAACGAACAACAGTTGATATTTTAAACGTTATCTATATATATATATAAATAACAATGACTTGACCGTCCGTATGTTATATAAACTTTATACTCAGTGCATATGGAAGTAGGAAAAGGTAATTTTTTTGTCAAAATATCATATGAGGTGTTGCACGAAGAAACCAGAAGATAAATGTTTAGAGCAAGAGAAAAGAGCAGCCATACCAGTTTTGTCAGTAGAGGTATTCTTTTATAATACCTACTAGCTCCCAGCTAGTCATGAGGTAGACCTCATACAAAGGTCTGCATTGGTACCTCACTCTCACTTATTTCTACCGTTCCGATTTGAAGCATGAGAGAGGCACTGAAATTACTGAGTAAAATGGAATACTATCATGAAGTCACAAAGTTAGTAATGCGTTAGTGAGACCCTTGTGATAATTCGCCTGTATAGGCTGCATTAATGTATACTATCACTTGGACTGTGTGTTTGATTGTCAACCTGGTTCAATAAAAAATAGTTCTGTTCTTGGTATATAGCCTATATATTTTTACTTGTTAAATAAGCTTTAGTTCCTGAAATTATCATGAGGATTCAACCCGCAGGTTCAATCAAATCAGAAACTATTTAGCATACATATTATTCGTTAAGATATATAAGCCAGGTATCGGCTGGTTAAAATAGTACCTCCTTCAGTACCAGGTGGCGATCGGTAACCGATCGGAAATCGGACAGGTGGCGGTATATCCACTCGAAACAACGTAACTCAATAGCAACTGCGGGAATGGGCAGCAGCATTCCGGTCACGAAGCAACGCTTTGCAATTGCCACCACCCCTGCCCAGCGCAGCAATTATAGGCAAAACTCCTATTTTCTTGGGGAGGCCTACGTCTGGTAGTAGAAGTTTATTCTATCTCGTTATTTCACTGCCACACAAAAATAGCACACTTATACTATTTAGAAAGCAGTAGCGTAGAACCGCACTCGCCAGCGAGTGCGTGCAGTCCGTGCACCAAGGACGCATAAAGCACTAGTGCGGTCGGACGCACTTCTTCCTCAGCACGCGTAGCCTTCACCATTTTTGGTTCATTTCAAGCCGCCCTTTCGCATTTAAGCTACACTGTTTCGAGTGCATACACCGCCTTCTGTGTCAGTACCTTATTCGCCTCTTATGACTCCTAGTACGGGGGGAGGTATTATTTAACCCTGCCGGTACCACACGGTTGTTACAGTTGCTTGTTAATTCATAAGAGGTATTAATTATTATGCCCTTTCATTTGACAAGGGTCAATTCAACTTATTTCCTTTTCTAGATATACGCCAGCACAAACCATTCTCTCCCCTACCAATTTGTGATAAGGTTCAATTTTAATTTTTTTATCATTAATTAATATGTTACTAGACTAGACTATTTAAAATGTACGACGTTGCTTTATAATAAAAAAGGGTGCGGCAAAAACGAATGCAGCCTGAATTTGAGGATTCCGTGTGATATTTTCCTTGTGTGACATACTTCGTCTGCGTTGGTCTCACCTCTCACCTATTTCTACCGCTAAATAATAGTGTTCGCATTACTGTGTTCCGCTTTGCGGAGTGAAAGGCGCAGTGAAATTATTTGGTAATGTAACTGTCTTTGAGTCACAAGGTAATAACTACGTGCTAGTGATATCCTTGCATTATCCTTTGATATCATTGCTATATCCCTTTGATATCATTGTTATATCCCTTTGATATCATTGTGATATCCCTTTGATATCATTGTGATCTCACCATGATATACTTGTGATATCCTTGTGTTACCCTTGTGATATCCTTGTGTTACCCTTGTGATATCCTTGTGTTACCCTTGTGATATCCTTGTGTTACCCTTGTGATATCCTTGTGTTACCCTTGTGATATCCTTGTGACGTCCTTGTTATATCTTTGTGAAGTCCTTGTGATATTCTTGTGACGTCCTTGTGCTATCCTTTTGACATCCTTGTGATATCCTTGTGATATCATTGTTATATCCTCTTGATATACTTGTGATATCCTCGTGACATCCTTGTTACATCCTTGTGACATCCTTGTGACTTTCTTGTGATATCCTTGTGACATCCTTGTGATATCCTTGTGATATCACTGCCGATTTTTCGGAGAATGGTAGAGGAGTACTACCTGTCATTGTAGTTGTTGCTTGCATATTATTCGTTTTATATTCTTCTCTTCATTTTTTCAGTCCAAAGGTTGCCTGGAAGAGATCGCTCTATGCGATATGGCCGCCTATTGTACTGTACCGGTGTATGTTTTTCTATGTTATTTGAATGTGTTGCTTATGGTGTGTACAATAAAGAATATTATTATTATATCCTTGTAATATCCTTGTGATGTCTATAAGCTGGGGTGACGCTAACCACGTGGACTGTGTACCTATTTGTCTACTTAGTCCAGTAAAAAGGTGCTGTCCCGGTAAATATTAAAAACACTACCATCCTCACAAACCTTCGCTACAATATGAGCGTAATTAACGCTAATGGGGTCAAATTCGAGTATTAAATGTACCAGCGATTAGTTCTTTTAAGGAACCCCAACAATAAAGTCTAATAGATACGCCAACTGGTATGTCCATAGCGAAAATGGCGCCAATAAATAAATTCATTAACGTCAACTTTTTTTTCTCTTCCAATTTTAAACTTTTTCTGCCGCTCTATGCGGCCAGCGACGTGATTGTAATACGAAAGGATTGCCGGTTCGTTGTCTATGGTCAAGTAGGAATATATCCTCCTTGACCATAGAATTTACATAATTAATTAACGATCGACTTTAATTGATATAAAAGGGCTTTTAAAGAGACAAATACTGCCATTATTTCCATATTTGTTTGGTGTTTATTTGTTGAATTTGATAGAAAAGTTAATGACAGTTTATATTTTGATTAATATTAAACTCTTAATACACAACATTACATACATTTGCAGCGATAAGGCCGACCATTGTACTTTATAATTACTGTTTTTTTCATGTATTTTTATGTTTGGTGTACAATGAAGTGTTTGTTATTATTATTATTACATTGACCGGGTACCCGTGATAAGTCGCTTAAAGCACTTGCGTTATTGACATCAGACAACAGAGGAATCACAAATATACTAATTAAATACATATGTTTAACACCCAGACACAGGGCATACATAAATATTTATCCTGTGAGGGGATCGAACCCACGACCTTTGGCGTAGAAGATAGGAACACTACCATTCGCACCATCGGATCCGGGAAATATTTTTAACAATATAAAGTATATTAATTATATTTTAACAAAGTGCAGAATTTATCTAGAAAATAATAATAATTAAAATTGTACAGGTCATTGAATTTAATGAAGAATTCAATGTCTACCCAGAGACAGAACAATCACAAATATTAACTATAAAAATGTTTAAGACGGGCGGGGATGGGCAGCAGCATCCCCGTCGCCATAGCTGCGCTGTGCGATAGACAACACGCTTGCCCAGAGCGGTAAACATGGGCAATAAACATCCTTTCTTGAAGAGGCCTATGACTAGCAGCGGACTTCTCAATGTTATTTATATCACATATAAACCTTCGTCACGAACTCTAACTATTAAAAAGCCGTGAAAGCACCAATATCCGTTGCGTAGTTTTAAAGATCTAAAAATACATAAAGACTTATAGACAGCGGCCAGGGACTTCGTTTTATACTATGCAATAAAATTTAGATAATAAAACTGCAAAAAGTTAGACATAATCTGATCTAGATTCTAGATAATTACAGCACAGATTCAGACGCGGGCGGCCACTGGTTTATCCATATGAGAACACAACAGTTTTTGTCAGCATATCTCAAAGAACATGCTAGTAAATGTTGATAAAATATAGTTTAAAGACCATCAAGGTTTTTGTTCCGCTGTCTATATCAAGTGCCAATTTGTGATTCAAAAATTATAATATTACAAACGACAGTATACATTTTTATTAGACTAGATAACAGACGTTTTCCTGTATTAACTACATATACTACTTATTTATTCGTTACAACATTTGCAAGTCCACTGTTGGACATAATTCCGCAATTGCCGCACTGGGCAAGCGTCTTGGCAATTGCAGAGCGCAGCTTTCGCGACGAGGATACTGCTGCCCATCCCTGTCTTGTGCGTGAGTTACACTGCATCGGATGAATATACCGCCATCTGTCGCTTCTGGTGATCTAGTCGCCTTTTGTGACACCTTTTGCAGAGAAAGATTACTGGCGGTTCTTTAAATTGAGATGTAAACTATACTATATCACAAGTTGAATCTAACTGTACTCAGTGAGCATACATTGATTAACATTCATAGTCCTGTTTCATTTTTGTCATTAAGGTCAATTAGGACATTTAGTTCATTCTGGCCAAACACCATGATACGTAATCTATATCATAATACCAGCCATTAGAAATCCACTATTGGACATAGGCCTCCCCAAGAAAGGGGGTATGTTGCCCATAATTGCCGCGCTGGCCAAGCGTGTTAGTAATCGCATAGCGCAGCATTCGCGACGGGGGAGCTGCTGCCCATCCCCACCCTGTATATTTGTGCTGACTTTTTAGCATGGATATACCACCATCTGTCGGTTCTACCACGGCTAAGTCACATTTACTCATTTTTATTCCACTACCTCCCCTCACTTCTACCTCACCCTTCATACCGGAACACAGCAATAACGACACTGCCTTTTTTGGTAGAAATAGGTAAGAATGAGGTATTAATGCAGGTGAACTTTGTAAGAGGTATACATGCTAGTTTATTCTTAGTAGGTACTTCTCTCCTGGTTCTTCTATCATCAGCCCTTCCATTACTACTAATCTAATATTTTATTAAATAAATAAAAAATATCCACTTAAAACACTTGTGCTACCAGATCGATGCCAGACAGAACATAGGAATCACAATTATACTACTCAAATACATACATTTAACACCCAGACACAGAACAAACATAAATATTATTCCTGGTTCATCATTACAACCATTTGAAGTCTGCTGCTGGACATAGGCCTCGTCAAGAAAGGGGGATATTTTCTCATAATTGTCGCAATAAGTAAGCGTGTTGGCAATCGCAGAGCGCATCTTTCGCGGCATTCTGTTACCCATCCCCACCCTCTGTGGTTGAGCTGCTCTGTTTCGGATAGATGTATCGCCATCTCTCGGTTCTGGTACCTTAGTCGCCTCTTACGACACCTGGTACAGGGGGAGGTACAATTCAAATCTGCCGGTACCTCGCAGCACAAGATTTTCTTCGACTTGTTTGATTTGTGCTTTCATTTCAACGGCTTTTACTCGCGTGCTTCTTATACGATTCTATCATATAGTAAAGGCAAGCGAAGTCGCGTTATAGATCTAGTATTACACAACACTGTTTCTTAGAGTTTAACCTCGATTATTCGGCATCGAATCAACACATTGCTTTAAAACGATTTACATTAAAAATGACGGCCGATTTTAAATTCAAGAACGAATAACACGCGTCGTCCCCTGCTCCCTATTCCAAGTGATTACCATATGTAATCAAACAAGCCCGGTTTGGCTTCCGCGTGCCAGCCAACGCCATTAAAAAAAAATATTGCCCATTTAATTGGCAACTGTGGAATCAATACATACGTGTAAACATAAATGGAGCAGAGCTTCTGCGATACAACTGAATCTTTGGGTCTTTTACGGGTAAAGGTTGAATCATTATCATTATCATTATCATTATCATCATCACCATATCAGCCATTTGAAGGACACGGGTCAATCAAGAAAGGGAAAATTTTGCCCGTAATTCCCGCAGTGCAAGCGTGTTGGCAAGCGCAGATCGCAGCGCCCTGTGTATTTGAGCTATACTGTTTCGGACGGATATACCGCCGAATTTATCGATTCCGGTTAGTCAACTCTTACGACATGACGAGGTACTATTCTACTCAGCCAATACCTCACGGCGTTCGGTACCTACAGCTGATATGATGATGAAATTGACAAACCAATTTTGAATTGGGTTTACGGTCAAGAAGTCGCAAAAAATGGTCTAACAGCGATTAGTAAGTTGAAGTGGCAGTGGGCAGGGCATTTGGTACGCAGAACCGATCGCCGATAGAGTCGTAAGGTTCTGGAATGGAGACCACGCACCGGCAAGTGCAGCGTAGGGCGTCCACCCGCAAGATGGACAGACGATCTGACTAAAACCGCAGGTTCGCGCTGGACACAGGCCGCATACAACCGGTCCTATTGGAGATTACTTGGGGAGGCCTATGTCCAGCAGTGGTCGTCTTATGGCTGATTTGATGATTTATAAAAATAAACAGTAGTTTTTTGCAAGTTTTTTTCATCTATGTATTCTCCATATTTATTAATATTTAAAATATATTTATATCATGTTTTTTTTCTGAGTAATGGTAATTGGAAGTAAAGTAATTGATTAAGTTATTCTTTATTTAAAAATAAAGAATTTTTAAATAATTATTATAGTAATATTAATTTTACAAACAATTAAAATAACTATTATACTATACTGGCTGTGCCCGCAACTTCGTCCGCGTGCAGTAGTTTCTTTGTGCACTACACCTTTTTTCTTTAACTTATATAAACTTTGAATGGTATATTTATTTATATATACAAATCAATAGCTTAAATAATAAGTTTTAAGCTTTTAGCTCGAACATACAACTTCTCATCCCCCCTTTCGACCCCTTACAACTCATATCAAATGAAAAAGTAGCCTATGTCCTTTCTAAGGCTTTAGACTAGCTGTGTACCAAATTTCATTTAAATCGGTTCAGTAGTTTAGGCGTGATTGCGTAACAGACAGACATACATAGTTACATTCGTTTTTTTATAACATTAGTGAGGATTTGATCGAATTTCATGAAAATAGGACGTGATACGCAGTTTTAAGTAATTGTTCGTGTTGATCATAGCAGCCATTGACAGTCCACTGCTGTATATATGCCTTCCCAAGAGAAGGGTAATTTTGCCTGCCCACAATTGCCGCGCTGGGCAAGCGTGATGGCAAATACAGAGTGTAACTTCGCAATCAGATGCTGCTGTCCATCCCCATTCTATGCAGTTACGCTACACTTCTGTTACGGATATACCGCCATTTATCAGTTATGGTGCTTTAGTCGTCTCTTGCCTGATACAGGGTGAGGTACTATTCTACTCCGCCGGTACCCTACCTAATATGCCGGTATTAATGTATGTACGAAGTTAATGAATTAATCATGAGTAGTTGACAATGAAAAATTTGTATCGCCCGATAATGAGACTTATAGATCAATTACGTCTGCATACTAAGTAAATGATCAGATAATTACGCAACACTAGTTACTGCCTGCGGCTTTGTTTGCATACAATTTACTTCAACTTTAAGTTTTTTTTTAATTGTGACTCGATGGCGCAGATGGTGGTGATCCTATCTTATGCGCTAGGGGTTGTAGTTTCGATCCCCACCCAGTACAGATATTTATATGATGACATTTATGTTTGTCCTGTGTCTGGGTGTTAAAAATATGTTTTTAATTATAATAATTGTGATTTCTCTGTTGTCTGATGTCTGTAACACAAGTGCTTAAGCGACTTACCACGGAGACAGGCCAATGTATGAGATGTTGTGTGAATACTTAAAAATTGTACTGCTTACAAGGTTATATTAATGTTGCCAGTGCTTTGAAATTAATTTCTCTTTTACAAGCAACCTAATTGTCCCGAGTCCCGAGTATTCAGGAACAATCGGGCACAGAGTCAAACAACCAGTGTCCTCGCTGGAAATGTCGTCTAAGTAGTTCAACATAACTTTTTCTAAGTAAAAGAGGTATATATAATAAAACACGGACGGACACTTCTATTTTATTTGTATTTATATATACATAACTTACGCCCACTATTCTCTTGATTTAATTGATGTATACATATCAAAGTTGTCGTGTTTTTTTTGACGTTGTATTTTTATTTAATTTTATATAAATTTTCGCGTTTACTATTTGTTATAAAACTACATTTAAAATAAAATATATAATAAATAATATATATATATGATAAAACGCCGTTTATTTGGATGACAAACAAACAATTTTAAAGACGTTTTATGTAGCCAACGACGATGCATGAGTACCTCACTCTATACCGACAAATAGCAGTGCTAGCTGTATTCCAGATTGAAAGGTATACTTGAACCGACAGATGGCGGTGTATATCGATGCACAGGCAGAGAAGTCATTCAGACATTCCTGTCGCGAAACTACGCTCTGCGATTAATATCCCCCTTCTTTTGGGCAGTAGATGATAGTCAAATGCTATGATAATGATGATGATATCACAAGATAATTGGGATCTTTTTATTTCATCCTACCTTTTACAACTAAAGGTCTGCTCTATATTTTTGTGTTTTTATTTAACTAAGTCGACATTTAATGTCCGAGTGATAGCAAGCGTCACTGCAGCTTATAAACGCTCGTAATATCTCAAGGATATCACTAGCGCGTTGCCAACCTTGTGACTTGAAGATATTATGACACATTACCCAGTAATATCACTGGCTCTCGCACCCTTCAAACCGGAGCACAGAAATTCTATTTAGCGGTAAAAATAAACGAGAGTGAGGTACCAACGCAGGCGACCATCGCATGAGGTCTATCTCATGTAAAATTCTTATAATTGTCACTAATATGGCCCCGTTAGCACCAAAAGCACTTACCAGCGCGGAAATTATGGGCCAATCCCCCCTTTTTGGGGAGGCCTTATATCCAGCAGTGGATTTACAATGGCCGGTATATGAAATTCATTTTGAGCGGTTGTATCCATTGAAAAAAATGCTGAATTATGTTCTGCCATATAAATGATTTAATTACTAAAACAATTCATATACCAGCCATTTTAAATCTACTGCTGGATATAAGGCCTCTCCAAAAAGGGGGGATTTGCGCATAGTTGCCGCGCTAGGCCAGCGTGTTGGCAATCGCAGAGCGCAGTTTTCGCGATGCTGCTGCCCATCTCCGCCCTGTACATTTGAGCTGCTCAGTATCGGTTCGATATCGGCATCTGTCGGTTCTGGTACCTCAGTCGACACGACAGTGCTGTGGGAGGTACTATTCTACTCTGTTGGTACCTCACAACAAAAAAACAAAAAAAAAATAATTTATTATTATTAAACACAGACGAAGTCACAGGCACCAACTAGTAAATGACAATATAGGTGTTATCAATGCGTCATTTCTTAAAAGCCTTGCATTATAGCCCCAGGTAACTGATAGTGTCTTTACAGTGTCATGAGATATATCTTCGATGATAGTGCAATACCGCATAAGTAGCAGTTGCAAATAAAGTTGAAAATTCAATTAGAAAAGATGGAAAATGGACCTTATTAACTTAAGCTACATACGCGGTATTTAAATATCATAGACGTTATACATTATGTATGTTTTATTTAAATACGCGTGCCTGTTGAATTACTTGAATAAATTACGATTATTGGCATCATAATTGGCATACTTGGAAATCTATACGCATAATATTTTCTATCACCTATATATTCATGGTGGTGTCATGAGGTGCCGTGAGGTACCCGGCTGGATAGAATGGTACCTTCCACTGCAACAGGTGTCGCAAGAGGTGATTGAGGTACCAGAACCGATTGATGGCGATATACCCATCCGAAACAGAGCAGCTCAAATGCAAAGGGTGAAGATAGACAGAAGCATCCCCGTCGCGATAGCTGCGCTCTGCGATTGTTAACACGCTTGCCCAGCGGGGCAATATGCCTCCATTTTTGGAGAGGCCTATGTCCAGCATTGGACTTCCAAGTGGTATTGTGATGTGTTCATTACTCAGATAAAAATTAGTTTTTGCGGCTTCAAAACGCGGCTTACTTAACTTTTTTTTAATTAGCCATATATTTTCATCATCATTATCATCGTTATCATCATCATCATCATCATACCAGCCATTAAAAGTCTACTGTTGGACACAGGTCTCTCCAAGAAGGGAGGATTTTTTCCCATGATTGCCGCAATTGACAAGCGTTTTGGCAATCGCAGAGCGCAGCTTTGCGACAGGGATGCTGCTGCCCATCCCGCCTTGTGCATTTGTTGAGCTGCACTGTTTCGGATGGATATATCGCTTTCTGTCGGTTCTGGTACCTTAGTCGCCTCTTACGACACCTGGTGCAGCGGGAGGTACTATTTTACTATACCGGTACCTCACGGCTCAAAGTATATAAAAATGTATAAGTAAAACATGTGAAACAAAAAAAGCAAACAAAGAACTGAAGATTTCAGTAGAATGGATTACTAAAATAAACAAAAAACATAGTGGAAATTATAACAGATCACATATATATAATAAATAACTACATTATGTTACAAAAAATTGTACGAAAGTAACACAACAGAATATGAAATCGATTTGACAAATACCACAGAAATTACCAGCATTCTTCCAGCTGAAGTCGAGAAATCTATCTACTATATACTCAAGACGTAGAGATAAAGCTTCAGATCCAGATGGTATAAATAACGAGGTCCTAAAACAAAGCAAGGAAATATTTATACATGCCTTTACTGATATGTCCAATAACATTGTAACTTCTGATATAATCCAACAGCAATTGATAGAGTCTAACATCATTTTACTCTTTGAGAAAGTAGATAAACACGATATTGGAAATTATCGCCCTGTACGCCTTGAAGATAATTTTAAAACGGTTAGAAAGAATATAAGACGATAATCAACCCATCGAACAGGCTGGATTTCGTACAGGCTACCCAGTAATCAACCACATTCATGTAGTACGTCAAGTTTTAGAGACATCTAACAAATATCAGCTTACATACTATGTTGCATTTATTGACTACAGCAAAGCATTTGATTGTATATCATATAAAAGGATATAGAAATCATTAGCAGAACAAGGTATATAGCATAAATACATTCGATTAATAAGGAATGTATACGCAAAAAGTACACCTAGAATCCAACTAGAAAAGAAAGGTAGCCAATTCAAAGTTAGAAAAGGGGTTAGACAAGGAGACACTCTGTCCCCAAAACTTTTCCCTGCGTTAATAGAATCAATTTTCAGACGACTCAATTGCGAAAATCTCGGGATCAACATCGACGGTTAGGGATATCAGTCAATTGAAGCACACTGTTGGACATAGGCATTTCCAAGTGAGGAGGTCTTTTGCCAAAATTACCCAAAAGGCCAAGCGTGTTGGCAATCGCAGGGCGCAACTTTGCAACGGGGATGCTGCTGCCTATCCCCGCCCAGTGTATTTGAGCTGTACTGTTTCGGATGGATTTACCGCCATCTGTAGGTTCGAGTACTTCAGTCGCCTATTACGACACCTGGTGCAGTGGGAGGTACTATTCTACTGTACTGGTACCTCACGGCATGATCACTATATCAGTCGGTTCACTTGTATAAAGGATTACAAATCGAACTGAAGGGCTTATACAAGAGCTTCAAAAATAAGTTAAAAACATTTTTGTTGGAAAATGTTATTATAGTGTTGACGAGTATATCGACGGTAGCGGAAATTGCTTTTAAAATAATAAATCACGTTGTTAATTTGAATTGCTTTTAATGTTTAATTGATTTTTGTATTGACAGGACCACTAGATGTCGCGACTGACTGTTGTGACGTTTCATGGAAAAATGTAATTGTGATATGTTTCTCATCAATAGGGTTTATTTGTATTTAATTGTAAAAAGACCTAAAAGCTTTAAATGTCGTTTCTTTCATTATTACAGAGAAACGCAATAACGCCTTTATTTCATTTATCCCAATTATTGGAAAATATCATTATGCTCGTATGTATATATGTATTACATATTAGAATAACCGCTTTCTACTACATACATATGAATGTATATACGGTACACATACCAAAATATACATTTTTAAACATTTTTGTCTCTCTGTCTGTCTGTTTGTTCCAGCTAATCTCTGGAACGGTTCGACCGATTTAGACGGGACTTTCACTGACTGATAGTTTACGTAATTAGTAGTAACTTAAGCTATGTTACATCACGCTACGTCCGAAACGAGCGGAGTATTGATTAAAAATGCGGCAAAAACGGGCGAAATGTACTTCTCTATATCGTCGATGATAGTGCAATACCGCGTAAGTAGCAGTTGTAAATAAAGTTGAAAATTCAATTAGAAAAGATGGAAAATGGACCTTATTAACTTAAGCTACATACGCGGTATTGAAGTATCATCAACGATATCACGCCTCTTTCGCTTCCCTGACTCGCATTAGTCCTTTCATACACGCTCGTTTATTCTTAATACTTGTAACCTGGCCCTTCTTTAATACCTCTACTCTCTACCTGGTTAAGATATGTTCGTCTCGGTCGTCCTATACCTACTCTTCCATTCACTTCCGCTCTATATATTTGTGCAGTCATAAACAACATTTGTTGAGCGTAACTTCAAGTCTAAGATACTTCTTCCTAAATATGGCTCGATGGCGCATTTGGAAGAACGCCTACCCAGAAAGTCATCATACAAAGGTCGTCTGAATTGGTACCCCACTCTCGCTTACTACCTCCAAATAGCTGTGTTCGCATTGCTGTACTACCGTTTGCAGGATGAGAGAGGCAGTAATATTATTACTTACTTGGCAAAACAAAATATCTTCGAGTCTCAAGGTTGGTCGCTCTAGTGATATCCTTACGATATCACGAGCGAATATAGGCTGTTGTGACGCTTATCACATAGTATGTTTGTTTATTGACCTGGTCAAAAAAGGACAACCATTTACATGATAGTGATCCTATTTCGTACGCCAAGGGTCGTATGTTCGATGCTCACTCAGAACAAATATTTATATGTTGATAGTTGTGTTTGTTTCGTAGCTGGGTGTTAAATATATGTATTTAAGTGTTATATTTGTGATGTCTCTGTTGTGTGGTGTCCGACGAGTGCTTAAAGCGATATATGTCCGAGTTAAATCAATGTAAGAGATGTTGAATGAATTTATTAATGACAATTCCATATGACGGTCTCGATGGCGCAAACGCTAGTGATCCAGTCGTATGATGTTCAGGGTCGTAGGTTCGAACCCAGCCCAGGACAATTTGTGCTACATTTATGTTTTATCCTTTTTTGTATTAGATCAATCGATCGACTCTCGACAAACAAGCATACAGTGATATACGCGTATATACATACGCGTGATAGTAAGCGTCAATGCAGCCTATACACGCTCGTAATATCACAAGGATATCACTAACGCGTTGCCAACTTTGTGACTTGAGGATATTACGTCACTTTACCCAGTAATTTCACTGCCTTTGTCACCTTTCACACTGAAACACAACAATGCGAACATTTAGCGGTAAAAGTGATAGTGAAGTGAGGGTTGCGTAATAAACTTGTAGTTAACTTAGTTTTAAGACTCTTCTGATGCTAGCAGATGAGTTTAAGGTAGCCCTAATGAAGGTATCTGTGTTGGATGACTTTTTTTATCCCTTGGGTCATCAAGGTCGTCAGTATTTTATATAAACATGCATAAAATCCCCTCCTTATTGGATATATTAATGTTATTTTTATTATTTATTTGCAGACGAGCGTTTGCATGAGGTCTACCTGATTTATAATATTTATGACTAATGTATTGTGGGCTGTCTGTAACACAACTTTGAACGACATATCTCAGAGTCAAATCATATACCGCCAGCCGATTCCAACACCGCCCCCTCAAACTTTAAGGTAGGTACTCGACTCGGTACATTAATTTATGTATTACTAGCTGTGCCCGCGACTTCGTCCGCGTGGAATAGTTTTTTGGGTACCATACCTATTTACTTCAAATTATATAAACTTTGAATGTCACGTTTATTTATATCGAATCAATGGCCTGAAAAAAGAGTTTTAAGTTTCTAGCTCTAAAAATAGCGATCCATGCAAACAACTTTTCATCCCCCCTTGCAACCCCTGACAACCCTTATTTCGAGTTCAAAAATAGCCTATGTCCTTTCTCAAGGTCTAAAGATTGTCTATGCCAGATTTCATCAAAATCGGTTGAGAGGTTTAACCGGGAAAGCGTAACAGACAGACAGACAGACAGACAGACAGACAGACAGACAGAGTTACTTTCGCATTTATAATATTAGTAGGGATTTACCAATTACTATTACATATATGCATAATAAGGATTAATTCAGTCAAATCAATTTGTATAATCAGTCGCCGACGGGCGAGGCACTTGGTATATAGATTTATCGAGTTGTGTGTATGTATGTATGTATGTCGATCAAGAATGTTGTCTGTACGTACTGTGAGTACATAGTTATGGGCTGTAGGCATCGGTGTAGTGCAAGGAATAGTGTGCCACATTAATACATACATAATTTATTATTATTTTCGCAAGTTTTTACCACTTATCATTAAACAGATGCCGTGAGCCGTGAGGTGTCGGATATACCTCCCCGTAACTTTACGCTGTACCCTGTACCTTGACTGTACCCTGACTAAAGTACCTGAACCGACAGATGGCGGTATATCCATCCGAGACAATGCAGTTTGAATGCACAGGGCGGGGATGGGCAAAAGCATCCCGGTCGCGAAAGCTGCGGTCTGCGATTGCCTACACGCTTGCTCAGCGCGGCAATTCTTGGCAAAATTCCCTCTTTCTTGGGGAGGCCTATGTCTGTGGACTATGGCAGTGGACCTTTCGGAATACAGCAACGCAAGTAGAAATAGGTGAAAGTGAGGTACCAATTTAAACAGCCTTTGTATGAAGTCTACCAAACGAGGTAGAGCTGATACTAAGAATTTTAATTATACTGATGCGTGAAAGGCGAAGATAGTAGGGATTCCCACCCAGTACAAATATTTACATGATCAATATTTATGTTTATTCTGTGTCTGGGTGTTAAATACGCATTGAATATAATATCTGTGAGTCCTCTGTTGTCTGATGTCCGTTACAAGTGCTTTAAGCGAATTATCTCGGAGTCAATTAGTGTACGAGATGTGAGGAGGAAAAAAAATGTATATGTAATTGACTTGCTTATCGTCAGCTACCGGCGGAGTAGTCCTCCCACTGTACCAGGCTTGGCACGCTTGCCCAGTGCGGCAATTATGGGTAAAATACCTATTTTCTCGGAGGCATATGTCCAGTAGTGGACTTTCAATAGCTGGTATTTATTTATTTATCATTAATATAATTATACAGGTTATCCCAATTACACAATTATGAAGAAGTAACAAAACTTCAATTATTCTACATCGAGCTTAATTATTAATTTTATTTGTATGATTATTGACGTGCACCGTATCCCCAGGCCTACAAGTTGTCATACCGGTGCACGCGGCGAGAAATATTTAATTACAAGTGTACAAATACTTGATCGGACGGCGTTATGCCACAAACAAACAAGCTGACAAACCTTACTAATATTTAAAATTCGTAAGTAACTCTGTCTGTCTGTTACGCAATCACGCCTAAACTATTTATACCAATTTAAATTAAATTTAGTACACAGATAGTCTAAAGCCTCAGAAAGGACATAGGCTGATTTTTCATTCGACATAATAGTTGTAAGGGGTTGAAAAGGGGGATGAAAATTTGTATGGAAGTATCGTAATATAGAGCTAGAAGCTTAAAACTTATTATTTAGGCTATTGATTTGTATATATAAATAAATATAACATTCAAAGTTTATATAAGTTAAAGTAAAAATGTATGGTGCCCAAATAAACTACTGCACGTGGATTAAGTCGCGGGCACAGATAGTTAATAATAAAAATATAGTTTCTCCTTAATATATTTTTATATATATATATATATATATATATATATATATATATATATCATAAATCACATTCTTAACATGCGACTTGAAACCTCAAAATAATTGTTTTTACTATATACGGTGCTTCAAATAATAATAATAATAACTTTATTCAACAACAAAAGGAAACTTAAACTAAAATACATTTTGATACTTAAGTACCTAAACTAGGTCTAGCCTATTCTTATAGGCACCTAGAAATTTTAAAATGTTTGCGTGTATGTTATTAACGGATGGTCTGATTTGAACCCTGAATCTTAAGTTAGCAGGTATAATAGCACTGCTCCCTGTACCAGGTGTCGTAAGAGGCGATTGAGATACCGTATTGCCCAGCGTAGTAATTATGGGCAAAATTCCCCTTTTCTTGGCTGATATGATGATGACTTTTAAAGTATTTTCTATAAAAATATTAATAAATAGATAAATATAGTTCTTGGCTTATCTTGCATAATGCGGTCCACGGTCAAACGGAGGCAGTATGAAGGCTCGCCCAGATACGGAGCTGAATGTCAAGGATGATCAAGGCTTCTCTTTAGTAGTTAGGGTTCCGTACATAATGAATGACCTTTAGTTATTTAGGTGCTTTTCCTTAATTACGAAATCAATATCTCATTCTGGTTCCAACCCTGATATATGGTAGTGAATGTCAGGTATGGCAGAAGAAACACGCAAGTAGAATAAATACAGTCGAAATGAGAGCACTTCGAAGTATGTATGGTGTGAGTTTGAGAGATAGATTAAAGAATAGTGTGATAAGAGGTATGTATGGTGTGAGTT
>JACJUM010003212.1:2500062-2513974 GCA_020976665.1 Heortia vitessoides | reverse complement strand
GGCACATCGCATCCCGCGCTTAGTTCAATACTACTAATTTGTTTTTTATCATTATTTTCACTTTGTTATAAGAAAATAGTTTTTAACTTTATGTATTCAAAAAATAATATGTTTTCTATATTTTTACCTATATATTATTATTTACTTTTCAATCTGATTTATTGTTAAATAATATTACCTAATCAGATGAGTAACTTAAGCTGGAAATTAGGTAGACGGTGCGCATGCGCAAACTGCGTGGTCTCACTTGCTCTTACACATAGGAATTTCATTCATCCTGAGGGCCCTGATCACTATAATAAAATAATCTTATCGAAATATTGTATTGTCACTGTTTCTTGATATGTGTAGTTTCAATAAAATCTCACCGTCTAAAGTGGGTCTAATCGACTTCGAATGTGTCGGTTACAAACATACATACATACATACATACAACTGGAGCTAATATGAAGTGTGTAAAAAAAGGGTAGTGGGTATGTATTTATTATTTCATTAAAAATATAACAAAAAGAGTGGCATTTATCGTTCCGAAACGTCGTACAAAAATGGCTCTACGAGTAGAAAAAAAATAATTTTAAAAGCAGAGAAAAAAGCGCGTTGATTTTTTAAAATAAAAAATAATTTTTCATTATATTTTCATTTATTATTAAGGGTTTCCGTAATAAAACTCATTCCAGGATTCAAATGCACATATAATAGTTACAATACTCAATAATGTAGTAATAATATAATAATAATAATAATAATCTCTTACACTATTTAAAGCTGGCACAGATTTTTAATTGGTTTTACCGCATCGACGCTAAATTCTTATTATAAAACAATAATAATAATAATAATTTAATAACATCATATATTATATTTGTAATAACATTTTAAATAAATGCACATCACTATTAACTAAATGAAAATGTTATAAGTTAATTATAGTAACATTTCTTGTTTTATTATTATATTACATTGATATTAAGCAACATTTGGCTATATCTCCAGCTATTCCTTTTATTATTTATAACATTCCCATTTAGACCTATAACAGACAAAGAAAACATTTACTATTTTTTTTCAAACTAAGGCTAAATATACTCTCTACAAAGAAATTCGACTACGAAACCATAATATTCTGGACAATGCGAAAGCTAAATTGTTACTTCAAATTCACAAGTATCTCTAGACTTCAACACACAATAGTCGGTAAATGAGATGCTACAGTATCTCAAATCGTCTACGACTTGCAGCCTAAATCAATAGGCGAAAACAATACTCTACTTTTGAGGGTATCAATAATAATAAGGTGCTTGAAGCACGTATTACAAATATCAGACCAATATATATATATATATATTATAGAATAGTACCTCCCACTGCACTGCGACTAAGGTACCAGAACCGACAGATTGTATATCCATCCGAAACAGTGCAGCTTGAATGCACAGGGTGTGGATGGGCAGCAGCATCGTCGTGATATTCGATATGGGCATAAAACCTCCTTTCTTGGAGAGGCTTATTGTCCAGCAGTGGACTTCCAATGGCTAGTATGATGATATATATATAAAAGGAGAAGGTGACTGACTGACATACCAACACTGAGTCCAAGCTATAATAGTTAGAAACATATCGTCGTTTAAGTTCTAACACAGCGTAAGTCAAAATGACACTTTGTACAATTGGGAAAACATTGCTCACGTTTCATAAAATCATTTTTAAAACCAATTGCTTGTGCATTTATTTGGTGCAAAATCGATTTCATTTAAACAATACGCGATATAAAACGTTTACTGCAGCGTTGGAAATGTAATATCGTGTTATCATTGGGCTTAACTATTAAGTTGCCAACTTTGACATACGCGATGTTAGAACTTATGCGACGATATGTTAGGTATATAGATATGTATGATATAGTAGATATGTACCTATGCACAAGTACCTAACTATTATCTTTGTGTTTTTTCTATCAAAAAGGTTGTGCGCGCGCGCGTAAAAAACGCGTATTGTTCTGTCTTAATTTTTTTTAATATGCGTGACTGATGTACAATAAAGAGTATTTTATGAGTCGTAGAAGAGAAAAAATACTGATTTAGCAACTCCGCCATTTATCGTGGTATATGAAACTAGGATAAATGAGATTCATTTACCATGGAGAATTTTGGGCATCTAACAGATTAGTTGGATACTTTTAATATTACAATTAACATTGAAACATAATTTTACAATACATTTAAAGCGTCGATTGCAATTTTACGTCCAATAAACATTTTATAGATTATAATTTGACAGAAATGTTGAACTTTACATCGTATGTTGCATGTAAAATTTGAATTGTTAGTGATTTTATTTATTAATAATCTTTATTATAATAAATTCTTGTTTTTTACACGTTTTTGATTATTGAAATAATTTGTGATTAAACACAAAATTGCAATCTCTTGTTGATATTTCCATGTCGATTAATAAACACTGTTTATAAACATTTAATTAATTTTCTGCAAGTAATAGATTAAAATCAATTTTTTGTTTTAAATATATAGACTGTGTATACCTTGTGACTTTCCTTGGGCTATTAAAAGGGGGAGGATAAGATACCTGGACTGTGGCGTTAAGATAAAACATTTATTAATAGACATGGAATTGACGTCATTGAATGGCTGGAAACAATGAATGAACGATAAATAATTTTTTAATAATATATGTATTGCAAATGTAAAATAAGTATGGTCAAAATTCATTGAATTTACGATTTCATGTAATTTATACATGAATTATCATTTAAAACGCTGTAAAAAATATGTGTATACAAAATTACTAAGATACACAATAGTAAAAACAATTATACAGATATTTCCAACCATCCAGTGCAAACATTTATATATTTAAATACAGTAACAGCTATACTTTACAATAAATTTCATTACATTTGTCTCGATTTTTAAACACCCATTATTATATGTCACTTCCGAGAAAATCCAACGTAACATCCAACACAACAATCTATCTAATTATATATGTAAGCACCAACACTGACACATATTTTTATTTAAAATTTTGTTCGCTATAGGTGGTTTGTTTAGGAGATTGCCAATTTTTAATAACAAGTGTAGCCAAGTGTGGTTACTCTAAAAACGTATTAAATTAAATAAACCTAAGGTAAAATATAAAGTATCGGCAAGTGCAGCGTAGGGCGTCCACCCGCAAGATAGATAGACGATCTGACTAAAACCGCAGGATCGCGCTGGACACAGGCCGCATACAACCGGTCCTATTGGAGATTACTTGGGGAGGCCTATGTCCAGCAGTGGACGTCTTATGGCTGATATGATGAAGATGATGAGAATAAAATAGCTTTTGGATTATTTTATTACAGACGAGCGAGTATATGTATAATTTAAAAATTATATCCACATTTAAAATATATTTTTATCAAGTTTTGTATTAATCCAGTATTTCCTACCGTTTTAACTTATCAAATTATAACTTATAAAATATAAACAGTTTTCTACAAAATATATATACTTTAGAACCACTTCAAAAATCGGCAATCTCATAGCGAATCTATAGATATAGTATCAAATAAAAGCTACAGTTACTTCGTTTAAAAATAAATAATCTAGACTGGCATGTGCGGCAATATATTTATCTAAGACCTAATTAAACTATTTCATCTATAAATGGATTAAAAAATCCAATAGAAAAATATTTACAAAAATGGCTGGCATAGGAGTATAGGACGTGTTCCTTGATGCTTGGCACGATTCTGATATATTAATTTCGTTTCAAGATTTCAGGTCGACATTTACCTAAATTTAAAAATTATATATTACTTTAAAATTGGAATACACACACGGAATAGGTACGTGCTAATTAAAAACAATAAAACAATGTAAAATGAGGGTTTACATCAATTTACAAATGATCCTAATTGGTTTTACAATAAATAAACAGTAGTGTCACATAATTACGTTAATTTTTTTATTCTAATAATAAATAAATTGATAATGGTTTTAGTTAAACACTTTCACATTTATCTTACACGCTACGATTTAATGTAATAAAACTTAATAGTAATATGTATTTGATAAATATAACTAAGTAACACTTTTTACAACACTTTTAAACTATCCTAACGCACAGGCATCGTACGCAACGAAACTTGAAGCGATTTAAAAACATTTAATTAAATTATGCGTATATTTATTTGATATTAATTAAATAACAATTAGGTAAATTATCTAATACATATAGGTAATTATATTTGGTATATAAAGAGTACTAATATACCAATTGCAAGTAAAAATCCAATAAAAATTAACTTTACGCAAGATAAAAGAAATTTTATAAACTGTAAAGTAAACAGAACCATTCAGCTTTCTATTCGTTTTGTGCACGTCAAGTCATTCATTCTGATAATAATATTATAAATTGAATAAATGAACATAAATAGTATGACATCATCACATATACATATTGTTTTAGTATCAAACTAACTTGTTCTATGGAGAGCTGAAATATCTGAAGAGATGACGTGTGTTCGTCATACCCTCAACGGCGATGAGTCCTGAAACCAAGCCAGTCAGAGAGAGGTGGCGATTCCGAAAGAGGGTACCACTTCTGTCGTCTTTCGGCGGAGGGCACTACCCAAAGGTTTGTGAGGTATACAACTCAGTTTTTTTTACAAAAAGCCACACACGTCAGGAAGAAGGAATAAATGCACCGTTAGGCTATATGCTAGGAAATCAGTTTATAATAATTTAATAATTTTTTTCATAATTATTATCATTTCATATTCATTCTATAGAACCAGGATAGGCAGTAACTCAGCTATTAATCGTATATCCCGTCTGTACAATAGTCTAGCCAAAAGTCTGCCTGAACTTGACATTAATTTTCATACTCTACCCGGGTTTTTGTCATTAATAAAACCGTTTATTGCTGATTTTTGATTTTCAATGTTTGTGTATTTCGTTATTTATTGTACTCGGACATCCTTACTCAGTAATTATTACCTTTATTTTTCAAATATTAAAATTATGCATGATGTGATTGTGTGTAATTGTAAGAACAGTGAGTTAATATCTTTTGAAAACACAATTATTGTTCTTACTTATGTTGGTATTTCCAATATTAAATCAATAAATAAATAATTAGCCACACAAATACTTTTTATGTTTCTGACGCCTTTTTGGTCCTAGCGTCTCGACTAGGGTTTTTAACCACTGCATTATTCAGGCACAAAGACAATAAGCAAAGAAATAAAAAATTAACATTATAGTAAACATGTACACAGTAACAAAATAGACATTTAGTTTAGTGATTTGAGTTAAGTTATTCGTCTCTCTTTTTAGTAGTTATTAAGAGAGAAAATCTATCTTTATATACTAGCCTGATAAACTTATTTGGCGTATAACAATCGTTGCGCCATAATTACCAACAAATTTTGACGTGACAACGTCTTATAAATTGGTTTGCCGGGTGACACTTCAAGAAACTGCGTTACGCTCCACTCACGTTATGCGCTCACAATGAGAGCGAGTAAGCACGCGTCCCTTCCACTCGGGCATGGTTAGCCCGCCTAAGTGCAAGAGAGACAGACATAAAAAGTGAAAGGCACACGTCCCTTCCACTCGAGCACAGTTAGCCCGCCTAAGAGCGAGAGAGACAGAGCGAGAGAGATAGGCATACACACCGGTTCATGTCTTGCGCTTCTATTTCGCTTAGGCGCCTGCATATTCACATTAAAATTATTTTACCACTCAAAGTCGTTGTCACGTAAAACTTTTTTATGTAGATTTATTTCTGATGGATAATTTTAACTTATAGTAAACTTAGTTTTAGACTTCGTCTACGGGAAGTTTAGTTTTGAGGATTCTTTGATGCCAATTTGATTCTTTACTCAATTTTATCATTTGAGCATATACATTTCATAAACTTGATTTGTAACTCGATTGAGGTATATTTTTAGAAAAGTTTTCTGCGTGAGTACTTCTTAAACCTACCGCCATTACTGCATTGGTAAGGGTTTTTTCCGGGTGAACAATTGTTCAGATGTCAATTCTAGATCCACCATTGGGACGGGCGAGGCCATCTAAGGCTCGCGGGATGGATGCAACTCGAGGGCGCCTCTGAGGCTGGAACTCAGATCGAGTAGCCGAGATTCGGGGAAGTTAAATCGTTGTAGCAAAAGTTGTATTAATGAACTATAATGTTGCTTTTGACACTGACATATGACTCTTTCATTTGGAATTAGTAAAAAAGAGAGGGGAATAGATACTGTGAGTTTATTACGAAATGTATTTTCTTAATTAATTGTGTTAAAAATCTTTTCTAAAAAAGAGTTTGTGTGAAAAGTGATAAGTTCAAAATTAGGTGGAAATATCGCCAGTGTTTTTTTTTATAATTTAAATAATTTCGAATGCAAGCCGTAATATTAAGAGAATAAAGTATAAAATAATGTAATTTATCGTTTTTTTGTACGACAATTTTGTACGTGTATTGTAATTATTTTTGTTTAATTACGTAACTAAAATACTTATAATATATTTATTTTCGAACGAACCTATTGCTGGACTACTCAGACATCAATGCCAGCACCACCGGAGGAAGGGGCGGAGTTATTATTTATGACTCTGTGCCCGATTTTACCTGCGTACCCTGAGGCGGCGACCACGCGTTTAGTTACTGTCGGTCCCCCACCAGGCTCGCGGGATCTGAGTTCGGGATCGACGGCGATCATCCGAGGGCGCCTCTGAGGTCCGTCTTAGGCTCGAATGGCCATCGTTGGGGATGAAGTTAATTTTTGCAAAAGAGGTCGAGTGATCTGAAGATGTAAGGCGGTAGTGCAGTCCCCTGGCATGGGAAAGACGCAGGTTCGAGTCCCGTCAGACACTTGAGACAAGTTGTATTTTTTCTAGTAATTAATATCTATTTAATTAATATATATAAAATATATATATATTATATATTTTATAAGCCTGGTGACTTTTGGAACCTTAAGGTACAACATAATCCACTTAAAAAATTCGGTGTAGCGCACAACACTGATTCTAACAGTCGGCCATTTTGGGAAACTGACATCTATCCAAGATGGCCGCCGTTACTGCTATGAATATACATTTTATTTGACATCTCTTTAAATCCGGCAGTGTATTATATATCTGACACACAAATTCGTGCCGTGTTATTGCAAATAAATTATGCAACTGATTTTAAATATTAACTACACATTAACTACAATTAGTTTTATTCCAGATGTTATGTATTATCAGTATAGAAAGTGACAGTCGTATAACATCGAATGTATATTTACTAGTTGCACACCACTCGCGACACCGTGGTGTGCTGTAAAATAGTCTACCCTCAATAAATGTGCTCATAAGTGCAAAAAAGAATTAAACAAATCCAATACTTAAAATACCGATATCCATCCGGTTACAACGCTACTTTTACTTAAAAGTAACTCGGCAGTCCGACACACACTCCGTTGTCGGACTGCCGCAAAACAAAATGGCGTCTATTCGCAATAACCTAACAACCTAACCCCGCTAAAACATAATGTCCAAAACATACTTATATAACTAACAACTATCATAATAGAGTATTATCTGATAATATTATATATATATAATCTTATATATAAGGTCTAGATGTTCAAAATATATCTGTTTTTTTATTTACTTTACCAAAATGGACGTCAGGTATTGGTACACAAGCATTTAATTATAACATTTATGTTTTTAGAGCACTATATTACAAATACGTCAATGTATCTAACATTTACATTAACCGAGTGGTACCGGCAGAGTGGAATAGTACCTCCAAAAGTACCAGGTGTCGTAAGAGCCGACTGGTGGAGGTACCGGAACCGACAGATGTCGGTATATCCACCCAAAACATGGATAGGCAGCAGCATTACCACCGGGAAGCTACGCTATGCGATTTCCTGCCTAGCGCAGGCATTATAGACGAAGTTACCCTTATCTTGGGGAGGACTATATCCAGAAGATGATATGATCTGACATTTATTCAAACTATATACGAATATAGTGAGAAATGATCACCAACTCCTGCGGAGGAACAGGGCCGAATACTGTGAAATACCTGGTAATCTTCAAGTCACAAATCTGGTCGCGCTAGTGATATATTTGCGATGACACGAGCGTTATCGACACGAGCCCCCAAGAATGACAGAGCCGTTATGCCTATAAAGAGGTCATTTCATCACCATCACATCAGCCGCAAGACGTCCACTGCTAGACAAAGGCCTCTCCAAGTGGTCTACCGATACGTGGTCTCCTAGAAACTTTCGACTCCATCGTTTTGTCAGTTCTGCGTGCTTAGTGCCCTGCCCACTGTCCCTTCAACCTGACAATCTGCCAGGCGTTGTAACTATAGTTCTGTGACGGACCTCCTCATTTCTCCGAGCATTGCCCTCCCCATAGCTCGTTGGGCTGTTGGCTAATAAAGTTAATAGTTAGAGATCACAGTTCACCACTAGTTACACACTTTGTTTGAAAACATTCGACTTGGAACACTCGACATAAGACATACCTCATGTCTGACGAGAACATGTTTCGAACTGCCCAGCAAATATTTAATTTACGCGTCTACTATTCAAAATAACTACTTTTGACAGATTTTAAAGCTGTCAAAAGTAGTTCAATTTAACTTCTTTCGCTTTTCATATAAATGACAAGTGATGTTGTGTCATGATAGTTGTAAAGTTTTATTTATATCGGCAAATAGCAGTGTTCTTATAGCTCTCACATCCGGTTTGAAGGGTTCTTTAAGTCACAAAATTGACAATGCGCTAGTGATATCTGTGTGATTTTATAAACGAGTATAGGCTACTGTGACGAGGACTGTACTGCTCGTTTGACGACCTAGTCTAACAGGGGTACCGGTTGAGTATAATAGTACCTCTCTCTTTACCGGGTGTCGTAAGAGGCGATTAAAGTACCACAATTATCAGATGGCGGTATATCCATCCGATACAGTGTAGCTCCAATGCATAGGGTTAGGGGATAAGCAACAGCATCTTTGACGCGAAAACTGCGCTGTGCAATTGCGACACGCTTGCCCAGCTCAAAATTCAAATTCAAGCAAAATTCCCCCTTTCTCGGGGAGGCCTATGTCAAGCAGTGGACTACCAAAGACTGTAATGACGATGGCTCACGAATGATCAATGTCCGTAATTTTTGTTTCAATTTTTAATTTATGCTGCGGGATACCGGCACTGTAGTATAAATAGCACATTCCCCGAGTTACCGATACCGACAGATGGCGGTATATTTATCCGAAACATGCTCGAATGCGGGCGAGGATGGGCCGATTGCAATCATGATTGGCCAGTACGGCAACTAAAGAATTTTTTCCCCTTTTTATAGAGATTCTTATGTCCACCAATGGACGTAATACGCATACTATGATGATAATGATGTCTTAATTTTAGACGTTCACGTTGTCCTCCATACAATAGGTGCTGAAGGTATCTTGTAATGATAGTACATTATAGCATTAGCCTTCGTCAGAAACGTCAAACAACAAAGTTGAAATGATAAATAAACCGCGATTTAAAGACATTAAAAAAAACTGTTTAATAATGAAAAATTAACTAGTCAATGGAAGTAATTTTTAACAAGAATATTGATAGACATATATGTTCTTGATTGTTATTTGGTATAATGAAATCCAGCCTTTACCGCCGTCTTAGCGTAACCGACAAAACCAAAATTGTACAGAAGGATTTTTATAAATATTATTAAGCAATTAAATTTTAACAATTGCTATAATCTTATAACGGTTTTTTTTTAGGGAAACGTCGACTGGGATATGCCCGTTACGGGTTCAAATACAAGTTACAATAAAAAAAGCGTTTGCAACAAAAGTATAGGTTACGATAATTTGGCGGTAAAAGCTCGAAATAAAGAACAAACTGGTTGTTAAAACATATTATTATGTATGATATGAGCGCCATCTATCAAATTTAAAAGTAACTATCTGCAAAACACAGCCACAGACAGCATGCTGTACATGTAATATTTATTATTGAATAACTGATACCCGCGACTTTGTCTGCCCATGTTTAGTACTTCGAAACGCCTATTTCCTTTTCCAATCGCACTCATCTATCTTTATACATACCAAAATAAATTAAAATAGGTTCTGCGGTCAACAGAAGAGACTCTAAATCACACAAACTGTTATAATATCCGAATAAAGTTGCACCAATTTGATGTTACAGGGTGAGAGTCCACGAAATGAGTGGTTTTATACAAAGATATAAGTTCGTTCCTGTCCGCATTTCGAACACAACACGATTAAAAGCAGGTTTGCGGATAAAAGTTGGCAGGCGTTTGGAGCGCAAACGACATTTATCTTTATATATTGGTCTTAGCGAGATGTTATATAGCCTATAGCCTTCCTCTAAAAATGGACTCTGCAACACTGAAAGATTTCTTTTAAATCGGGCCAGCTGTTTCTGAGTTTGGCGCGTTCTAACAAACAAACAAATCAACTTTTTCTATATTTATAATGTTAGTATAAAATAGTATAGATATCCGTGTTACAGATATCAGGCAACAGAAGAAACACATCTTATCTTTTATATAAAAATAGATCGCAAAATGTTTTGGTAAGCCCATAACTCAACAACGCCTAGATGAATTTGACCAATTCTTTCATTTAAATGTTCGTTGATGTTCAAGGATAGTTTTAACTGTGAGAAAAATTCGAATAACTATCGGAAAAATCCTAAAAACAGCCCTTTTCTTTTTTCCATACATTTTCTAAGTAAAACGTATACAGTCAATTTGAGTTTTATTGTTATCGCATAAAGTTCACATTGCAAGCACTCACTGTTATCTAAGCAATGTAGGTAGGTGTTCCTAACGTCAGAGTCAATTTGCACTTTATGAACGCTACATAAAGTTGAAATTCAATCATAAATATAATAATACTTAAATATCTATTTTTAACAGACACAGAACAAACGCAAATATTTATTATTTAAACATTACCTTCGTCATCGGAACACTCAGTTAAGAGTAATCCCTACTAATATTATAAATGCGAAAGTAACTCTGTCTGTCTGTCTGTCTGTCTGTCTGTTACGCTTTCCCGGTTAAACCTCTCAACCGATTTTGATGAAATCTGGCATAGACAATCTTTAGACCTTAAGAAAGGACATAGGCTATTTTTGAACTCGAAATAAGGGTTGTAAGGGGTTGCAAGGGGGAATGAAAAGTTGTTTGCATGGATCGCTATTTTTAGAGCTAGAAACTTAAAACTTATTTTTCAGGCCATTGATTCGATATAAATAAACGTGACATTCAAAGTTTATATAATTTGAAGTAAATAGGTATGGTACCCAAAAAACTATTCCACGCGGACGAAGTCGCGGGCACAGCTAGTCTAAAATAAATCTTAATAACGATATTTTACTATTCATTTGAAATTCGGCCGATTTGTCTTTGTATGCATCGGAGAACTATTTTGTTAGAAATATAACAAAATTTGTTTTAAGACTTTTTCCAACAAAGCCAGTCAGTCGACAGAACATTGTGCTAGACTTTAATTGTAACAAATTAAACTTTGCTTGAGGTACATTAACCGTGACGTACCGGCAGAGAATAGTACCTTTCACTGTACCAGGTGTCGAGACTAAGGTACCATAACTCATAGATGGCGGTATATCCATCCGAAACAGTGTCGCTCCAATGCACAGAGTGGGAAAAGGCTTCAGGAGTGCTGACACGAAATTCCCCCTCTCTTGGGGTGGCCTAGGTCCAGCAGTGGACAACCATTGGCTGTAATGATGATGATGAAACTCCGCTTGAAATTGATGCTTACAAAATCTTAGCCGTGAGGTACCAGTAAAGTAGACTAGTACCTCCCCATGTACCAGATGTCGTAAGAGACGGCTTAGGTACCATAATCGACAGGTGGAGGTATACATAACCTTCCTAAATAGTGTAAACTAAAATTAACAAGGAGGAGGGTGGGCAGCAGCATCCCTATTGCGAAAATGCTATCACGTTCTGCGATTGCCAAGACACTTTCCTACAACGATAATTATGCGCAGAATTCTCCCTATCTTGTGAAGGTCTATGTCCAACAGTGGACTTTCAATGGCTGATATAATAATTGACAACATTGAGGATGATGCTTCATAACGGGGATGCTGTTGCCCATCCCCACCCGGTGCATGTACCTTCTGTTCTGGAACCTTAGTCGCCTCTTACAACTCCTGGTACAGAGGGAGGTACTATTCTACTCTGCTGGTGCCTAACGGCTTTCATATAGTATGAAATATGTCAAACGAACCACGATTCTCAAATGACGTGGTGTAATAATCATAAAAAAATTGTTCTGTAAGACAATTGATGTCATCTCATATTTAGGGTATTACCAATATAGTAAAAAAAACAGGAAATAAAGCAGAAAGAGAAACGCTTGGGCAAAAATGGGACTTCATGCCATTACAAAGAAGAGTAGCCTCGATTCTAGTCCAAGTTGGTGCGAGCTTCAATGATTATCCCACGTGGTTATCTTACGAAAAAGATTTACCATTTGTTAAACAGAGGATTAATCTGAAATATATGAAAATGCTGGACTACTTAACCACCTCCGGACATATTATTATCATACCAGCCATTGGAAGTCCACTGCTGGACATAGGCCTAGGGGGAAGATTTGCCCAGAATTGCCGCACTGGGCAAGCGTGTTGGCAATCGCAGAGCGTAGCTTTCGCGATGGGGATACGAATCCCTGCTGCTGTACACATCCCGGCACTGTGAATTTGAGTACTGTTTCAGATAGATATACCGCCACCTGTCGGTTCCGGTACCACAATCGCCTCTTACCACACCTGTTACACGGGGAGGTACTATTCTACTCTGTCGGTACCTTAAAGTATATCAGAGATATGGACCGATTAACTCGTTAGGGTGTTGCTTATCATAACAAATGTTTATGATAAGCGAAAAACTCTCATCAGATTACATTACTGTCCGTCAGTCTATTAAGAGCCTGCCAAGAACGCGTGGAGGTACCGGCCGAGTAGAATAGTACCTACCTCTTCATCTGAAGTCGTAGGAGGCGACTGTAGTATTGGAACCGACAGATGGCGGTATATCGATCCAAAATAATGTAGCTAAAATGCGAAGGGCAGGCATCGGCAGCGACGGTCAACTATTGTCACCACGTTTGGCCTTACCTGATAAGGCTGTATATTTTAAAAGAAAATGTCTTATATATCTTTGAGGACAGCAACAGTTCGTCTTCCTTCCATTCTAACAGAATTGGGTAATGTTTCAAAATATTACGCGCTTACTAATTATATTTCATAAACAATAAAAACAGAGCGTTAATTTCCCTCATCCTTACTCATATTATAAATCCGAAAGTAACTCTGTCTGTTTGTTACGCAATCACGCCTAAACTACCGAACCGATTTAAATGAAATTTAGTACACAGATAGTCTAAAGCCTTAGAAAGGGCATAGGCTACTTTTTCATTCGACATAAGAGTTGTAGGGGGAAAAGGGGGGGGGGGGGTGAAAAGTTGTATTGAAGTATCGCTATTGTTAGAGCTACAAGCATAAAACTTATTATTTAGGCTATTGATTTGTATATATATATAAATTTAACATTCAAAGTGTATAGAAGTTAAAGTAAAAAGGTATGGTGCCCAAAAAAGCTAGTGCTCGCCGACGAAGTCGCGGGCACAGCTAGCAGTACATAAAACGTTTAGATATTCGCCCAATTTCTTAATATTACTCTTTGGAAGTTACCGGGTGATGTTTGCGCGGGACAACTAACAATGTGTGAAGAGTTTGAAGAAGCCCCTGCCTTTCTCCGGAGCTGGTCCCATCAGCATTGGAACTTGGTTCTTATGTGTTATTGTGATCTGAAAGAAAAAA
>JACJUM010003212.1:2473683-2486628 GCA_020976665.1 Heortia vitessoides | reverse complement strand
TATATGAATACTTATTTAACAATACTTATATATGAATACTTATTTAAGAATACTTTTATGTCAAATGTCATAATTTAAAAGATTAGATTAGTTAGATTAAAAAAGTTTTTACTGACCAAAGCTATTTATATACGCGCAAGAAAAAGAAACTAAGAATATTATACATCATAAAGCATTAGAATACAAAGCGCAGTTTTTTTTATTGACATAATTTTATTAAATATAATGTATATTATGTAATGTTTGTTATAATACCAATTCGAAATAAATAGTCATTTTTAAGACAGGACAACGTCTTTGTACGTAATTTGTCATATCCACTGTCAGAAAAGCAATTGGCGTAAGGGACATGTAGGCAAATATTTGTGTATTTAATTATTTCTGACTTTTGTTAATAGTTATATGTCAAAAAGGATTTGAAATAATATTTGCCGTGAGGTACCGGCAGACTAGAATAGTACCTTCCTCTATACCGGCTGTCGGAAGAGGTGACTAAGATACCAGAGCCGACAGATGGAAATATATCCGCCATCCGAGACAGTGTAGCTCAAATACACAGGATGGGCATGGGCAACAGCATCCCCATCGCGAAAGCAGCGCTCTGCGATTGTCAACACGCTTGGTCTGCGCGGCAATTTCGGGCAAAATTCTTTCTTGGGGAGGCCTATGTCCAGCAGTGGGCGTCTATGTGCTGATATAATGATGTTGGTATAGTCCATTCCTGTTATAGTCTCGCAAAGAAACTTTGCCCTCATTTTCATTGCCCTCTGCAAAGCTCGTTTGGTTATTTTGAGTTGGCTTATTGTAAGAGACCTATAATAGTCAGATTGCTGAAATTTCATTTGTAAATAGCCTAAATTCATTTAGTAATGGATGGCCGCAAAATTTAATAACAAAATTGCATACTTTTTTGTGATTATGTCATTTCGTACCTAACATGTGTTTGTGACACTTTTTTTGTCGGGAAGGGAAATGTGTTTTTGTAATCATAAATCATCTATAAGACGTTCATAGCTGTACATAGGCCTCCCCATGTGGTACCCAATAGAAATGGTTGTATACTTGCACTTGTCAGGTCACTTTGTGGGTAGACGAGCAACGCTAAACTTGCTAGTACGTGGTCTCCATTCCAGAACCTTATATCCATCGGTTCCACTAGGCTACATCAGAAGCTTTCGTATGTTCACGGATCTCCTCATTCCTGATTCGTTCGCGCAGACTCCGACCGTAATGCCTCCTCTACACTACTCGCGAAGTTGAACGATGTTAGCCGAGTACGATAGTGTAGAGAGACACTTCGGCTTACCTCGTCAAACTTTACCTCGCCTCGGGCGACTTCCATTTGTTGTCGGTTTTTGCGCCCGAGTTGGCCCGAAGTTGCACGAAGTGCGTTCACGAAGTAACTCTCTACACTACTCGGCCGACTTTACTGCAGTACTCATTTTTTTTGCGCGGGACACAATTATGAGCAATACTCAGTGGTCACAGGAGCAAATTATGTTGTTCCTGGAAATTCTGCAAGCGGAGACCATTATTTGAGACCCCAATGATAAATGTCATGTGTTCAAGTGCTACTTGAGCGTTCATTACAAACGTGCACAGACTGTCGGCGCCTTATAGCGAATGAGCTCATCGCGAAGTTGAACGAGTGTTAGTGTCGCACTTCGGACTGTTACAAAGTATCTCGAGTACTTAGCCGAGGAACTTCGCGAGTAGTGTAGAGGAGGGGTAACTTGCGGTTTCGTTGGGTTATTGAGTTGGTTAACAATTACAACTTAGAGACAGTAGAAAGTGAACTCTACTTACATATACAACAGAGTCCTTTCTTGCCCAAGCCGACCAGCATGTTAAGGCATAGGTTGCAGTAGGCGGGCCGGCTGAAGTGTTTCAGCCTCCACGCGTGCTCGCCGTCCTCCTTCACGTTGGTGTCGAGCCCGAGCAGCACCAGCAGAGGTATTGTGGTCATGCTGCAGGTAGAAGCACATTCATCATTATCATCATCATCTGTACTAATATTAGAAATCTGAAGAGTTTGTTTAATCACGCTAATCTCAGAAACCGCGGGTCCGATTTGAAAAGTTCTTTCAGTATTATATATCGAGGAAGGTCTTTCTTTACTTAGTAGAAGTAAAGAAAGATGTGAAAGAAAGAAAGATATTTTTCTTTCTTTCTTCACCTCCCAAAATCAGTATTCACAGCACTATTTGAAGCAATTGAAGATTTATAAAAAACTTCATTATAGCAGATGCTAAAAATGTACTAGAATGGGTATTCTCGAGAAAATTAGATTTTCACTCATAATTGTAGGTACGGTAGGAGTCGTACATTGGTAGGCTGCTGCTCATCCCCGCACTATTAAAGCAGCAATATTACGAACAGTATTCCATTTTCATGTAGGCTGTTTTGTAGGTATAAAAATTTTTTACAACAATTAAAAGTTTAACTAAAGATGGTATGGTGTATCGTCATATCGGACATTGGAAGTCCACAGCTGGACATATAGCCCTCCCCAACAAAGGAGGAACTTAGCTCATAATTGCCAAGCTGGGCAAGCGTATTGGCATTAGCAGCCTTCGCGACGAAGATGCTGCCCATCCCCGCCCATGCATTTGAGCTGCACTGTAACGGATGGATATATCAGCATTTGTCAGCTATGGTACCTTTGTCACCATTTGCGGCACTTTGTACTACTCTACTCTGCCAGTACCGGTATAGACAATGATTGAATGAAAAGACTGCTGTATATTTGAAGAATACTGCACAGTATTCTTAGAATATACTGCAGTATTGAACAACTATTGAATTACCATGTTGAATTTGAACTAAGTCAAGTAAAAAAACGTACCCCCCTCTTTTCCATTCGTCCAATGACACGGTGCCGTCTGCGTCGTAGTCTATTTCCACCATCATGTCCTGCAGAATCTGAAATCAGAAGAATCAGGCTTTTTAATTCTGTAATATCATATCATTTTCATCTTTTATTTGAAAAACTACATCTCGCTGTTGTCCGAGATGAACTTTAGTACTGAAATTATTATTTATGTGATCACTGTGTACAGTTTGATCCAACTTGAGAAATATGATAGTTTATAGCTCAATTTATAATTGATATATTTTATCATGATAAACATTTGGTATACAGGCTTAATATTAGCTTCAGTTGTATGATTTTGACCCACTTCAGTCAGACAGATTTAATTGAAACTTTGTACACATATTAAGAATCGGTGCCAATGCAATATTTCGATAAGATTATCTCATTATCCTTATCAGGATTCTAAGGTAGAAAGAAATGCCTCTGTGTAAGAGCAAGTGAGACTACGCAACCTGCGCGTGCGCACCGTCTACCTAATTTCCAGCTTGAGTACTCATCTAGTTGATATTATTTAACAATAAATCGACTCAAAGTGAATACTAAAATATAGTTTAAACAAACTAAAATATACACTTTTATAACACATTTAGAGAAGAAACTAAAAAGTAAAATACCCTTTTTTATTAAAGTGAAAATAATGATAAACCAAATATACTATTAATATTTGGAACAATGCAAGAGATGCGTTGTGCCATATTTTTTCATAGACCTTGCGAACTGGGATTTTTTCAGGATATCACTAGTATTTTTTGTGTATCATTATTTTCACTATGTTATCATCATAACAGCTATTGGAAGACCACTGTTCCAAAAGAAAGGGGGATAATTAAAAACATTTATTCTTTTCAGTTTGATGTGTTTTCAGTGATTTTTTAATCTATATTTTATATCTTATGGTGATACTCACAGGTCTAAGTTCGGACGTCTCCCATCCAAGATATTCCGCGACTGTCATCATCTGGTTGACGATGCAGTCCATCTCGTTGGTGTCCAGCACGCCATTGCCATCGGTATCATAGAGACGGAACATGACTGGAATCGAAGAGTCTTAATCATCCACTGTAGGATATCCACCAATGAACGATGTGATATAATGTCTCCTACATATATTTATATATATACTACACGTGTGTATTTCACTGAAGTCTTCCTAAACGCCTCGACAGATTAAAATGGGGCTTTAGATTTAAATGATTAAAATTAGATTAAATGACAGATAAAAATGCAACCAAAATGCCCCATTATGGTTTAGATCTAAATCAGCCCGGCGGATGGCGCTGCAGTCGGTATTTAGGTTATTTATCAGGACAATTTACAGGACATTAGTCCTTTCATACACGCTCGTTTATTCGTGGTCTGACCTGGCCTTCCTTAGTGAAAATCAATGATTGGTGAATTAAATAAGAAAATACTTACATTCTAGCTTGTCTTCAGGTCTACCAGCTTCTAAGAGGGAGAGGTAGCATACTATGTCTTTTAGAGAAACCCTGGCAGTATGAACTTCCAGCGTGGACGGTCGACGCATCAAATGTCTGAAGTCTGAAAGAAAAAGCACGATATCAGATCGCTTATTTTTTATTTATTATTTTTTTTTTATTTATTTAATTTTATTGCACAAAATGTTACAAAATGTACAAATGGCGGACTTAATGCCAGATGGCATTATCTCCCAGTCAACCATTACACGAAACAGAAAAAAATATATATATATAGTGGTGCAGGCAATATATATACAAAATAAATAAACGTGGCATACATATTTGTATAAATAAACGCAATATATATATAAAATAACGTACATCAGAAATAGGGTTATAAAGTTAGAGAAGCTTATCTGATGATACAACAGGCTTTCATCTCATGCAACAATTGCCCAAATGAAATGTATAGTATTTTTATTTCCCACCTACCTACAAACCTAGTGCCATGTATGCTACGCTGTCATTAGTTCTAGAGTGATGTTATATAGCCTAAAGCCTTCCTCAATAATGGGACTATTCAACATCGAAAAAAATTTTTAAATCGGACCATTGGTTCCTGAGATTAACGCGTTTAAACAAACAAACTCTTCAGCCTTATAATATTGGTATAGATAGAAGAAATTGGTATGATTAATTTTAAGGAAACGTGTATGAAAAATAGACTATCGAGATGTGGAGAGGCGATAAATGCGGTGTACCATATGAGATCAGGAATGAGGTGATCCATTAAAGAACCAATGTCAACGACATAGCCTGGTGGATTTATGACGTCGACGATGGAGTCGTAAGATTCTGGAATGGAGACCACGTACTAGCAAGCGTAGCGAAACGTGGGTCCACTTTTTGGGTGTCTACCCATAAAGTGGAATGATCATCTCAGTAAACCGCAGGATCGCGCTAGACACAGGCCGTATACAACCAGTGCTATTGGAAATCACTTGGAGAGGCCTATGTTTAGCAGTGGACGTCCTGTGATATAATGATGATGATAGCAATAAAAATGGATTGTTTCCAAAATATTTTTTTTATCGTAAACTACATATTTTTCTATCAATGCTAGAAAATGTTATATCATATCATCTGTTAGATATCCATTGATGCACATAGTCCTTCCCGAAAGGGGGAATATTACCCATAGCTACCGGAAACGCTGAACTCTGAATATCTCTTACCTTCGATCTTCGTAGACTGATTGACCCTGAGGGAATTGCTGCTCTTCCGACTAGAGTTCCTGGACATCTGGCTATGGCTTGGGCTGGTCTCGTGTCTTCGCTCCAGGCAGAGTTCGTGTGAGGAGTACGAAGGGTGGGTTGTCACTGTGAACATAGGGTGGACGCTGCCTGAAAAATAATAAATATTAAGACATATTTAAGATTATTACTTAAGATTATTAATTTATTTATATTAGCCGTGAGGTACCGGCAGAGTAAAATAGTAACTCCCTCTGTACCAGGTATACCAGAACCGACAGAACGATATATCCATCCAAAACAGTGCAGCTCAAATTTGTATTTTTTTTTGTTACATATAAGTTCAAAAATTAATAACCGATTTCAAAGAATCTTTCACTAATGAAAAATCACAGCGAAGTAGCGGCAGAGTAGAATAGTACCTCCGTCTTCTCCAGGTGTCGAAAAATGCGACTAAGGTATGAGAACCGACAGATGGCGGTATATCATCAGTCCAGTGTAGCTCAAATGCAAAGAGCGGAAGATGGGCAGCAGCATCCCCACCGCGAAAGCTGCGCTCTGCGATTGCCAACACGCTTGCCCAGCGCGGCAATTATGGGCGAAATTCCCCCTTTCTTAGGACGGCTTATGCCCAGCAGCGGACTTCCAATGGCTGTAATGATGATGATGGCAATCGCAGAGCACATTTTATTGTACTTTAATTTTTTTATTGAATAACTGGTAAGCCTGACATGCTGCAGACATTTCATGCAAGACCCTCACGATCTTTTGATATGCCTACTCTCAGCTATCTCGCACATCTTCATCACCGGTCGGCCAATTGGAAATATTGGAGTTTTGCCACATTATCCTCTGTGATAGCAGGTGCCGACCTGGACGTAAACTATAAAAAAACTGACGCGAGCCACGTTGGAATTCTCAAACCAATTTTTGACGGTCACCATGAAGGAATACGCAGCACTCAAGCTCTCTAATATCATTGCGCGATTTCACTTCCAAATGACGGGCCCGATGGCGCAGATGGTAGTGATCCTATCTCGTGCGCCAAGGGTCGTGGGTTCGATGCCCACCCAGAGCAAATATTTATATGATGATATTTGTGTTTGTTCTGTGTCTGGGTGTTAAATATATGTATTTAAGTAGTATATTTATGATTTCTCTGTTGTCTGGCGTCAGTAACACTTGGCTTTAAGCGACTTACCACGGAGTCAGGTCAATGTATGGATATTGTGGGAATTTATTATTATTATTAATATAATATTATAAAGCGGAAGAGTTTGTTTGTTTGTTTAAACGCGCTAATCTCAGGATCTACCGGTCCGATTTGAATAATTCTTTTTTTTTGTTGGATAGTCTATTTATAGAGGAAGGCTTTAGGCTATACAATATTACGCTGAGACCAATAGGAGCGAAGCGTCAGTGAGAAATGTTGCAAAAACGGGGAAAAGGCTATGCTATACCCCCAAAGTCACTATTCTACGCGGACGAAGTTGCGGGCACTGCTAGTTATTAAATAGAATGAACAACAACAACAATAGAATGAACGACTGATAACATAACTTTTTGTACATTTTTCTAAAATCCACGTTGACTTCAAGTCCACGTGGATTTTCGCATTCAATACAAAATTCCAAACCGATTCGGCTGAAACTTTGACAACATCCGCTTATAAGAATGAAAACACAAAACAATTGTTTTCTAACGGTAGACGCGCCATTAAGCGGTGTGGTTACGTTCTAATCGGACTGGCACAAAATATTACAAAATGTACAAATGGCGGACTTAATTCCAGCTGACATTATCTCCCAAACAACCATTACACGAAACAGAAAAACATATATACAGTGATGCAGACAATATATATACAAAATAGATAAACGTTACATACACATTTGTATAAATAAATGCAATATGTATATATTGGATATATGGGTGAGATTGGAAGAGAAAATAGACAACTCGAAAAACTAACTTTTTAACATTACAAAAGAGATTGTATAATTTTCAAATCCGAGACACCTATTGTTAAGTATACTTCCTACGATTATAAGATGTCTTACATCCTGGTACAGAGAGAGGTACTATCCTACATCGCCGGGGGGTACCGGCGGAGGAAAATAGTACCTCTCTCTGTACCAGGTGTCGTAAGAGGCGACTAAGGTACCGGAACCGATAGATGGCGGTATATCCGTCCGAAATAGTGCAGCTCAAATTCACAGGGCGAAAATGTCCAGCAGCATCCCTGTCGCGAAAGCTGCGCTCTGCGATTGCCAATACGCTTGCCCAGTGCGCCAATTATGACTCAAATTCCCCCTTTTTGGGGAGGCCTATGTCTAGCAGTGCACTTACAATGGCTGGAACGATGAAGATATCTTAAAATGAAAACAAACGTAGCAGGTATATTTTTAAATTATACAGTCGTCAAACAAGCTTACAGTTCGCCTGATGATAAACGTGACCGCAGCCTGAAGACACTCGTGTCATCACAAAAATATCACTAATGTGAAAAGATACAACACATTTAACCAGTACGCTTTCTCACCCTTCAAACCGGAACACAGCAATGCGAACACTGCTATTTAGCGGTATAAATAGATGAGAGTGAAGTTAGTACCTGCATACAGGCGACCCTTGGCAAATGTCTACCTCTAGCAAATTAAAATTATATACATATAGCCGGCTCCATTGTTCCAGTCAAGCGAAATTGAACTTTAAATACATTAAGATAAGAGCTTGAAAGTTGCTTCACGCTTAAGAAAATATATTTACATCCTGTAATACAATTATATGGCCCATTGGATCCTGAATACTAAAGAAACATCATAAAACCTTTTCAGGAACTCAATTTAAATATATTTGCGATACATTAATAAATGAAATATTAAAGCTAATAGAAATTGATTTGCAACGCAAAGTAATGGAACAGCTGGTGGAGGTAGATCTCGCAGAGTATCATCATAAGCCCTTGCGCGTCTACTGATTGACATGACTATCTCAACTGATTTCCAGCTGAAGAAACTAGCTATAAACCTGCACCTATCGAACTAAGGGAAGACGTTCTGCGACCCGCTTGCCAAGGGGCATACGCTGACAAAATTGAAGTTGAGGAGAACGTTTAGAAACTAGAGTGGTATTCTTTCAACCGGTACTTGTGTGTGAAGAGATTAATACAAGGTCCGATAGCGCAAATGGTTTATCTAATCTTGCGAGCCAAAGGATCCACACCCAGGACATATATTTATAAACTCAAACTATCTTTTTTCTTTGTTTGACACCCAGTTGAATGTATAAATTTAAGTATTATATCAGTGATAATACCTCTGTTGTCTGATATCTGTGACACAAGTGCTTTAAGCGACTTATAGTCAGTTCAACGGATAGACGAGTCATTTATAAAACCACACTACAGCCGATTGTTCTCGGGTAGGTTCTGAAGAGAAGTATACTGCCTACAGCTGAGATTCTTCACCGGACCACTTGCAATCGACTGTCATACCATCCCCACCACCTCGATGGTCGACCACTGTACGATTTCAGCGCCAGTTTGTCTTTCTTTTTATATTTTTAAGGAATGTTGAGATAGTTTGGACATGTAGAAAGGATAGATGAAACTAGAATGACTGCGCAAATATATAGAGCGGAAGTGAATGGAAGAGTTGGTATAAGACGACCGAGGTGAACATACCTTAACCAGGTATATGAGGTGTTAAAGAGCTAGATCAGAAGTTCTAAGAATAAACAAGCGAGTATGAATGGACTAATGCAAGTAAGGGAAGCGAGAGAGGTATGCCAAGATCGTAAAAAGCGGAGATCCATAGTCTCTGCCTACCCGGGTGGGACACAGGCGTGATGTATGTATTTATTCATGGCCATGGGCCATCAAGAGCAAAATCTGTTCTCTCTCTAAAGGCCGGCAACGCGCCTATGGTTCCTTTGGTGTTGCAAGTGCCTATAAACAACTCTGATCACTTACCATCAGGTAACGTAAAGAACCCTGCAGGAGCAACTCCTATCACTCGATGACAGATTGTGCAACAGCTTCTAGATGTCTAATGAATATTCATATATCTCACCCGTTCGACTCCTGGATGCCTTGTCTCCATCCACCGAGTCCCCTGAGCTCCTGCCGAGTTGTTGCAGCCGTTCTGCCAGCCCATGGATCTTGGAGGCCAGGCTCATCTTCCCCTGGAATCAAAAGTAAGAAGTAGCAGCTTTGCCGTTTCTATAGTCAATTATCATCATTATTATTCCAGCCATTGTAAGTCCACTGCTGGACATAGGCCTCCAACAAAAAAGGTGGGCAAGCGTGTTAGCAATCGCAGAGCGCAGCTTTCGCGACGGGGATGCTGCTGCCCATTCCCACCTTGTGCATTAACTGCACTGTTTCGGATGGGTATAACGCCTTCTATCGGTACCAGCACCTCCCAGTCGTCCCTTACGATACAGAAGAAGGTACTATTTTATTCAGCCGGTACCCCACAGCGGGTCATCAGTCTACAGTCATTGTCCAGATAGAAACCAGGGTATCGGATTTTGAAGCAAAAAGAAAACATCAGGTGTCGTAGAGACGCTTGAATGTTTATGTGAGAAATATTTAAAAGAAAACCAGTTCAACGTGTACTAAAGAATTTTATATAACTAAGCCAATACACGCTCGTTTACCACAAGGATATCACAAGGATATTACTAGCGCGACTACCAACTTTGTGACTTGAAGAGATCATGCCACATTACCCAACTATTATGGATGAAAGTAGAATGACTGCACAAATGTATAGAGCGGAAGTGAATGGAAGAGTTGGTATAGGACGACCGAGGCGAACATATATTAACCAGGTATAAGAGGTATTAAAGACGGGCCAGGTCAGAAATACCAAGAACAAACGAGCGTGTACGAAAGAACTAATGCGAATAATGGAAGCGAGAGACGTATGCAAAATCGTAATAAGTAGTTATCCATGGTCACTGTCGACCCTGGTGGGACAGCGTGATGATCTATGTATGTACTCAACTATAACTGTTTTAAGTCTCCTGTGGGAACTGCTTACCTGATGATCAGCGTGCGCGGTGACAGCTGCGCATGCAGCTGCCGAACTTGCAGCTGCCATCTCCCGCAAAGCAGGTCGCCGGTCGCGGCGGACGAACGAGAGGAAGAGATGCCTGCAATGTTAATACATATCGTCGCATAAGTCCTAACACCGCGTATGTCAAAGTTGGCAACTTAATAATTAAGCCCAATGATAACACGATATTACATTTCTAACGCTGCAGTAAACGTTTTATGCCGTGTATTGTTTGAACGAAATCTATTTTGCACCAACTAAATGCACAAGCAATTAGTTTTATAATGATTTTATGAAACGTAAGCAATGTTTTCCCAATTGTACAAAGTGTCAACATTTTGACTTACGCTGTGTTAGTACTTAAACGACGATATGTAAGTTAAGTCATATCCTGCCTATTTAGAGTAATCATGGGCTCTATGGCGCATACGGAAGTGTTCAATCTTGTACGCCAAACGTAGAAAGTTTAACCTTCAACCAGGACAAATATTTCTGTGATCAATATTTTGGGTTTGTTGGATGTTAAATAAATTTATTTGAGTATTAGGTTTATGTTACTCGATACATTATATAGTAAATTCTAACAAAATTTTGTTCATACTTTGAAACGGACTCCTATGTATCAGACAACACATATACAGAACATATAATTATTTTGTGTGGGAATCGAGCCCACGATCTTTGCCCCTAAGATAGAATCACTTCCACCTGCACCATCGAGTCCGTCCAAGCATAACGGAACGTTTTTATTATTAAATGAAGTTTTGAAATCGGTTAAATTTAAATTTGTAATTTTTCGAGTTTATTCACAATTATAAAAAAATATTTTTCAAAGCAGTATTCATTTAAAAATTGCATTTATATAACTTGCCGTGAAGTACCGGCAGAGTAGAATAGTACCTCCTACAGCACCAGGTGTCTTAAGAAGCGACTAAGGTACAAGAACCAACAGATGGCGGTATATCCATCCGAAACAGTGCAGCTCAAATTCACAGGGCGAAAATGTCCAGCAGCATCCCTGTCGCGAAAGCTGCGCTCTGAGATTGCCAACACGTTTGCCCAGTACGGCAAATATGGGCGAAATAACATCTTCTTGAAGAGGCTTTTGTCCAGCAATGGACCTCCAATAGCTGGTAAGATGATGATTTTTTTAACAAACTAACCTGGCGTTTTCTACTTGACCAGTTTTTTTAAAGGATAAAATAGTAGAACAGAATAAATGCTGTCGAAATGAGAGCACTTCGAAGTATGTATGGTGTGAGTTTTGAGAGATAGATTAAAGAATTGTGTAATAAAAGATCGATGTGGTGTGAAAGATGATGTTGTGACAACAATAGAGAAAGGAATGTCAAGATAGTTTCGACATGTAGAAAGGTTGGATACAAATAGAATAACTGCACAAATATATAGAGCGAAAGTGAAGGGAAGAGTTGGTATTTGACGACTGAGGCGAACATACCTTAACCAGGTAGAAGAGGTATTAGAGGGCCAGATTAGAAGTACCAAGAATAAACGGTCGTGTATGAATAGACTAATGCTAGTAAGAGAAGCAGGTGGGTTTGCCAAGATCGTAACAAGTGGAGATTCATAGTCTCTGCCTACCCCGGTGGTACATAGGCGTGATGTATGTATGTAGCTTGGAAACTTTAGCATCGGTAAATCTAGCAGTGAACTGCTTTCTCCTGATGAAATGAAGATAGCTGCTTTAAATGTTTGAGTATGTACTTTCAAATATCATCATCTTCTTCTTCATATCAGCCATAAAACGTCCTCTATCAGACATAGGCCTCCGCAAGAAAGTGAAGATTCCCTCATAATTGTCGCGCTAGACAAGCGTGGCAATCGGGTGTAGCTTCGCAATGGTAATGCTGCTGCTCATCCACGCCCTGGTATATATGAAGTCCAAGTTTCTCTTCTCGGCTGGCTTCCCATTCGAGAACGTCACAAAATTCGAGTTCTAACCATACTATTTTCAATACTTTTTGATCCGTACGCACCAACTTACTTAAAGGACAGATTCCAATTCCTATCTTCCTCTCACGAACGTAATCTCCGTTCTTCTAATACTCTTTCGCTGTTAACTCCTTCTCATCACTCTAGTTTTTTTAAAAAACTCTTTTACAGTGACAATACTATATTAAGTAATGATATATAAAGAAATATAAAGTATATTGTATTTTCTTTATATAGCAATACTATATAAAGAAAATACAATATTAGGCAATCCCCAAACAAATTTAACCTGAAACGCTGTCTCCGTACTTTATTTACTGATGCTGCTTCTCTAACTTTATAACCCTATTTCTGATGTACGTTATTTTATGTATATGTATATT
>JACJUM010003212.1:2451864-2473583 GCA_020976665.1 Heortia vitessoides | reverse complement strand
ATCATATGCATTTATTGCGTTTATTTATACAAATATGTATGCCAAATATATATATATATATATATATATATATATATATATATATATATATATTTCAGTCTTGTGTTATGGTTGACTGGGAGATAATGCCGTCTGGCATTAAGTCCGCCATTTGTACATTTTGTAACATTTTGTGCAATAAAGTTAAATAAAAAAAAGTCCAGTGCTTTGCGCGGCTATACCGCTACGCGTCGGTCCCGGTACCTCAGGCACCTCTTACGACACCTGGTATACTAGGAAGACGGATTCAATGGCGCAGATGGTAGTGACCCTATTTTTGCGCCAAAGAACGGGGGTTAGATCCCCACCCAGTGAAAATAATAATGAATATTGACATTTGTTCTGTGTCTGGGTGTTATTTATATATATGTTGACTGATATCCGTAACTTAAATTTACTAGTCTCGTATTCAGGTCAACGTATGAGATGTATGAATTATTTTTATTATTACTGAAATAGGAACGAACCTGGACAGCTCATCTGGCGTGGAGACCTCGAGGAATGTGTCCAAAAACCACCGGAACCCTTCATAGTCGATGTCCTGAAACAAATAATAGCAATAATCACAAAACAGTAATTTTAAAAGTTTGTATTTACTATAGACTCTTTTCATTTTCCTAAAATTCATTGTGTTAGCCATAGAAAGTCCAGTGTTTGAAACAGGCCTCCGAAAGGGGGTATTTGCCCATAATTGCTCATCCCTATACTGTAGTATTTAAACTGCGCTGTTTCTGATGGTCCGACACTTGGTACTGAGGAAGGTACTATTCCACTCCACCTGCCTATACACACTCGTTTCATCACAAGGATATCACTAGCGCATTACCAACATTGTGACTTAAAGATCATAGTTACAGTCATTGGAAGTCCACTGCTTTACATAGACCTCCCCAAGAAAGGGGAAATTTTGACCATAATTGCCGCGCTGGGCAAGCGTATTGGCAATCGCAGATCGCAGCTTTCGCCACCATTCCCACCCTATGCATTTGAGCTACATTGTCTCGGATGAATATATCACCATCTGTCGGCACTGGTACCTACACCTGACGATACCTGGTACAGAGGGATGTACTATTCTACTCTGCCGGTACTTCACGGCAACACGCAGGACTTACGCTTCCCAAAAAAAAGAGAGGAAAGGGGGAGGACTAGCAGATATGATGTCATATTTACCAAGTAATTTTACATGATAAACAAGATATCGTACTTTATTTACTGATGCTGCTTCTTTAACTTTATAACCCTATTTCTGATGTATTTTTATATCATAAGCATTTATTGCGTTTATTTATACAATTATGTACGTTAAGTTCATCTATTTTATATAGGTATATATTGTATACACCACTATATTTTTCTGTTTCGTGTAATGGTTGACTGGGAGAAAATACCAACTGGCATTAAGTCCGCCATTTGTACATTTTGTAATATATTGTGCAATAAGGTTCAATAAATAAATATACCTGGACAAAGTCAGGGCGGGACGCTAGTTCTATTAAAAATTGCCCTACATTGAAGTGGGTCAATTAATTTTCAATGGTATAAAACGTTGAGTTGTTGAGACGCCCTCGGGAATGGAGTGGTGGTGGGGTACAATGAAATTATGGCTTATTTTGTAAGCACGTCAGCGTTTAACAGAGTGCTATACTTCAGGGAGGTCTCACTTTGATTTATTTGACTAACTATCGCCCACGGCTTCGCTCGGTTTCTGAACATTTAATAAATATAGGTAATACTTTATCATTCTACGACCCGCGCTAGCTCCACACTGGTGCAATGAGGAAAAAAATCGTTTATGTTTATTCATTAATTTATTTATTCATTGGCTAATTCATTTATCTATTCATTTATTTATTTATTCATTATAACATTTGTCAACACACTTGCGCAGCGCTGCAATTACGATGAAGATGAATGGTGATGATGGTAAAGTAGTATATTTGTGATTCCTCTGATGTCTGATATTTGTAACACAAGTGCTTTAAGCGACTTCTTCCGGAATCAAGTATGACATATTGTGGGAATTTGTTTATTTATTTTTTAATACTAGGTAGTAAGCGTAGTGAGGATATAAAAACATATATATCGTCGATGATACTTCATTACCGCGTATGTAGCTCAAGTTAATAAGTTAATAATCCATTTTCCATCTTTTCTAATTGAACTTTCAACTTTATTTGCAATTGCTACTGACTGACGATATCAATTCTATTTGTTCATATTGATTGCATGTCAATTTTCAAAATCGAGAAGTGTTCAAACAACTTAGTACGCTCGTTATATGGATTATAACTATCATAAAACCGAGAGAAAATGATGGGATTCCCGCGCACCAGATGTCGCAACAAGCGACTGTATTACAAAAACCAATAATGGCGGCAAATTGATTAAAAATACAGTTCACACTATTTTTTTTCGGACGAACCTAATGGAGTGTTTTTCAAACCATAAATACAGCAAAAACAAACGAAAGGGTGATGTCACTCATTATTTAAGAAAAAAATTATAGTGACCAAAGATAAAATCTTTACTAATATTATAAATCTGAAGAGTTTGTTTGTTTGAACGCGCGAAATTTCAGGAACCGCTGGTCCGATTTAAAGAAATCTTACAGTGTTGGATAGTCCATTTATCAAGGAAGGCTATAGGCTATATAACATCACGCTAGGTCGGCATTATAGGCATATATCAAGATAAGTGTCGTTTGCCCCCCAAATGCCTGCTAACTTTTATCCGCAAATCAGCTTTTAATCGTGTTGTGTTCGATATGCAGACAGGAACGAACTTTTTTCTTTGTATAAAATCACTTATTTTGTGGATTCTGACCCTATAACACCAAATATGTACAGCTTCATTCGGATATCATACAGGTTTCTGTGATAAGAGTATTTTCTGTTAACCGCAATACCAATTTTAATTAATTTTAATATGTATTTAGATAGATGAGTGCGATTGGAAAAGACAAGCTTCTCAAAGTTCTAATCATGCACAGACAAAGTTGCGGGCATCAGCTAGTCGATAATATAAAAGTCTACAGACAAATAATGTTTCATCATCATCATCATCATCATCATCATCATCATCATCATCATCATCATTATCATCATCATCATATCCGCCATTAGAAATCCACTGCTGGACATAGCCATCCCCAAGAGAAGGGGAATTTTGTCGGTAATTGCCGCGTGTTAGCAATCGCAGAGCACATCTTTCGCGATAAGAATGCTGCTGCCCATTCCCGCCTTGTGCATTTGAGCAACACTGTTGCGGATATACCGCCATCTGTCGGCTCTGGTACCTTAGTCGCCTCTTACGCCATCTGGTACAGGGGGAGGTACTATTCAACTCTGCCGGTACTTCACGGCAATAATGTTTACTTCGTTTAAATATGTTATTAAACAATAATGTTTATTTTAATCACATAATGATTGTAGTTCATTTTGTTTTGAAAAAACCTTTATGCTATTCTTGTCTTCATTAACCTTTACTGTATCAAAACTCAAGTTTTAAGTAATAATAATAACAAAAATAAATTCCAACAACATCTCACACATTGATCTGACTCCGTTGTAAGTCTCTTAAAGCACTTGTTACGCCAGACAACAGAGGAATCACAAATATACTACTTAAATACACATTTTAACACCCAGACACAGAACAAACACAAAAATCATCATATAAATATTTGCCCTGGGTGGTATCGAACACACGACCCTAGTCGCACACGTAGGATCACACCATCTGCGCAATCAGGGCCATCAATGTATTAATATATCGCTTGTTTTCAAGAAGAAACGTCATACCAATTGCAGGTATGCCCTCTATCTAAGAAGTCTCTAAACAAACTGCAAGCATTCAAAGTCAGGCAAGTGAAAATCAGCTTGCTATTTCAACAAGAACATTTTTAGACGAATATTACTAGTCATAAAAGAAAATCTTGACAGGCCAATGGCCTTCGGCTTCTATAGAAATAAATGTCGCTAAGGCGAGAAAGCCCTACAATAGCAATCTGAAACAATGGTATGTACGCACAAATCAACGCGATGACGTCACAAGAGTGGGCACACATGAAAACCTTTTATTTGTAAGTAGATACTTATTTGAGGAAACTACTTGCCAAGGATTTAACCAGGACGCGTGTGAACCCACGTACCCTGGCAACCCAGTCAGCGGTTGCTAGGCAACGGGCGATGTCGCGTCGCGGCGGCCATCTTTGATACGTCAAACGCGGGAAATGTTTGCGGAGACACCCTCGCGTATTGACTTGCCTCAAATCACATTTGAGTCACTAATTTTATGATTAAAGAGATAAAAAAAAAAAGTAAAATGTGACATCGGAAAAGGTTTCGCGTTTATTGACGAGACTTCAAACGGGAATATCGGAATTTGTGTTTCCGTGAATTATGTTTTGCGACTCTGTATTTGATCTCCTTTGGGGGTGCGTTCCTTAAAATCTTGAAGGATTTTCGTGACGCACGTGTATACTGATGAATTTAAATATGAATCTGGATATATGCGTGAAATAATCAAACGGACTTGCAATTAGATGTCTTGTTAAATTTATCTTAATATTTTATGTTTAGTAGATATCTATATTTACAAAGAAAAGACTAATCTAGTATAAGCGTTACAAACTTGAATTTTTGCAAATATAGAGGATCACTAAAAGAGAAGTTTTGAAAATTAATAATAATAATAATAACTTTATTCAACAACAAAAGGTAACCTAAACTAAAATACATTTTGATACTAAGGTACCTAAACTAGGTCTAGCCTGTTCTTATAGGCACCTGGTTATAATTATATAATTCACTTACTAAGGGGGTAAAACAGGGGTGCAAAGTTTTTTATTCAAATTAAATTCAGTAAAAAGGTAACGCTTATACTAGATTATTCTTTTCTTTGTAAATATAGATGTCTACTAAACATAAAATATTAAGATAAATTTAACAAGACATCTAATTGCAAGTCCATTTGATTATTTCGCGCATATATCCAGATTCATATTTAAATTCATTAATTATTTAAAGGCATAAATGATGTGTAAAATTTTTTTTTTTTAATCATCCCCTCTTTGAAAGGGTGATGCCAATTTAGTATGAAAACGGAGCCTAAATGATACTAGGCTTTTTCTACAAGTTAACGTGGATAAAATCGCCACCGGCGTTAATATTTGTAGATTTATTTAATGTCTTTTTTTTGACGATTTACAAATCAATGACAGACGTATTTAAATAAAGATATATTTGACTTTATTCAATACTACCTCTTTCTCTTATTTACTCTTTCCATCCAAAGGTTGCCTGGAAGCTATTTGCGAAAGGCCGCCCATTGTACTTTATAATTACTGTTTTTTTCATGTATTTTTATGTTTGGTGTACAATAAAGTATTTATTATTATTACAATAATATTAAAGATAAATTTCCTTTAAATAAATTCAAGAAATATGTTAGAAATAAGCCTATCTTCAAAGCTTACTATTGCGTTAAAGATTATGTCAACGACAAAACTGCTTGAGATTGAACTGCTTTAACCAATAGCATTAAGACAATGGTTTGTTAGCGCCGGACGCCGGTACTACATACTACATAGGTGTTTGTTTTGTGTCTGGATGTTAAATATATGTGTTTAAGTGTTATATTTGTGAATCCTCTGTTGTCTGACGTATGTAACATAAGTGCTTTGAACGACTTATCACGGAATCCGATCAATATATGAGATGTTGTGGGAATTTAATATTTATTATTATATAAAGACTGGCGCACCAGACTTAAATCGCTCCAGCCGTTTGACAAACATACGTACAGTAAAATTATATATATACACATTTTAATGGCAGAGATATTTTTTGAGTTATGAGTTTCAAATTAGGCCATAGACTGTAAAGGAATTAGGACGAAGAGTCGGCACCTACTTACATACACAAATAAAAAAGTTCTAATAGAACCCCACACCCCAGCATCGAGGCATAAACCTAATTTTAAACTTCTACCAACAAAATAATCAACACATACAACCTCATTCCTGTTTTCTCACTTAAAGAAAAGGAAAAAAAATAAACAAAGTTTGTTTTTAAGACCCGGGTAATGCAAACGAATAGCCGGGGCCCTACAGCCACAAATTTCTATTAGGGCTGTTGTGGGAAAGGGGGGACGGTGGGGAGAGGGGGGAAGTGACGTCACTGCGTGGGAAGTTTATTGCATCTTTAGTTCTTAATAGATATTTAAGATCAAGATGTTTGTATAGATTAAGTATATACATAAAGTTGATATATCCTACCACTTCATTGTATAAAACAAGGTCGCTTTCCGCTGTCTGTCTGTCCGTAAGTTTTTAACACTACTCAACGGATTTTGTTGTGGTAGAAAAAATAGATGAATGATTCAAGAAGGTTTATATGTATAACAGATGCATGTAAAGATAATCAGTACCCTCTTATCTTCAATGTAGTCATGTTCCTTCTATTTAAATTTTCAGAAGATCCTGAAGTAAAGGCTTTAAATGTTGTTTCTTTTGTATTTTCAGATGAGAGAATCATTTACGGTTATATTTTATGTAATAGGTAAAGCGTAGACAGTGCAATATAAAACATTGATGTCTAATAAAACCTACACACATATATATATATATATATACATTTACATAGTATACTAGTAGTTGACCTTGAGGTACAGGCAGAGTAGAACAGTACCTCCCCCTGTACCATGTGTCGTAAAAGGCGACTAAGGTACCAGAACCGACAGATGGCGGTATATCCATGTAAAAAACTCAGCTGAAATGTACAGGGCGGGGATGGGCAGCAGCCTCGTCACAAAAGCTACGCTCTGCGCTTGCCCAGCGCGAAAATTATGGGTAACATACCCCCTCTTTCTTGGGGAGTCCTATATCCATCAGAGGGCTTTTAATGGCTGGTTTGATGATGATCATAGTATTTCGAGATGAATTCTTCACCGCTCTATAAAGGTTGGTAAGGAAAGCTCAGACAACCTTAAGGAATAAATGTTAATAGGAAAATCATACCTTTAGATAGTTTAGATAAAACAGATCATCGCTTATATATAATCTGAAATATTATATCACCCTTCAGCTAGGAACACAACGAAGCGAACACTGCTATTTGGCGGTAGGAGTAGGTGAGAGTGAAGTACCAGACGATTTTGATATGAGGTCTACCTCATGTAACGTGTCCAATTTCATGTAGACCAAGTCGGGGATAAAGCTAGTATATTTTCCGATAACATAAAATGCGACAGCTCGCTCCAACAAAAGAACGGAAACCTTCTAAGCGAATACATTGATGAGCAGCCAGAATTGTTATCAGCTTCTACATATAGTACAGTCAATTGTTTCCAGGAAAATAGATCACATTAACATTTTGCGAGTATACATATTGTGTAATGTTATTGACTTCGCCGTGAGGTACCGGCAGAGTAGAATAGTACCTCCCCCTGTACCAGGTGTCGTAAGAGGCGACTAAGGTACCAGAACCGACAGATGGCGGGTATATCCCTCCAGAACAGGGCAGTTTTAATGCACATGTAGGAAAACTGCGCACTGCGATGATACAAAATTCCTCCTTTCTTAGGGAGGCCTATGTCCAGCAGTGGACTCCCAATGGCTGTATTGATGATGATGAAACTAGATTCCATTATAGGCATACACACTTTAATTGAAAGCCTCGAATATATGTACCCAACATTGCACTTCATACCACAGAGTTATCTAGGACAAGTAAATATCACTAGGTCGATCGACCACAGCGGAAATCCAACCCTAACCTAAAACACCACGGTCGCTTATCGCCTGGTGACGCGCGATTCTTTCAGTAAAACTTTTATGACAGTGATAACCACCTAAATGGTCGACGATTGTGAAGGCTCTGGTTTATTTGATGCTTTTTATTGTCGGAATAAATTGGAAGAGTTTTCGGGGCGGGAGCGGCGTGAATCCGAGCGCGCGTGATACGGGTTATAGTAACGCGTGATAAACGAGATAATTGGTGGTACGAATAGATGGAGTATATCTGTGAGGGTGTTGTGTGTTAAAATTAAGAATAGTACCTCTCTTACTAGGTGTCATAAGAGGCGACTAAGGTACCGCAACAGACGGCGGTATATCCATCTGTAAAAGCGCAGCTTTAATACTATAGGGTGGGGATGGACAGCAGCATCCTCGTCGCGAAGTTGCGCTCTGCGATTTGCACCTCGCCTACCCAGCACGGCAACTATGTGCAACAATCCCTAAATGGGAGGCCTATATTCCGTTAGGGGACAGAATTTCATCATCATCATATCAGCTATTGGAAGTCCACTGCTGGATATAGACCTCCCCAAGAAAGAGGAAAATGTTACCCATAATTGCCGCGAAGAATGTAACTTTCGCGAAGTGGATGCTGCCTATCCCCGCCCTATACATTTGAGCTACACTATTTCGGATAGATATACCACCATCTGTCGGTACCAGTACCTTAGTCGCCTCTAATGACACCTGGTATAAAGGGGGGTACTTCTATTATGAAAGATTATAATACTAGAAATAATTTAACTTGAGTCATGCTTCAGATAGGATCTGAACCTTTCTCTTCCCAGAGACTGCATTACCGTGGTGCTGTCCATCTATTCAATTTTATAGTTACCAACAAATCGAGTATCAGCGTAGATCTTTCATCAATTCTGTTAGACAACACTGTCGCGAAAATCGGAGGCCGACTGATGTATTCGCTGTTAATATTAATGGCAAGTTCCAGGAAGCCTTCCATTTTCCTATGTAGAATTAATCAGTATCGGAGATACGACATCTCGATGTCTAACACATTGATCGACACAAAATTAATAATTTATGCAGCATCAATTATCACAACATCTCATACATTGATTGACATGTCTCCAAGATAATTAGCTTAAAGCACACGTGTGATGGATATCAGACAGCTGAGGAATTTCAAATACGGCGGCGGCAGAATTCGAAATTCGAATTATCGATTTGATTGATCGATTGATTGTCAATTGATTCCTAAACGTAACACCAACACTAGTTAAAAAAAAAGGGAAAGGTTGGCGCGTTTTTCAACTAAGTGTAACATATCGTTAGGAAAACGATTTTAATATTGTAATTACCGTTATTAAACTACATTTGTGTCTGTATCTGGTGTCAGGGGTAACTAAGGTGCCTGAACCAACAGATGGCGGTATATCCATGCGAAACAGTGTAGCTCAAATGTACAGGGCGTGGATGAGCAGCAGCATTACCATCGCGACAGCTGCCCTCTGCGACTGCCAGCACGATTTAGGTAAAATTCCCCTTTCTCGGTTCAGCTGTGAACTTGTAATAGCTTTTTTGATACAGACTTCAAAAAAAAAAAAAAATGTTTTTTGTTATTTGTAATCGACAGGCAGAAATTAATGTCGACATTCTACAGGTATGCGCGAGCGAGCATACGAGTACATTTTACAGTTTACCCATCGAACTGAAAGGCTTATCCTGATATGGCTTCAAAAATAAGTTAAAAACATTTTTGTTGGAAAATTCCTTTTATAGTGTATACGAGTTTATTGACGGTGACGGGCATTGCATTTGAAATAATAAATGAAGTTGTTAATTTGAATTTTTTCAAAGATTTCATTGATATTTGACAAATACTTGTATTCTGCAATTTTACTGTTATTTTCTTGACATTTTTATTTAGTCATCATTATTAGTAATTTAATTACAATTATATTTTTCGTATATCTGTGTGAAATATTGTATCTTTTTTATGTAATTTTGTGCTATCACATGTAATGTATTGTTTGTTTATTTTCTTACACGATTCCCGTGAGGTACCGGCAGAGCAGAATACCTCCCCCCGAACCAGAACTGACAGATGAGTATGTAGCCTTATATATCCTTTCAATGGTTGTGGACTATCTGTGTACCAAATTTCATATAAAACGGTTTAGTAGTTTAGGCGTGATTGCTTAACAGACAGACAGTTCATTTCGGATTTATAAAATTAGTAAAGATTTTGTCCACCATATTCATGAAATGTGACAAGCAATAAATTAATTTGAATTGTATGTAACATATCAGTTTGTCCTGGTATCGAACCCGCGACCCACGCACGAGAAGTAAGGCCACCGTTTGCGCCATCGGGCCCCTCCATAAACTTTATATATTATTGAATATACAGATTTATTTGATCATTGTCCGGAGGTACAAAGGTAGCGAAACAAGCCGAGGTAAGCTCCAGGGTTTACTGCCAACAATGGGCCATGGAAAACGAAGGCTATTCAACTCTTGGAGAGCTGTCTATTTTAGGATTCTATACTCCTTTGTATAGGGTATTATAGCCATGCCTCCCGTATTGAAATACCATCCCTTTGGCTCCCGGAGCACTGATTTGGGACACCGTTTTTCTTAATTTTTACATACATAATAATAAAAATAATAATATACTCTTTATTGTACACCAACAAAAACAACACAAGAACATCACAAAAACATGGAACAGTAGGTACAAGAGGCGGCCTTATCGCTAAATGCAATCTCTTACAGGCAACCTTTGGATAGAAATAATATTGAAGCTGGTGGAAGTTTGAGGTGTATTCAGCACAACAAACAAACATACATTCAAATAAATTTAAAGGATATAGTTACAGAACAAGGGAATCAAAGTGGAAGATAATACTCCTTCACCATTCTCTTAAAAATAGAAAGAGAACGAGCAGATCTCACTTCAAGGGGGAGCGCATTCCACAAACGAACTGCTTGAACTGTCAAAGATTTGCTATAGAAGCTTGTGGAATGCGGAGGCATTTTGAGTGATTAATTTTCTGACGATCTTAGGGATTTTCATGGCTGTCCCCAAGGAACACAAAGCGACTTTTAAGATAAGTAGGTGGGAAAGGACAGAACAATAGCAATACAAACATCATGCCTGTGTCCCATCGGGGACAGAGGTATGGACTACTTGTTACGATCTTGGCATAACTCTCTCGCTTCCCTTACTCGCATTAGTTCTTCCATACACGCTCGTTTATTCTTGGTACTTCTGACCTGGCCCTTCTTTAATACCTCTTCTACCTGGGTAAGATATGTTCGCCTCGGTCGTCCTATACCAACTCATCCATTCACTTCCGCTCTATATATTTGTGCAGTCATTCTATTTTCATTCATTCTAATCTAATCCTAATCTTGTGCGCCAAAGGTTGTGGGTTCGATTCGCACTCAGAACAAATATTTATATGATGATATTTATGTTTGTTCTGTGTCTGGGTGTTAAATGTATGTATTTAAGTAGCATATATATAAAATGTTGTGAGAATTTATGATTTATTATTATTATTACCCATTCAATTTAGTAGTATTTTTAAATTTAAAATGTAAATTTGATATTGTAATGTATTTTCATATTGTATTTACTTCATTCATAAGTTTAAATTAAGATTCTTGATAATTATTAGGTTTTTATTTTATTTATCTATATTACATATGTAAAAGGAAAAGTGACTGATTGACTGACTGACATCATCAACGCAGGGCCTATACTATAAGGGTTATAAACTATAACTTTGTACAGTGATTCCTTTTATAACGTAGGTACGGGACCACTAAGAAAGGATTTTTGATAATCGACCCTAGAAAGAATAAAACGGTGGTGAAAAGTTAGTTAGTAAGTTAGCTGGTTTTTTAAGTAATTTAAATGTTATTAAGGTTTTATTTTTTTAATCTATTTATTTATTAGAATATAGTTTATTTATATCGAATAAATAGCCTGGAAAATAAGTTTCAAGCTTCTAGCGCTATCAATAGCGATACTTCCATACAACTTTTCATCCCCTCTTTCGACCCCTTACAACTCTTATGTCGAATGAAAAAGTAGCCTATGTCCTTTCTAAGGCTTTAGACTATCTGTGTACCAAATTTCATTTAAATCGGTTCAGTAGTTTAGGCATGATTGCGTTACAGACAGACAGACAGAGTAGAGTAGAGAAAAGAGTATTCGTAAGGATTATTATCAATTTCGATTCCAACTTTCCACTAGCGGCCCGTGATGACTTCTTCCAAGTACTATCCAGTTGATTAAGTATCCAACCGTGTGCTTGTTTGTCGAGGTCTCATAATACCGCCACCCTCTAAAGCGGTATTCCTCACTAAACAATAAATAATAAATGCCGCACAGTACAATTCGTCGTTCAGAATTCTTATAGTACCTCTGACTTAAATATCTTCCCATAATGGCGGCATGCCACCTGTTACGCTACAACAATGAGAAAAAAACATCTCCGGCGCTTACAATGGAATATAATTAATTGCCCATCCCTTTGGGGAATGTAGTGGCTTTCGACTGGATATACAACATTATAACTTTTCAAATGTGTTTAAATAAAAAATGTTCCAACACTACGACCATTCATCATCACTCTCATCATCCTGATAATGATAATGATGCAAATCCTGCTGCAATTGCCCATAATTGCCGCGCTGGGCAAGCCTGTTGGCAATCACAGAGCGCAGCTTTCGCGACGCGATGCTGCTGCCCATCCTCGACCTGTGCATTTGAGTACACTGTTGCGGATGGATTTACCGCCACATCAATTCTGGTACCTTAGTCGCCTCTTACTACTATTGGTATAGGGGAAGGTACTATTCTACTCTGTCGGTACCTAACGGCATAAATTTTCTACAGTCCTAAACATCTCAACTGTCACAAATATGTGATTTCAATGATATAAAAGCCATGACGACATTTTGATTCGGTAAGTGCTCATTCAAACTAACAGTATTCATTTGGTTAAGCTTTTTATTAAAGTCAATGACTTTATTAAGCTTTAATAGAATCGTGTCATTAAGTCAAACACCATTTTAAGGTGAGTGGTCACAAAACGTCGTCGGACTAACTTGCTTATTAGCCTTCGAGGATCGCCGTTCGCATTTCTTTCTTTTGGACAATTCACATATTTCTACCGCAAAACAGCAGTGTTCGCGATGTTGTGTTCCAGTCTGAAGGGTGAGAGAGGCAGTAAATTTACTGGGTAATGTGGCATAATGTCCTTAAGTCACAAGGTTGGCAACGCGTTAGTGATATCGTCGTTTAAGTTCTAACACGGCGTAAGTCAAAATGTTGACACTTTGTACAATTGGGAAAACATTGCTCACGTTTCATAAAATCATTTTAAAAGTTGGTGCAAAATAGATTTCGTTCTAACAATACACGGTATAAAACATTTACTGCAGCGTTAGAATGTAATATCGTGTTATCATTGGGCTTAATTATTAAGTTGCCAACTTTGACATACGCGGTGTTAGAACTTATGCGACGATATCCTTGTGATGTTACGAGTGTCTATAATCTACAGTGGTGCTTACTATCACGCGGACTGTGTGCTTGTTTGTCGATCTAGTCTAACAAAAATAAAATCTATTGCTGGATAATTTATAAAGGAAATTATGTTAACACACAGCGTTAACGAAGAGGTCAACCCGCTCATTAATAAGCGTCTCTATTTACCTAAAAATGATCTTCGACGTACAATATATTTTTCGGATAAAGTTGCTTGTTTTACTTTATTCTGTGAAAGCGCAGTAAAGTATCGTGCTCTAATGAGCGACGTTATATGTACACACTTATCGATCGTGACATCTACATGAAAAGAGTGTGAAGTCTACATATAAGTCGTTTGATTGGAAAGAGGATTGACGGTATCACTCCATCATGGATCACGATGTTCAGCAATGTTAGCAGCGAAATGTGGTGTATATCTATTGGTTTTTAAGGTAACTCAAAATAGTGAAACGTACTATGGAGAGGGCAATAAAATGAGAAGATCTATAGTAGAACCGAAGTTGCCGATATCATCATACCAGCTATTAGAAGTCCAATATTAGACTTATGCCTCTCCAAGAAAAGAGGATTTTTGCCCATAATTGCCGCACTAGGCGATGCTGCTGCCCATCCCCACCCTGTGCATTTGAGCTGCATTGTTTCAGATGGATATACCGCCATCTGTCTAGTGGAAGGTACTATTCTACTCCGCCGGTACTGTCGGTTCTGGTACCTTAATCGCCTCTTACGATACCTGGCGCAGTGGAAGGTACTAATCTACTCCGCCGGTACCTCACGGCCAGTTACCGATATAGCCCGGCGGATTAGGCACGAGCAGCGCAGGACCTCCACCCTCAAGGTGGACAGACAATCTGAACAAAACCGCAGGATCATGCTGGACGTAGACCGCATACAACCGGATGATTGGAGATCACTTAAAGAGGTCTATGACTAGCAGACAACGGTTTGTTACCGCCAACACTATTAGGGGTTTCATTAACACCAACTATTTAGTATTTAGTATTATTATCACCACCAGTTTTTCTTGTAGGTTCCTTTCTTTCTTGTGGCTCGTGTAATGACTTGCATTGAATTTAGTTTTTAAGACTCGTCTGGTGCCGAGTGACTATTAAAAGGTAGGCGTGATTTAAATGTTAGATGACTCTTATGATCCCGTCGGGTCATCAAGGTCATTGGTATTATCAATTTCATACAATTTAGTTCATCATGTTTCTGAATTAAAATTGTTCCTTGCAATAGTTTTGACAATTCGCAAGTACTTGAACAAAGAATATTTTAATAATAATAATAATAATAAATTCCCACAACATCTCATACATTGACCTGACTCCGTGGTAAGTCGCTTAAAGCACTTGTGTTACGGACGCCAGACAACAGAGGAATCACAAATATACTACTTAAATACATATATTTTACACCCATACACAGAGCAAACACAAATATCATCATATAAATATTTGCTCTGGGTGGGAATTGAACCCACGACCCCTGGTGCACAAGACAGGATCACTACCAACTGCGCCATCGGACCCCTCGTTTGGTTTGATTTAATTTGCAGTGTTCATAATATGATGCCGTCATCTATTCGGCGGGCCCGATGGCGCAGATGGTGGTGATTCCATCTTATGTTCTTAGGGTCGTGGGTTCGATTCCCACCCAGAACAAATATTTAAACGATGATATTTGTATTTTTTCAGTGTGTAAATATATGTATTTGTGTGGTATATTTGTGATTCCTCTGTTGTCAGGTCAATGTTTGAGATGTTGCAGAAATTATTATAATAATAATTTCTAATCTACCTCAGTACAGTCGCTGTTTACGATACCTGGCACAAGAGGTACTATACTAATCTACCGGTACCCTGCGGTATTAGAAAACAAAATATATTTGAACAAGATCTTATACCTTAAGCACCAAATCCCAAAAGAAATCTTATAACCCAAGAAATACTAAATCTAGCAGGCGCCATTTCTCACGGCCACCGCGCACGGAGTTGTTTGATAAATCAAATATGTATACGAAAACAAAGAGAACCACAATATCCACAGAGTTGGTATGAAGAAATAATGTTCATAAATATTACATATACGTTACCACCAAGAACTGGTAAGATTTCTGTAAAATTACACAAACATAAAGATGAGAATACGAGATGAACGCGAATTATTATGAAATTTATCCTGTCTTATACCCCAAAGGTCGAGGGTTCGATCCCCACCCAGGACAAATATTTATATGATGATGTTGAGTTGATGATGATGATATTGTATTATATATGATATTGTGTTTAGTCTGGGTGTTAAAAATATGTAGTAAAGTGTTATATTTGTGATTACTCTGAATCAGGTCAAAATAAATTTAAAAATATCTCTTAAGAAAGATTCTACTTTTGACGGGCCCAATTGCGGAAATGGCAGTGATCCTATCATATGCGCAAAGGTCGAGGGTTCGATACCCACCAAGCACAAATATGTGAATTTTATTTGTTTCGGTTTAAAAAAAAATAATAAGAGCTTATAATGTCAAATATCATATCATAGACAACTCGAGAGACGGCTACTTTCTAATCAGGCTTAATTTTATATTTACTATTTGGTTTATTTTCAATATAGTCAGATAGAAAAGTCAAAATAGTGTGACTATATTTCCGTTTAGTCAGTCAGTAACATCGGGGCCATAGTATTACATAATCTTAGTGTTTGGTATCGGTTAGCGTCCGCTCTAGTGAAATATCTGGTTAATTTATACTTACTATTTGATGTCAAATATCATCAGATAGAAGAGAAAAGCCAAGAGTATAATATATAATAATGATAATAAGCCTAATACTCTTATATCTTTCCACTTAGTAAGTCAGTAACATCGGGGCCATAGCATCACATGATTTTAGTGTTTGGTATCCAAGAGCGTCAAACATCTCGTTAGCGGCATTTCCAGTGAAATATATCATCAGGTAGAAGAGAAAAGCCAAGAGTTTAAATTCTTATATCTTTCCGCTTAGTCAGTCAGTAACATCAGGATCATAGTATCACATAATCTTAGTTATTGGTATCAGAGAACGTCAAATAGCTTGTTAGCGTCGGCTCTAGTGAAATATCAGGTTAATTTTCACTCACTATTTGATGTCAAATGTCATTAAATAGAAGAGAAAAGCCAAGAGTTCACGCTCTTTATATCATTCCGCTTAGTCACGTCAATAACATCGGGGCCATAGTATTACATAATCTTAGTGTTTGGTATCAGAAAGCGTCAAATAGCTCGTTAGCGTCTGCTCTAGTGAAATATCGGCCAATCCCCGGCCATGACGGCGTAGTTTACACTAGGGAGTAACGGAGTTAGACGAGACGATCCGTCTTCTTTATAACTAGCGCTCCGCCCGGCTTCGTGCGCGAGCAATGCAAATAAAATGGTTATTGTGAGACATATTTACGATATAGACATACTAAATGTGCCCGCGATTTCGTCAGCGTGGAATAGTTTTTTACATACCATACCTCTTTACCTTAACTTATATAAACTTTGAATGTCATGTTTATTTATATCGAATCAATAGCTTGAAAAATAAGTTTCAAGTTTCTAGCTCTAAAAATAGCGATACTTCCATACAACTTTTCATCCCCCTTTCGACCCCTTACATTTTAATTCGAATTAAAAAATAGCCTATGTCCTTTCTCAAGGTCTAAAGATTGTCTATGCCAAATTTCATCAAAATCGGTTGAAAAGTTTAAGCGGGAAAGCGTAACAGACAGATAGACAGAGTTACTATCGCATTTATAATATTAGTAGGGATTATGCATAATGTAATTGCCTGTAATTGTAAGCACAGTTAGTTAATATCTTTTTGAAAACATAATTATTGTTTATAATTTACTGTTACTTGTGTTGGTAATCCAACATTAAATAAATAAATACATTATGCATGTATTATACCTTTTTCTGTAATTTTTAAGTGTAATAAGTGAGATTAAATTACCAATGCAGCCGAACTTTGTATGAGGTTAGAGTTCTGTATCAAGTATTGTTAATGCCGTGAGGTACCGGCAGAGTACAATAATACCTCCCCCCTGCACCAGGTTTCGTAAGAGGCTACAAGGTACCAGAACTGACAGATGGCGGAACACCCATCCGAGACAGTGTAGCTAAAGTTTAACAGGGCGGGTATGGGCAGCAACATTTCCATCGCGAAGTTGACAATCACAGAGTGTAGCTTAACCACGCTCAACCAACTCGGCAAAAATTTTGTGGAGGCTTTTGTCTAGCAGCATCTAGCATCCGAAACAGTGCAGCTCAAATACACAGGTCATAAATGGGCAGCAGTGTCCCTGTCATGAAAGCTGCGCTGTGCGATTGCCAACACGCTTGCCCAGCGCGGCAATTAAGGGCAAAATTCACCCTATCTTGAAGAGGCCTATGTTCAGCCGTGGAATTACAATGACTGGTATGATGATGTATGTTATCCCTAATGCGTCATATCTAGAAGTTGTTTAGGTTCCAACGGCGCTCCAATAAATTTCGTTTGGGAACTATGACCGCATACGAGATGAAAGGTAGGTGTATGGGTTACAGTTTTACTACCTCAGTGATATACCGCTTTGATAGATGTTGCGGTAGCTTGAACTCTGTCGCCTCTATATTTCTGTCGATATTTTTTTTCTGTTTCGTATAATGGTTGACTGGGAGATAATGCCAACTGGCATTAAGTCCACCATTTGTACATTTTGTAATATTTTGTGCAGTAAATCAAACGCAGGTCGCCTCTTACATTTATAATACAATTGTTTGTCCTGAATAGGATCACTACCAAGTTATCTCATGCGCCGATTCGAGGGATCTATTCTCACCCCATCATTTATATGATGATATCTGTGTTTGTTTAGTGTCTGGGTGTTGAATTTATGCCTTGAACTATTACATTTGTGATACCTCTGTTGTCTGACGTCCGTAGCAAGTGCTTAGAGTCCAGTCAATTAATGAGATGTTATGTGAATATATTCTATTACACTAGCAACCCGCCCCGGCTTCGCTCGGGCGCAATGAATATAAAGAAAAGTCATTGCGAGCTATCTCTACAAAGATAGGCAATATCATCGCTCCTAATATGTAGGCCTTTTAAAAGTGTACAAAAGTATTGTACACTATTTTGATCTATCTCGTCGGGTTCAGCCAGCGTTTGCAATGTAATCGCAGAAGAATGTGTTTATTTACGACATCACATTAGAAACCTCTAAAATTATCAGTATTTCTCTACTATATTAAGCATGTATTATACATATAAACCTTCCTCTTGAATCACTCTATCTAATAAGCCAAAGCGCAGCAAAATCCGTTTCGTACTTTTAAAGATCTAAGCGTACATACTGACAGAAAGCGACTTTGTTTTTATATGATATTATCTACATCTGTCTATTCTTATGTACACGATTTCCGTAAAAAACTAAGCAACAACCACATTTGCAGCAAACTTAGTTATCGATATCAACAATTTAGTTATTGGAAAGGGATGTGGAAATAAGAAAACAGTTCAAATAAGGGTTTCCCGTAAGGGTAGGAGTCAATTTTGTTACCGTTTTGCACGCTTAAAAGGTTTTAAAAGGTTTTCGGGAAATATAGAAAACTACACGACCGTAGCCCGCGCCCGATTCCTTAATGTTCTACAGGATCCGTTTATTTTTTGAGATAAAAAGTTATTTTAGGGGGTGCCAGCTTCTATCGTATATGTGGTAGACTTCTTACAAAGGTCGTTTGCATTGGTAACCCACTTTCACCTATTTCTACCAGGAAATAGTAGTGCTGTGCAGGTTAAAGGGTGAGAGACAGTGAAATTGCTGGGTAAATGTGAAATAGTATCTTCAACTCACAAGGTTGGTGACACGCTAATGATATCTCCGTGATGACACTGGCGACTTGGGCCGCGGTCACGTTTGATCTTAATCCCTACTAATAATATAAGGGTTGTAAGGGGTCGAAAGGGGGATGAAAGTTGTATGGAAGTATCGCTTATTTAAAGCTAGAAACTTGAAACTTATTTTTCAGGGCATTGATTCGATGTAAATAAACATGAGTTTATAAAAGTTAAGGTAAAGAGATATGGTACCCAAAAAAACTATTACACGCGGACGAAGTCGCGGGCACAGCTAGTATAAATTAATAGAAATAAGAAAACAATTAACATATCGTCAGATATAAATTCAATAGTCGTACGGCACAATATGACAATATGATGCCGCGTGGTACCATCAGATTAGAATAGTACCTCTACCTGTACCTACCTCCAGGTACTAGAACTAACATCCATAAATCCATCAGGGCAGCAACATCCACGTCGCGAAGCCACGTTATGTGATTGCCGACACGCTTGCCTAGCTCAATTGTGGGGCAAAACTGACCCTTTATTCATATGGCCTATGTCCAACAGTGGGCTGCCAATGACACGTAATATTTATATATGCAAACGGGGTGCAAAAATAAAATGTAAGTTCTACAACTTAACGCGGGTGAAACTGGAGGGCACTAATAGTATAGTATAAAGGGATTTATTTATCACATCGCCTAGACCTTTTATAGCTATTATATAAAATTACCAATCATTTTGTATAATAGCTATTTAAGCACAACAACTATATCTTATATATCGCCAAACTACTTGAACATTTCACTTCCAATCTTAGTGGCAATATTGTCTTCAACTGGATGTGATAACCTGAAATGCAATCACCTTTCCCCCTTTTCCTCCCCCTTACCTTTGACATGTAAATAAGGTTTCTAGGAATAGTGTTGACACCGAATAAAAGCCGTTTAAAATCAACCCCTATTGGAATAGCTGGAATTCGAATAAACTTCCTGGATTTCAATGGCTAAAGAGCGTGGTTTGTTTTTATACGGAATTTAGTTTGCACGGATAAGATTTGGAGGAGATTGGAAGGAAATTTGATTGTAATTGGATCGAGATTTGGAAAAGAAATGTGATAGAGTAAAATAGTACCTCCCCCTGTGCCAGGTGTCGTAAGAGGCGACTAAGTTACCAGAACCGACAGATGGTATATCCATCCGAAACAGTTCAGCTCAAATGCACAGGGCGGGGATAGGCAGCAGCATCCCCATCGCAACACGCTTGCCCAGCGCAGCAACTATGAGCATAATGCCTCCTTTTTGGAGAAGCCTATGTCCAGCAGTGGACTTTCAATGGTTGGTGATGATTTTTCTTTATATAACTATCTCTGTACAATAAAGAGTATTATTATTATTATAAAATTAATATAATTGTGATTTCTGTTGACTAATGACTGTAACATAAGTGCTTTAAGTGACTTATTATAGAATCAAGTCAATGTATGAGATGTTGTGGGAATTAGTTTTATTTAAATCAGTTCGAAAATTCTGTTGCAAGATTCCACCACAACATACATTACAAGTTGAATAATAAATCTTGTAAAAAACGACTTCCTTGAGCCTGCGTATATTAACATCAAGGGCGTGACTTCAAAGGCTCGCAAAGGGTCTTTAGGGTCTAACAAAATTGCGGGGAGCGTTGCAAGTAAAATGATAAGGGCACGCGCGAATTTTGCAAGGTAAATATTCCATGCCTAGTTACTTAAATATCTTATTTTGACTAGCGATTTCACTAAACTGCACCTGTACTAATTTTTATACTAACTATGCACTCTTATACCCCCTTAAGGGATGACTTTATTTACAATGAAGAACCATTATACTGAATTACATTCTTCTTACATTAATGTTGTGCGATTGCCAACACACTCGCCCAGCGAGGCAATTTTGGGTAAAATTTTCCCTTTTTTGGGGAGGCCTGTGTCCAGCAGTGGACTATGATGTATGTATGTAATACGTAAGTATGTGTAGGTTGACCTAAAACTAATGTCTATTTAACCTCGTGTATCCCTTTTGTCAGAGAGTAATAAACTTGTATTCATTCAGGTAACATCTCTTAATTTAATCCTAATCCGTTCCTCGTAGGACTTCCAATAGCTGTCATGATGATAGAACCTGTACTCATTTTGCGGAGTCTTACAAATTTCACCCCCATTTCAGGTACTGGGGACGGTTTGAAAAAGAATAAGGCAGACATTTTACGTTGATAAAAAAAAGTGTGTACCGATTTATGCTTCCTTTCACGAAAACAGCGAAAGATCCCATAAAAAAATTTCACGTCCACTTTTAAAGGGTTGGATCCAAAAAAAATATGTACTATTCTATAGTTAGTCACAAATAGTCCGCATACAAAATTCACCACCTATTTTAGGGAAATGCGTGGTTAAAAAGAGACAAAAAGTATCCTATGTCTCTCTCTATCTTTTCAACTATCTGCACTTACAAAATCACGCCGGTATTCCAAT
>JACJUM010003212.1:2426252-2451854 GCA_020976665.1 Heortia vitessoides | reverse complement strand
TGTCATCAGAGGTGACTGAGGTACCGGAACCGACAGATGGCGGTATACCCATCCGAAACAGTGTAGCTTAAATTTGACAGGGCAGGTGTGGGCAGCAGCATTCCTATCGCGACGATGGCAGTCACAGAGCGTAGCTTAACCACGCTCAACCAGCTTCAATTAAGTATCTTTCAATGCATAACACCACAAAGGGATCTATCTACATCTTTATCTTTCTATATATAAAAATTGCCGTAAACAGTACCTCCCCATGTACTAGGTATCATAGAGGCGACTGAGGTACTAGAACCGACATATGGCGGTATATCCATTCGCAACAGTGCAGCTCAAATGCACAGGGCGGGGATAGGCAGCAGCATCCCCGTCGCTCTGCGACTGCCAACACGTTTCCGCAGCGCGGTAATTATGGGCAAATAAAAAAAGAATTGATTGAGGCAATTCCAAAAAGGGCTGGACCGATTTTGATAGAACTTCACGGGCAGATAACTGATATAATTACACTACAAGTAATAGGAGCGGAGCATCAATCAAAAATGTAGGAACCACGAGCGAAAGATATACGTTTTGAGAGCTTTCGTTGCGTGGGCAGTAAACGGTAGAAGTTACGCAAAATAATTTAAGAACACGGACGAAGTCGCGGGAACAGCTAGTTTAAAATATAAGTACCTAGTATCGAGAACCGGATATCTTAATCGAATAATTATCTAAAGAACCTCAATTATTTGCGGATGCCCTATCCAACGACACCCCCCATCATAGGGATCGACCTTCTACCCCTCAAAAACCCCTCCTCACCCCATCTCTTACATGTATGGGTAGATGAAATTTACTTATTCTGCATTACTGACAAACAACGGATGGTGGTACCACGGTTCATTAAGAATTGTATTCTAAAAATCACAGCCTAAGTTACTCCATATTATATCAGCTATCTGCTAGTGAAAATCCATCAAAATTGTTCCAGCCGTTTTAGAGATTAAAAACAAACAGACAGACAGACTGGTATACGATATATGTACCGTGTGTTAATCCATATACCTATAGTGAAAGGCAGTTATTTTAATATAACAAACAGACACTCGGACTTAATTTATTTGTATAGATAATAATTAATACCGAAAAATTACACTGTGTTAGGTGTCAGTCAGGACTCGAACCTGCACCTTCTAAGCCGGTGGACTGCATTACCGTTGCGTTAGCAAGACCTTAGCAAATAAGTCGAATTGATCCTAGTGTTTTTTTTATCCTTGATTTTTTATCTAATGAACATTAAAAATAAGATAAATTAACATTTTCCATGCATAAAACCTTTCAAAGCAATTAGGTAACTATATATTCTTAAGAAAGAAACTGCATAAGAGTACATACATACATACATCATGCCTGTCTTCCATCAGGGTAAGAAGAGACAATGGATCTCCACTTGCTACGATCTTGGCATACCTCTCTCGCTTCCTCACTCGCATTAGTCTATTCATACACGCTCGTTTATTCTTGGTACTTCTGACCTGGCCCTTCTTTAATACCTCTTCTACCTGGTTAAGATATGTTCACCTCGGTCGTTCTATACCAACCCTTCCATTTATTCCGCTCTATATATTTGTGCAGTCATTCTATTTTCATCTATTCTTACTACATATCCAAACCGTCTCAACATTCCTTTCTCTATTGTTGTCACATCGATCACTTATCACACTATTCTTTAATCTATCTCTCAAACTCACACCATACATACTTTGAAGTGCTCTCATTTCGACTGTATTTATTCTACTCGCGTGCTTCTTCTGCCATACCCAACATTCACTACCATGTGTCAGTGTTAGAAACAACACACGTCTATGAGCAGCCAGTCGTGCCCTATTTGACACAGTTTTGCTGCCCATAAAGGAGAAAACTAGAAAAAATTCGACAAATCCCCTCAGGTCTCGGAAGTACAATGGTAATACAGTCCCCCGGCGTAGGAAAGGTGCGGGTTCAAGTCCCACCTGATATATAACAGTTGATTATTTTGTTTTTTTATTAAAAATAACTCTTGACCTACATATCAAACAAAAGTTTCCCGTATCTAAATCCCCTTCTCACATCAACTCATTGTCGCCACGAGGAAAAAAACAGTGAAAAAAACAACCGAATCAATTCGATAGGCCTCACAAATTCAACAAGCAACACCGAAGTTTGCAATTTTAATATTACCCGGTTAATACCCCTGTTTACTCGCTCCGAACTCGGTAGAGGAAACAAAACACTATTTCGGCTCCTTATTCAAAAAACAACGGCGCTCTTTGCAAAACAAACTATATTTACACACCGCACAAACATCAACTCTAAAACCATCAGCAGTAAGCCCACAATCGGATATATCAACTCTAAAATATTTATTGATGACGTCATAGATCCCATTCACCCCATTCCGAACCTTATCACAAAAGGCGAGCGGTGGTAATGCGTTGACGCTACGAAAGGTCATCATCGATTAGGGTGACGTAAGGGAGAGCGAGAGGGTGTATATGACGTCATATAGCGCGATCTCTCTCGTCCTTGGACCATTGCTTCTTATCAGATCTATTTTTAGTCTCAATGTTCTAGTGTTTAAGCGAAGCCTCGTGCCTAGAATGGATTGTACATTTATTTGCATTTTCTAGACGCGTAAATTGACTAATTTATATTATTCCTCAAATATATCGACAGACAGTATATAATTGACGGGCCTGATTTCGCAGATGGTAGTGATTCTATCTTAAGCGCCAAAGGTCGTGGGTTCGATCCCCAGCCTGGTCAGATTTATTTATTTATTTAACTTTATTGCACAAAATGTTACAAAATGTTCAACCATTACACGAAACAGAAAAAATATATATATATATATATATATATATAGTGGTGCAAACAATATATATACAAAATACATAAACGTGACATACATATTTGTATAAATAAACGCAATAAATGCATATGATATAAAAAAATATAAAAAATAACGTACATCAGAAATAGGGTTATATAGAGAAGCAGCAAGCAGAAGAAAGTACGGAGACAGCGTTTCAGGATAAATTTGTTTGGGGATTGCTTAATATTCAACGGAAGCTCGTTCCAGAGTCGTATAGCTGTCACTGTAAAAGAGTTTGTCAAAAAATTAGAGTGAAGAGAAGGAGTTAAGAGCGAGAGTGTATTAGAAGAACGGAGATTACGTTCGTGAGAGGAAGATAGGAATTGGAATCTGTCCTTTAAGTAAGTTGGTGCATACAGATCAAAAAGTATTGAAAATGGTATGGTTAGAAGAGAAGAGAACGGTAATGGGAAATATGATCGTATTTACGCAAACCGAAAATGAAACAAAGACAGTTGTTTAATAGACGATCCAATTTATACACACGTCACCATAGTCAATTATGGGTAAAACCAAGGATTGAATAAGAATTGTTTTGGTTTTAGTAGGAAGAAAATGTTTTAATCGATAGAGAGCACGAAGCGTTCCAGTAAAATTACTGCTGATTTAATTAACATGTGTATCCCAGGTTAAGGAAGAGTCGATAAATAGCATGTGCTGTAAGGCACTACCACGTTATAAAAAATAATTACAGGTACATTTTTTAAACTGGGTAATTGCCGTTTACTGCCTAAGACAATGGCTTGAGTCTTGGACGGGTTCACAGAGACACCAAACTTTTGTGACCAGTTTGTGATGTTGGTCAAATCAGCATTAATCCGAGCAATGGCATTATCCAGGTCATTGTACTCTGCCTGGGTGTATAGTTGCAGGTCATCAGCGTATAGATGGTAAGAGCAGCCAATAGGTTTGGTGACAAGGTTCATGAAAAGGGAGAATAATAACGGATAGAGAATGCCACCTTGCGGCACACCAGCATCAATTCCCAACCACTGGGACAAATCATCACCCAGGCGTACAGCTTGCTGGCGTTCAAATATATATGATGAAATATTTTTTTTGTGTCTGGGTGTTGTTTGTCAACAGCGAATTATAATGATCATAACAAACGGGAATATTAAAAAATGTTTATATATACCTATCATCATTACAGTCATTAAAATTCCACCGCAGGAAATAGGCCTCCCAATGGAAGGTAGGAATTTTGCCCATAACTGCCGCGCCGGGCGATCGTGTTTGCGATGTCAGAGCGCAGCTTTCGCGACGGAGATGCTGCTGCCCATCCCTACCGATGGCGTACTCCCATCCGAAATAGTGCAGCTCAAATGCACACAGCAGGGATGGGCAGTAGCGTCCCCGTCGGGATAGCTGCGATCTGCGCTTGCCAACACGCTTGCCTAGCGCGGCAATTATGGGTTAAAAACCTCTTTCCTTGGAGTGGCGTATGTCCAGCAGTGGACTTCCAATGGCTGGTATGATGATGATGATTTAAGACATAAGGAACAATGACTTTGTTACAACTTTGGCCTTCTGGCAGAGCAGAACAGTACCACCTTACCACCCCTGTACCAGGTATCGTAAGAGGGAACTAAGGTACTAGAACCGACAGTGGGGTATACCCATCTGAAACAGAGTAGCTCAATGCACAGGTACGGGCAGCAAGATCCCTGTCGCGAAAGTTGAGGATCGCGATTGTCATCACGCGTACCCAGCTCGGCAATTATATTTATTTATTTTACCAATTATTCCCCCTTTCTTAGGGAGGCCTATTACCAGCAGAGAACTTCCAATGGCAGTAATGATAAACTTGAATTATTTTAAAAGATGTTTTAACAAAAAACATATTGAAATAGAATTCTCTTTTATTTGAAACTATTAACAAAAGTCAGAAATAATTAAATACAAATATTTTGACCCATATGTTCCTAACACCAATTGTATTTCTGACTGTCGATATATGTATAGTTGAAACACGACAACATCTGTCGTGTAAGCTATTACATTGTGGATCCGACATACTTCAGCGTCTCAAGGCGAAAGTCCTCGACTAATGTTATCAGTGATCGCGATGACATCGCGATAGCTAGATTGCCAGCACGCTTGCCCAGCGTGGCAATTATGGGCAAAATACCTCTTTTCTGGAGAGGCTTTGTCCAGCTGGGGACTTCCAATGGCTGGCATAAGGATGAGGATGACTTATAAAAGCCGTGAGGTACCGTAAGTAGAATAGTACCTGCCCTTGTAACAGGTGTCGTAAAAGGCGACTAAGGTACCAGAACAGATGGCGGTATATCCATCCGATAGTGTAGTTCATGTACACAGGAAAGGGGTGGGCAGCAGCATCGTTTTCGCGAAAGCTGCGATCTGCGATTGCCAACATGCTTGCCTGCGCGGCATTTATGGGCAAAATTCCCCCTTTCTTGGGGAGGCCATGTCCAGCAGTGGACTTCCAATGATTGATGTGATGATGACTTATGACACTGACACGTGGTCTTTCACTATAGGCCATATCTTAGGAGTTCTTTTGCGCGATCGAGTCAGGAATAAAAATTTAATAGCTAGTACGATGTCAGACTGATAACAAAAATACCTTTCACCAAAAAAAAGCTTTAGTACTAACGAGTAACAGTTCACAAAGACTGAGTGATGCTAGTGATATCTTTGTGATGACACGAGTGATTATAGGCTGCGGTCACGTTTTATCAACGAACGTGCGAATGTTGGTTGCTGACTGTTTCCAAGACAACATATATATACATTTTAAATCCCACAAAATGTCATACATTGACCTGACTTCGTGGTTAGTCAAGAGAGAAATACAAATATAGAAAAACACAAATATACTATTTAAATACAATTTTTTTAAACACCCAGACACAGAACAGAATATAAATATTTGTCCTGGGTGGAATCGAACCCATGACCCACGACGCACAAGACAGAATCAGTACCATCTGCACCATCAGCTCTGTCAATTTGAATGATATAAGCATTGTATATAGGATTTAGTGGTTAATTTCTCTTCGTTAACATTAGATCAACCATTATATGTCCATTACAAGACATAGGACTGGTTTAAAATATTATTTAACATATTCTCTTTGGTCTTATGAATTCCAAAACTTTGCTAATTCCAAAGAATATAACGAGAAATGAAATAAAGTCAAAAGTTTCAATCATTTCTTTTTTTTTCTATATTACCGGGTTCGAAACAAGAAAACAATCCGCGTGATAGTAAGCGTCACCGCAATCTATACACGCTCGTAATATCACATGGATATCACTAACGCGTTGCCAACCTTGTGACTTGAGGATATTGTGTTACATTTACCTAACATTTTCACTGCCTCTCTCATCCTTCAAATCGGAACACAGCAATGTGAACACTGCTATTTGGCGGTAGAGATAGGTTAGTGTGAGGTACCAAGATGTCAGGCAGACGATATTGTGTTACAAATGCAACTACTTCTCATTTCATCATATCAGCCATTAGAAGTCCACTGCTGGATATAGGCCTGCCCAAGAAAGAGGGAATTTTGCACTTAAATGCCGCGCTTTGTAAGCGTGTTGGCAATCGTAGAGCGTTTCCGCGACGGAGAGGCTGCTGCCCATCTCTGCCCTGTGCGTTTAAGCTACACTGATTCGGATGAGTATACCGCCATCTGTCGGTACCTCATATCAAGTTCTACTTCAGAATATTGGCACTTATTTTTGGAATCGAACTACGATTCCAAAAAATAAGTGCCAATATTGAGTTGTCGATTGCACTCGAATGATAAAGTTTATCGCTATCAAGTTTGCGTTAAACTGCACTTAATTAGATTAGACGGTAATGAAGTTGCGCCGAGATGTAGCGGATAGGGTTCATTGGGATTACATTTCCGAGCTGGTAAATCTATTACGACCAGGGTTTCTACTATCTATGAAAATGATTTTTCGCCACCAAGAGTACCAACTGGATCAAATTAGCTCAAATGCAACAGGGCGAAGATGGGCAGCAGCATTAGCCAGCGATTGCCTACACACCGGTCCATTGCGGAAATTATGGGCAGAATTTCCGATAGCTGATATGAAGTCTTACTACAAGAAAGAGATCTAATGCCGTTTGTAACTTGGCTGGCAGCTTGCTGGCGTTAATAATTTCACACAACTCTCTGATACATTGACCTGACTCGGTGATAAGTCGCTCAAAACACTTGTGTTACGGATATCAGACAACAGACGAATTTCAAATGTTTGCTCTGTGTGAGATCGAATTGTGGATCCTTATCGCAGATGGCAGTGATCCTATCTGGCGCGTCATCAAGCCCGTCATTAGAAAAAGCTGTTTCAAAACAGAAGTTGTTTAGGAATAGATTGCGATAGCTTTTTTTTATTTCGAATGAATTTATGTAAAGAAATAATATTTCTTTAATTTATGAACGACATTGAATGACATTGACAACTGACAAGCGCTAAAGTCTGAGGTCAATGGACAGTTGAGAGGTTATTAATTGTATTAGATTATTGTGATTTAAGATAGATAAATAAGAATAATTGGTGCAAGAATAGACTTTAATTGTATTAGATTATTGTGATTCAAGATAGATAAATAAGAATAATTGGTGGAAGAATAGACTTTAATTGTCGTTTCTTCGTTTTCAGGTAAAGTTATAATAATAGGGTAGTTAAATAAGTTATTTGTAAAATTATATAATAATATTTGTAAGAAATTAACGAAATAAATCTTCGTTTTCAGAAGCAACGCATAAGTTTATTTTACCAATTTTAGCCTGGCCTTACCAAGTTTGAAGGATCGTTGAATTACTAAAACTAAAGTTGATTTCTAGCAGTAGACACCACGAGGTATATAGGGTAAAATGAATTAAAAGCGCGCGCATTGCGTGCGTGTGAGATGGAGAGTGAACTCTAAGTTGCGTGAAAGAGACAAATATAGTAGTTTCAAAATGGCGTCAAATATGTGTAAATACTTGGAATAACATTAAATAATTTAACATCAAAAAGGATCTATATTATAATAAAACAATTTCGTAAATAAATATATTTAAATGTAATGTAAATAAATTAAATGAATGTAATACAAAAAACAATATTATCAAGTCACAAGGTTGGCAACGCGCTTGTTAAAAAATATCTATATTTCTAATTTATACTAATATTATAAAGCGGAAGAGTTTGTTTGTTTGTTTAAACGCGCCAATCTCAGGATCTACTGGTCCGATTTGAATAATTCTTATTTTGTCGGATAGTCCATGTATAGGGGATGGCTTTAAGCTATAGTACGCTGAGACCAATAGGAGCGAAGCGTCAGTGAGAAATGTTGCAAAAACGGGGAAAATTATTCACATTTGAGGTCTTTCGTCGCATGCGCTGCATAAACGGTTTAAGTTATTCAAAAACTATGTATGAAAGAATTATTACTTTTTAATAATAAAAAAAATTCCGCGACAGTATATGTCTATCTCTCAAGATTTACACATAATAACATTATTTGTCTAAGAAGGCTTGCTACCATTATAATGTGCAAGCAGGTAGCGCGGCGGCGTGTGAGGGGGAGATGGGCCTCGCCCCACCGCCGTGCTTGCCACTACCACTCGCGAGTGTATCTTGGCGAGGTACTATGCCGCGCGGCTCAGACGCGAGGTCGGCTCCCTACGGAACGGTTGAATACTTTGACCCATTATTTTTTTTACGTATTATTTAAAAAATAATCTTATTCACGATTATACAGTAACATAAACCAACGTGAGCAATCAAAAAATAATCTCGATAGAGTTTCCGATAACCACACGAACGAAGCAGCGGGCACAGCTAGTATAATAATATTTTGCGTGATCGAACCAACTTAGAACGACATCGTCCAGCGATATTAGCAAGATGAAGTGGTTAGAACACATAACGAAGAAAGCATGGTAATTGCCAGCTGTAAAGTCCTGATCGAAGACCTCATAGAAACAAGAACTAGAAGTGACTATGACCTAGGAAGTCATAGTCACTTCCAGTTTCAGTAGTCAAAGGTCGTTTTTATTGGTACCTCACTCTTACCTAGTTCTATCGCCGAATAGCAGTGTTCGCATGTCTGTGTTCAGGTTTGAAGGGTGAGAGAGGCAGTGAAGTTACTGGGTAAATATAATGTTATCTTCAACTCACAATTTTGTCGACTCGCTAGTGATATCTTTGTGATGACACGAGCATGTATAGACCTTGTTAGGTGACCTTTTAAAAAAAGAAACAAGAAAAACCTTCATGTTTACGAGATGTTGCGTAAATTATTAAAAAAAAAATAACGCTAATTAGTTAGCGGACAATTGTACCTCCCGTGCAATTAAGGAAAGAGTTTTGTACCTAACCGAGCACGAAGCTAATTTAAAAAAGTTTGTGGTGTATGTAAATTAGATGACTCATTAACCAGCCAGCATTCCACCCGTGACGTTGTCCCTCTGGACTTAATATTACGTCGATCCCTCAGGAACTACTGTTTATCAAGAAAAGATCATCAATAATAAAAATCATGTCGATTAATGAGATAAAAAAAAAACACTAAATTTTTTCTGAGATATAAAGTATTTTTAGCAAAACTATAATCAATCTCATTGCTAAATATTATCTAGATTAACATCATTATTACAACAGGCATTGGAAGTCCATTGCTGGACTTAGGCCTCCCTAAGAAGAGGGGGGTAATTTGCCCATAAGCGCAGCTTCGCGAGGATGCTGCTGCTCATCCCCACCCTGTAGTATTTAAGCTGTGCTGTTTCAATTGGATATACCGCCATCTATCGGTTCCGGTACCTTAGTCGCCTCTTACGACACCTAGTACAAAGGGAGGTGCTATTCTACTCCGCCGGTACCTCAAAGTAGGGTCATCAAACCATTAAAGTCCACTGATGTACATATGCCTCTCCAAGAAAGGAAGTTCTTTGCCCATAATTGCCGCGCTGGGCAAACGTGTTGGCAATCGCAGAGCGCAGTATTCGCAACGGGGATGCTGCTGCCCATGTCCGCCCCGTGCATTTGAGCTGCAATGTTCTGGTACCTATGTCGCCTCTTACGACACCTGGTACATGGGGGGGTACTATTCTACTCCGAAGATATCCCACAGTAGGGTAATGAGACTTAATTTATTCGAGTCACAAGGTTGGTCTTAACTTTGCAGCCGGAAAATTATTGCCCTTTTTAACCTTGTCCCGAAGTCGCGCTATCTCTAATGGGTTGTACGTACTGCTTACTGTCAGTTTCGGTACCTTAGTCGTCTCTTACGACACCAGTTACACAAAGAGTTAGTATACTACTCCGCCGGTACCACGGTAGTGGGGGAATATTTGTTTGAGAGAGCGCAAGATAAAAGTATGGAGATAGGCAGTAACATACATACATCACGCCTGTGCCCCATCGGGGTAGGCAGAGACTATAGATCTCTACTTAACGATCTTGGCATACCTCTATCGCTTTCCCTGCTCGCATTTGTTTATTCTTGGCCCTTCTTTTGTGTCTCTACCACCTGGTTAAGGTATGTTCGCATATACCAACTCTTCTATTCTGTTCCACTCTATATATTTGTGCATTATACCTTCGGCCATTCTTTCTTTATGTCATAATTATCTCATTCCTTTCTCTACTGCTGTCACAAAACCGATCTCTTGTCACACTATTCTTTTATCTCTCAAACATCACAAAGCAGTAATGCTACGCGAACTATAGGCAAATATTCGTTTCTTTTAAGTCTTCGGCCATCAGTGGACGTCCAACAGCTGGTAATATGATGATTGTGTGTTGTTTAATATCACTCACCCCATCAGGACTCTGTTTCTTGACTTCGCAGAAATCATTGAGCACATCCTGGAGTTTCTTCGTGGAATCTGTAAATAGGAAAACACTTTAAATATTATATATAGAATATAAGTATCAGAAAAGGATATTTAAGTGTTGCATTTAAGGCGAAGGTACCTAAAACATTAAATATATATTGTGTTGCTTTTCCTAACAAAAAAATAAATAAAACCGGAGAAAGCAATGCTCGCAGTCTCTCGTCTCTCGTCAAATGAAGATGTATAGATATGTCTCTCTTCTGAGTTTGACTAACTAAAAACTTGTTTATGTTATACAAATAGGCTTAATGGCACAGATGGTAGTGATCCTATCTTATCTGCCAAGGGTTCGATTGGCGGTCAATTGATTATTTTAATTTCAAAAATCAGGCTTTTGTTCTATGAAATAGACTATTTAAATTCCCACATCTCATACATTGACCTGACTCCGTGTTAAGTCGCTTGAAGCAATTGTGTTACAGCCGCCAGACAACAAAGGTATCACTAATATTTTAACTAAACTTTAACTAAACACTTGTATTTTAACACCCAGACAAAAAAACACAAATATCATCATATAAATATTTGCTCCGGATGGGAATCGAACCCGCGACCCTTGGCGCACAAGTTAGGATTACTACCATCTACGCTATCGGGCCCGAATTAATGAACCACCGAGCCCATATTTCAATGAACAAGACAATCAATAATCTAACTATACCATTTTTTCACAAACACTTGAGTATCCATTTGACGAAATCATAAAAAAAAATTAAGTTCCACGGAGAGAATACACGAAACAATCTTAGCATGTCCAGTTGATGAAATAATAAATCCCATCAAAAACATAATGTGAAAAAGAGGGCCAAGTTCAAATGCGTGGCTGTCGACATTTCCGACAAAAAATTTGATATCTAAATGCGTGCCAAGTTCTGTAGGTAATCTTAGAATTCATTTATAAGAACACACAACATTGTAAAATAAAACACAAAGCTTATAAATTAGGATAAATTCATCCTTACTAATCCTTATTAATATTATAAATGTGAAAGTAACTTTGTCTGTCTGTTACGCTTACCCGCTTTAACCTCTTAACCGATTTTGATGAAATTTGGCACAGACAATCTTTAGACCCTGAGAAAAGACAGCCTATTTTTTCATTCGAAATAAGAGTTGTAAGGGGTCGAGAAGGGGAATGAAAAATTGTATGGCAGTACCCTATTTTTTGAGCTAGAAACTTGAAACTTATTTTTCAGGCCATTCATTCGATATAAATAAACATGACATTCAAAGTTTATATAAGTTAAGGTAAATAGGTATGGAACCCAAAAAAACTATTGCACGCGGACGAAGTCGCGGGCACAGCTAGTATTTTATATTTGGCTAATCGACTTATATTCTGTAAGTTAAAAAAAAAAGTAGTATTACCTATTAAAACTAGCCATACTACTTACATACATATACTTTAACACGCAGACACAAAACAAACACAAATATCATCATATAAATATTGGCTAGATAGACTAAACTAAAGATAGAACAACAATCGGGAAACCATATTTTATTTAAGAATCACACTATCCCCAACGATCTAATTAACCATAAAAGGGTTTTATCAGTCATTACTTGACAGCGTATGAATCCAATCAAACCTCGCATGGTCTTTGATGTTAAAATATTAATTAATTAAAAGCCTTCATAAATTTAATAAAGCCATCGATATGAACCCGAGTGTATTATCCAATATGCTGAAAGCTTTTCGACGTAATGCGATATAAGCCCTAGACGTCGGAAAACACGCGTTCGATTCCCGAACAAGGATCAGTGTTTGCTTTTTTGTTGTTGAGGGCGCTAGACGGGAAATATTAAGGTCAAAAGTTGTAACGACACTTTTTGCTATAGTTGTTGCGCGGCGTGCGCGTGTTTCTCTCTCTCTCTGTCTCTCTCTCTCTGTCTCTCTCTGTCTCTCTCTCTCTCTGTTTCTCTCTCTGTCTCTCTCTCTGTCTGTCTCTGTCTCTCTAAGTCTTTCTTTCTGTTTCTCTCTGACTCTTTATGTCTCTCCCATATAAAGCAAGTTATTTTTCGTATCGTCTTTCATTTTTGCATTGAACAGTGTGGGTGTCGCGACAATTGTTTTTGTTGAGTGTATACAGATTTTTTACATAATTATAAATAACAAAAAATAATAACAATAATGAATAAATAACCGAAGGAGCTTCGTTCCATCCGGGTGTTTCTTGACATTACTTTTTTTACGTTATGCAGTCAGCAAACAAGCATACGGTCCGCTTGATGGTAAACGTGACCCCAGCCTATAGACGCTCGTGTTATCACAAGGATATCACGAACGTATCGCCAACCTTGTGACTTAAAGATACCATGTAAAATAACCCAGTAATTTCACTACCTCTCTCACCCTTTAAACCGGATCACATCAATGCGAACTTCTATTTAGCAGTTGAAATAGGTGAGAGTGAGGTACCAATGCAGACAAACTTTGGCATGCCTGTGCTAGATTTGATCAGGAACTTTTTTTATAATTAGCCTGGCTCCACAAACATGCATACATTCCGCATGTTATTACGGGTCACAACATCCTACAGATGATCGTAATATTACAAGGACAGCGCGTTGCCAACCTTGTGACTTGAAGGTATTACCTAGGAATTTCACTACCTCTCTCCCTTATTGGCGCCGTCGATAGATAACTATCGATCCCCCCTTAATATTATTATATATTATAGCAGTGTTCGCATTGCTGTGTTCCGGTTTGAGGGTGAGAGAGGCAGTGAAATTACTGGGTCATTATCATCGTATCCGCCATATTGAAAGTTCACTGCTGGACATAGGCCTCCCCAAGATAGAGGGAATTTTGCTCATAATTGCCGCGCTGGGCAGGCGTGGCAAAAGCGTAGCTTTCGCGACAGCTATGCTACTGCCAATTCCCTCTCTGTGCATCTGAGCAGCTCTGTTTCGCATGGATATACCGCCAAATGTCGGTTCTGGTAACTCTAGTCTCCTCTTACGACACCTAGTAGAAAGGGCAGGAGGTACTATTCATACCTGCCGGCGCCTCACGGCTGAAATTACTGGGTAAAGTGATATAACATATTCAAATTACAAGGTTGGCAACTCGCTAGTGATATCCTGATGATATTACGAGCGTCTTTAGGCTGCGGTGACGCTTACTATCACGCGGTCTGTATGATTTTATTTCGGCCTTGGCTTATTAAAAAATACCGATTAATCCGATAATAAAAAAAGGTTTTATTAAAAACAAACAAATATTTTCGCAGCATGCTCGCAAACTCATTTCGTATAGTTTAGGTTATCATTTTAAAATGTACGTCCCGAAGGATCGTATTTGCATACAGATAACTTTCAAAATACATTCATATGGAAAACTCGGTGCTTCGAATTTAATGATGTTCTACGTCGAGTTTAACTCACTTGATCATCAGTGAGGTACCGGAAGAGTAAATACTACCTCCACCTGTACATGGTGTCGTACAAGGCGATTATGGTACCAGAAACGACAAATGGCGGTATATCCCACCTGGAACAACTCAAAAGTTCTGGGCAGGGATGAGCAGCAACATACGCATCGCGAGCGCTTCTCTCTGCAATTGCCAGCACGCTTGCCCATCACGGCAATTATGGGCAAGAGTCCCTCTTCCTTAAGAAGGCCTATGTCCAGCAGTGAATTTACAATCGCTGAAATCATGATAATGTTGATCTTCATTCAGATCAGTTGCTGTACGGCAACTGCTGGGTACCAGCCTCCCCAAAGAAGCTCGAATATTGTTATTTCTGTGTTAAAGATTTTCTGTGTGATATCTAATGTCTGACTTGTTAGTATTATCATTGAGCTTAATAATCAATACGGAGGACACATACATCGATCACGTCTGTGTCCCATCGCGGTAGACAGAGACTATGATCTTGGTATACCTCTCTCGCTTCTCTTACTCGCATAAGTCCTTTCACACACGCTCGTTTATTCTTGGTACTTCTGACGTTGCCCTTCTACCTGATTAAGACATGTTCGCTTAGATCGCCGGTGCGCCCATTTGAGTGAATCATTTAGGTCAAGACAACTGTCGGGCGCTCAGGAGGACGCAAAGGGTCATTGCTTGTAGGTGCGGCGGCATGCGTCCTGGCTGGCACTCCACCTTGGGACCCAGACGCGGAACTACTAGCTAAAGCTCGAGGGGAACGCACATATGCCGTAGAGCTACTTGCGATCCGTCGGAGAGCCCAGTCCCGACGCTGGCTTAAAAGAAAACATGGGTCACTGAACTATCAGCTAATGCAGATGCTAACCGGGCACGGTTACTTGCACAAGATTGCGAAGAGCTACACCAATATGTCACCACTGCGGCGTGATGGTAGACACGACTCGGCATAAGCTAGAGGTGTGTCCGGCCCGGACTATTCCTCGATGGTCCCTGATAGCGCCAATTGGCTGACCGATAGGAGACCTGGCGCTGCCAAGCGTTTTCCCAGCAATGCTGGACAGTGCTGAGACTTGGAAGGCTATGAGCTCCTTCCGTGAGTTCGTCATGTCACAGGAGGCCGCAAAGCGGGCGCGTGAAAACGCAGCCAACGCGGACCTGCTTCGACGAAGACGATCGGGAGGGATGAAAAGACTTTTCCGACACCTCCACCCTCAAACCTGCACATAACGAACTGGGAAGTCCTCATCCGCTTTGTACAAGGCCCAGCCGGCTGGGGAGATAACAAGCCTGTCTGTCGTTAGGTGCCTATAAGAACAGGCTAGACCTAGTTTAGGTACCTAAGTATCAAAATGTATTTTAGTTTAAGTTTCCTTTTGTTGTTGAATAAAGTTATTATTATTATTTCCTCACAACGATAGGGCCCGAACAACTGAGCCGACTGGAGAGAGTTGGCGATTCCAAGGGTTTTAGTAGGTATACCGCTTAGCGGGAGTCCCACACATGTCGCAGCGCCTACTGCTATAGGTCTATAAAAGATTACGAGGAGGATGTCGGGGAGGCCAATGTCCAACAGTGGACTTTCTATAACTGATATGATGAATATATAAACACAGGACAAACACGAACATCGTCATATTAATATTTATACTGGGTGGGGATCGAACCCACGACCGTTGGCGTACAAGATAGAATCACTACCATCTACGTCATCGATACCAAAATCAACAGTGAAACAAAAAATGAATGCAAACCCGAGAAAATTAAATACCATATATTTTTAACAAAATTTTCAATCACTTAACAAAATTTGACATACCATGTACGAGTATATACATGTAGAAATATGTATTAATCCACTAATACTTAAGGACGGTTCGCCTCTATACCTAATTGGTTTGCCAAATTGATTCTGAGTGATTGTCAGAGCGGTCAAGCGGGAACTGGTGTTCGCATTTACATCGTACTGCCTGTGCCCGCGTGTTGACAGTGGGGTACCAGCACAGTAGTATAGTACCTCCTTCTATACCGGGTGTCGTAAGAGCAGGTTATAGTATCAGAACCGATAGATGGCGGTATATCCATCCAAAATAGTGCAGCTCAAATAAACAGGGTGGAGATTGGCAGCAGCATCTTGGTTGCCTACACGCTTGCCCAGCACGGCAATTATGGGCAAAAACCTCCTTCTTGGAGAGGCATGTGTCCAGCAGTGGACTTTCAATGGCTGGTGTGAGGATGAGAGGAGCTGTACCCGCGTCTTCTTCCGCATTCTTAATTATTCTTCTCTAAACTTATATTTTCGCTCATTATTGCTACATTTTTGTTTGATGCTTCTGTCCTAGAAATTGTAGGGTAAATTCCCCCTTTCTTGGGGATGCCTTTGTCCAGCAGTGGACTTTAGATTGGTTGGTATGATGATGTTATATAGACTAATTTACTCCTTGCTATATAAGCTAACTGCCAGTGCTTTACCCATTAAAATCGGTCCAGCTGTTTCAGATAGGCGCTTTCGCTACTAGACACAGGCCTCCTGAAGAAGGGGGAAATCTGCCCATAATTTGCCTATAATTGCTGCGCTGGGCAATGGTGGTGGCCATCGGAGACCGAATCTACGTGACGAGAATGTTGAACCCACTCCAGCTTTCAAGCTATACTGGTTCGGGTGGATATATTTCCACCTGTCGGTTCCAGCGCCTCAGTCGTCTTTTAAGATAAATGATATACTATTGGACTCTACCAAAACCACACAGCTGGCTGGCTTAGATGCACAAACTAGCTCGGCAGATGCTCATGCAGCTAGCATCTAGGTAATTTATACATATTCATAATTACAGCCATTGGAAGTACACTGCTGGACATAGGCCTCCCCAAGAAAGGGGGAATATTGCACATAATTGCGGCGTTGGGCCGCTGGGCTGGGTTGGGCTGTTCATCCCCGGCTTTTGTATTTGCGCTACTCTCTTTCGGACGGACGATTCTTACGATACCTGGTACAGAGGGAGATACTATTTTACCCTGCCGGTACCTCACGGCTACTATCTGATTACATGGCTGTATTTGATTTCATACACACATATATATACAATGAGTGGACAAATATATAGAGCGGAAGTGAATGGAAGAGTTGGAATAGGACGACCGAGGCGAACATACCTTAACCAAGTAGAAGAGGTATTAAAGAAGGGCCAGGTCAGAAGTACCAAAATTAACGAGCGTGTTCGAAAGGACTAATGCGATTAAGAGAAGCGAGAGAGGTATGCCAAGATATAGATATAGCAAGTAGAGATAGTCTCTTTCTACCTCAATGGGACACAGACGTGATGTATGTATATATGTATATGTGACATTGTATCATCTTTAGTTCATTGGTGACACGCTGTTGATATCTTTGTGATGACGCGAGCGTCTATAAGCTGCGGTCACGTTTTCTTGTCGATCGAACTGTATACTTGTTTGCTGATAATATAAAAAATAAGGGAATTTAAGAAATATTAAACCTAAAGAATGACGAGGTATGCAAGTTTTATGGTTAAATCTTGGAATTAGCAACGGTTAGACTTAAACAAATGGATATTCGTGTTCTTAAAACTATGTAATTTAATACGGACGATATGGCGGTTTAATTGAATTCACCCTCTAAGTATGCGCAATAGAAGGATGAAATTTTCTATGAATAATATTTAAAATCTGCTTTAGTTCCTATTCAGAAATAAAATATAACAATTTAATCACTCTTGGTTCTTAATTTCTTTTTCATATAATATATAGACTATGTTAATTGGTCAAGATATAGCATTGTAATGGAAAAAGATTTTAAATTTTTATCTGAACAGAAACTTTTGAGTATTTTCGATACATACATGCATACAATTCTTTCCTTTTTAATGTTAGTAAAGGTGAACCATGAAATTATGTCAACATCACCATTATCATCATCATCATCATCATCATTATCATTATCATCATCATCATCATTAGCATCATCATTGTCATTATCATCATCATCATCATTAGCATCATCATTCTGATACATTCGAGCAACCTATACAGTTTCTGATATACCATCACCCCACGACCTTTGGTGCACAAGATACGAACACTACCATCTAAGCCATCAGACCCGTCAAGATAATACCCTCAGTACTTACATGAAGCTAGCTCCTGCAACTGCTGGAATTCGGCAGGGGACAGCTTGTCCCACTGGAACCCACTGCCAGCCTCTGTTGCCATCCCACTGAAAAAACAAACATTACTGTTATCTGAATCACAAATTTACTACTTAAAAACATATATTTCACACCCAGATACAGAACAAAAATAAATCATCATTAGCTATTGGAAGTCCACTGCTGGACAAAAGCCTCTTCCAGAAACGAGAATTTTTGCCCATAATTGCCGCGCTGGGCAAGCGTGTTGGCAATCGCAGGGCGCAGCTATCGCGACGGGGGTGATGCTGCCCATCCCCACTCTGCTACCTTAGTCGCCTCTTACGACACCTGGTGCAGCGGGAGGTACTATTATATTCTGCTGGTACCTCACGGCATAAATATAAATCATCATCATCAATAAATATTTGTCCTGGATGGGGGTCGAACCCACGGCTTGTGGCGCCAAAGATAGGATCACTACTATCTGCACCACCAGGCTCATCACAACGAAAACGCATTCCGATAGCGCGTTACGTCACAAATATCCGGCCGGCGCCTATAATGGATGGGCCAAATGACCAGATCGTACCGCGGTTAGCGTGAAAGCGAGAGCGGGAGCGGGCGCAGTCTAACTAGCAGTCACTTGAGGTTGACCTCACACAAAGGTCTGCATTGGTACGTCCTCATCATCATTATACCAGCTTTTAGAAGTCCACTACTGGACTTAAGCCTTTTCAAGAAAGGAGGATTTTCGCCGATAATTGCCGCACTGGGCTAACGTGTTGGCTATCGCAAAGCGCAGCTTTGGGCGATGGGGATGCTGCTGCCCATCTCCGCCCTGTGTATTTGAGCTGCACTGCTTATGAAACAGTGTTAGCATAGCTATGTTCCGGCTTGAAAAGTGGGAGAATCAGTGAAATCACTGGGTAAAAAAGGGGCATGAGATTTTCATACGCGGACTGTATGTTTGATTGTCTATCTGCTCGAATATATAAAAATATTACCTACAAGAGGGATGGACTTCTTTCTTCACTCTTGCCTTGGTAAAGGAGAGTGTATAGATAATTTACCAGTCAAATCTTCCATACGAAAAAAAAAGATGACGATGCCATACAGCTTTAAAAAAAAGTCCATGAAATATTTTACGGGTCTACGGGAATAGCAAACAGCGCGTGTTTAATTCCCAAACATAACTGGAGTGGGTTCAAACCCTGAATAAAACAACTTATGTTAAAATAAGGATGAAAAGAACCCGTAGCATATTTTTGAATTATAGGTGTATTTGCGAATCATTTGTTACCTGATGTCCGTAACACGAGTGCAGTCTGGTCAACAGTGTCAGGTCAACCGGGTTAGGTCAACAGAGTAATGTCAATAGGGTCAGATTAACAGAGACACGACAACAGGTTCAGGTCAACATTGTCCGATCAACAGAGTCAGGTCAACAGGGTCAGGTCAACAGTCACGTCAATAGAATCAGTTTAACAGAGTCAGGTCAACAGAGTCACGTCAATAGAGCCACATCATTATAATCAGATCAATAGTATCAGGTCAACAGAATCACGTCAATAGAATCAGGTCAAAAGAGTCAGGTCAATAGAGTCACGTCAATAGGATCAGGTCAAAAGAGTCAGGTCAATAGAGACACGTCAATAGAATCAGGTCAACAAAGACAGTTCTACAGAATCAGGTCAATGTATCAGATGTTGTGTGGATTACAATTATTTATTACTTGTCGGTTCAGCTAGCTCAGTTGCCTATTACTCCACCTGGTACAATGAAGGTATTATACCACTCTGCCGGTACCTCATGAATCAAATATATTTTTAATACACACATAAAATTAAGTCGCTTTTTATATAGGATTTCATATAGAGTTGGTCTTGATTGGTATCTCACTCCCACCGATTTCCGTCAAACGATAGTGTTCGTATTGCTGTGATACGGTTTGAAGGTTAGAGAGAGACAGTGAAATTACTAGGTAATGTGACATAACATCTTTTAAGTACTGGATATCTTCTTGGTTGCGGTAGTGATATCCCAGTTTTACGAGCGTAGGCTGCTATTACGCGTCCGCGTCCGCGTCTGCCTGCACTAAGAATAACCATATCTCATCGATCTGGTGCCAGAACGTGATATGGTCACGTCACATGATATGTGACCGATTATGAATGTCTCTGGATTATATGTGCGCAAAGCTATTGGTGTCAATAAACATCTCATACATTGTCCTGGCTCCGTTATAAGTTGCTTAAAACACTTTTTAAGGACATTAGGCAACAGTGAAGTTAAAAATATACTACTTAAATACATATATTTAACACCCAAACACAGAACTAATATGATGCTGCTGCCCATCCCCGCCCAGTGAATTTGAGCTGCACTGTCTCGGTTCTGGTACCTTAGTCGCCTCTGAAAACACCGGGTGCAGTGTGAGGTACTATTCTATTCTACCTCACGGCATAAATATAAATATCATCCAATAAATATTTGTCCTCGGTGAGGATCGAACCCACGACTATTGGCGCAAAAGACAGGATTTCTACCAACTGCGCCATCGGGCCCGTAATGCCCGTATGGAACGCACTTATTTGACAATGTCGCTTCATAGACGAAATAAAGATGGCTCCAATCCATCAATAGAACGTCCACTGCTGGACATAGGCCTCCCCAAAGGGGGCATCTGTATATTATTACCGCGCTGGGCAGACTGTTTGTTAGGGGCAGTGGGTATTTCTGCGACGGGAAGCGGTATTCACATCGCAGAAATATAGCCCAAGCCCCGGTTGCAGTACCTCAGTCGCCTCTCAAGACACCTGCTACAAGGAGGTACTATTCCACCCCGCGAATACCTATAGCAGAAATACAGGCTGCAATAATTGAACGTTCCACAAGTCACCCAAAAATTCTTATTTAAAAAATAAATAAAAGAAATTAATTGCCCCCCGATTCTCCCATCCTTTACTTAATGACTGCAAAGAACAGAGACGTGAACTAATTGCCTAATTCCCCTCTCGAATTTGTCGTCTCCATAATTACTTTTTTTTTTCATTCTAAACACGCAAGACCAATGTTTCGTCCAGGGAATTACGTTACGCTTGCCAAGTAAAAAGGAAACGGAACGATGAGGTTTTTACAGAGTCGGCAACGCCTGCAACTTCACTGAAGCCTTCTCATTGATACTCTTCAAACACTTCCCATACATTCTTTTCGTAGTGCAGTACACCACGACAGCCGGCGAACGCGTGCAGTCCCTGCACTAGTGCGGCTATCTCACTTAGTGCTCTTTTTCAGACAACTGCACTTCAGTTAGTCCAGTCGAAGGTTACTGTCGGAGAAGAATAGTACCTCCCTCTGTTCCAGGAGTCGTCAGAGGCGACTGAGGTATCAGAACCGACAGATGGCGGTATATCCATTCGAAGAACTGCAGCTCAAATTCATAGGGCGGGAATAGGCAGCAACATACCCGTCGAGAAAGCTGCAGTCTACGATTGACACTCGTTTGACCAGCGCGGCAATCTGGGCAAATTACCCCTTTCATGGAGTGAAATGATGATGGGGATCGAACCCACGACCTTTGACGCACAAGATACGATCACTGCTATCTGCACCATCGGTCCTTTAAAAGTATTTACATCTAGAACATATTATTAGGGGTCACTTAGCTATTTCTAAAAAAAAACATAAAAGCCAAATGAAGAATAAATATTGACATTCCGTTCGCTAACAATTACCAATGTAAACTTGTTCAAATTGTTATTTTACTTCGAACTTGTCTGGAAAGTCTTCAAAAATAGATGTTTTAATAAATGTATTTATCATCCTCATCATACCAGGCATTAAAAGTCCACTGCTGGACATAGGCCTCTCCAAGAAAGGAGGAATTTTGCCCATAATTTCCGCGCTGGGCAATGTTGGCAATCGCAAAGCTCAGCTTCCGCAACAGGGATTCTGCTGCCCATCCCCGGCCTGTGTATTTGAGCTATGTTAATATATTATTCTCTCTATCTACTTACATTTTTTCTATCTATCTTTATTTACACCCTTACTACCTCTTTGTTTCATTTAGTCCTTCCATCCAAAGGTTGCCTGAAAGAAATCGTTTTTTGCGATACGGCCGCCCAGTGTACTGTTATGATAACCTACAGTTTTTTTTTTCATATATTTTCATGTTTGGTGTACAATAAAGAATTTACAACTATTATTAAATACTAGCAGTGCCCACGACTTCGCCCGCGTGGTATAGTGACTTCAGGGGTATAGTAACCTTCCTCGATGTTTGGACTATTTAAAACTAAAATCATTTTTCAAATCGAACTAACGAAACCTGAGATTAGCGTGTTCAAACAAACAAACTCCAGTTAAATGGATATTTAGTCTTTAACACACCGCTTCGTTTACATTTGAAGGTTATTGTTCACTAAAGGTCGTAGGCTCGATTCCCTTCCAGGATAAACACGGACGAGGCCGGTGACGGGCCCGATGGCGCAGATGGTAGTGATCCTGTCTTGTGCACCAGGGGTCGTGGGTTCGATTCCCACCCAGAGCAAATATTTATATGATGATATTTGTGTTTGCTCTGTATATGGGTGTAAAATATATGTATTTAAGTAGTATATTTGTGATTCCTCTGTTGTCTGGCATTCGTAACACAAGTGCTTTAAGCGACTTACCACGGAGTCAGGTCAATGTATGAGATGTTGTGGGAATTTATTATTATTATTATTATTTATATCACAAATGTTTGTGTTCGTTCTGTTTCTGGGTGTTATATTTGCTTTTAATTATTCGTGATTCCTCTGTTGCCTGATGTTTGTCACACAAGTGCTTTAAAATATTTGTGAACAATTCGACATGTCTACTTAGTTCTCGATACCACAACAATAGTTCACTCTCCGGAAAGGGAACAATATAGGCTCAATTCTCAATTGACACAATAGATATTTTTATTTTTGTGAATTTTATCTATCTTTTATCCACGTTTAAGCGACTTATAACTCGTGAGGTACCGGCTGAGAAGAATAGTACCTCCCTCTGCACCAGGTGTCGTAAGAGGCGATTAAGGCAACAGAACGAACAGATGGCGGTATATCCATCCGAGATAGTGTAGATCGAACCGTCGCGAAAGCGCTCTGCGATAGCCAACACCCTTGGCCAGCGCGGCAATTATGGGCAGAATTCCCTCTTTTTTGGGACTGTTTTATGTCCAGCAGTGGACTTTTAATGGCTGTAATGGTGATGACGATAAAGTTTATCACGGAGTTAATTCAATGTATGAGATGTTCTGTGCATTAATTTATTTACTATAGCTAGTAAATAAATAAATACACAGAACATCTCATACATTGAATTCTGCGACTTCGTCTGCGTGGAATGGAGACTTTGGCCGGCATATAATCCCACAAACGACAAACTCACGCAGCGCAAGCGCAAACAGAAGCTCTCAAAACGTATATTTTTCACCCAAATTTATAATTGATGATTCGCTCCTATCGGTCATAGCGTAACGGATAGCCTAAGTACTAGTGAAAGTCCCATCAAAATCGGTCCAGCCGTTTCAGAGATTACCTTAAACAGACAGACATTTTTTTTAAATGTAATTTGGTTCCATGTACCGCATATATGCATTTAGTGAAAAGCAGTTGTTTTAATATTACAAATTGACAGCCCAATTTTTTTTACTTTCTATTGAATACCATGAAGAAGACAGGGCCTGAGTGCCTCCCGAGTAAGTTGAGGACACGTTGGCCACGATCTCCTATTGTCGAGTTCGCACGGTACATATAAAAATACTCCGCCTAATACTCCATGTATGACCTTGCAGAATTTTGGCACAAGATGAAAGACAAAGCGATTTTATATTCAAGTAGGCCCATTACAAGCACTCAAATCGTCAAAAATTATAAATAGAACAATTTCAATAATTGCTCGTGAGGTAATACCTCAGGTTGCAGGGAAGAATAGTACCTCCCCCTGTACCAGGGGGCGATTAAGGTACCAGTAGCGACAGATGGCGGTTTATCTATGCAACACAGCTCAAATGCAACTCCATCGCGAAACCTGCGCTCTGCGATTGCCAACACGTTCGCCCGGCGAGAAAATTATGGGCAACATTCCCCCATTCTTCGGGAGGCCTATACCAGTCAACTGGTATGATGATGATGAGGGTCGTTAATTCAGAAAGATGAAAGTACAAAACTGTATTAAACAACATAAAACTGATGATGACACTGATGATGACACTGATGATGACACTGATGATGACACTGATAATGACACTGATGATGACACTGATGATCTGACGGATTCATAAAAGTCATCTATCATTTAAATTAAGCCTATCTATTAGTCTGCCGGCACCAGGCGGGTCTTAACTAAAATATGTCGTTCCATATGCTCGCGATAGTTACCTTTAAATCCTCAATCACAACTCATAGCAGTATATTGTAATTTACATATTATCTTTAATTAACCGTTGTTAATAGTAAAATAAGAGATGTGGAGTAAAAAATGATATTGTGACAACAGTGGAGAGAGAAAGGACATGAAGAAAGGATGGATGAAAGTAGAATTACTGCACAAATACATAAAGCGGAAGTGAATGGAAGTTGGTATAGAACGACCGAGGGAAACATATCTTGACCAGGTAGACGAGGTATTAAAAGGAAGTTAACTGGAACGCTTCGTGCTCTCTATCGATTAAAATATTTGCTTCCTACTAAAACCAAAACCCTTCTTATTCAATCCTTGGTTTTACCCATAATTGACTATGGTGACACGTGCTGCACTAAAATCTCTCAAGAACTCCTTAATAAATTGGATCGTCTATTAAACAACTGTCTTCGTTTCATTTTCGATTTACGTAAATACGATCATATTTCCCATTACCGTTCTCTTCTTGGCTGGCTTCCCATTCGAGAAAGTCGCAAAATTCGAGTTCTAACCATACTATTTTCAATAGTTTTTCATCAATTTACTTAAAGGACAGATTCCAATTCCTATCTTCCTCTCACGAACGTAATCTCCGTTCTTCTAATACTCTCTCGCTCTTAACTCCTTCTCATCACTCTAGTTTTTTGACTAACTCTTTTGCAGTGACAGCTATACGACTCTGGAACGAGCTTCCGTTGAATATTAAGCAATCCCCAAACAAATTTATCCTGAAATGCTGTCTCCGTACCTTATTTACTGATGCTGCTTCCCTAACTTTATAACCCTATTTCTGATATACGTTATTTTATGTATATATATACACACATATATATATATATATATATATATATATATATATATATATATATATA
>JACJUM010003212.1:2401737-2421252 GCA_020976665.1 Heortia vitessoides | reverse complement strand
TATATAACATCTTGCTACAACTAATAGGAGCAGAGCATCAATCAAAAATGCGGTAAAAAGAATCGAAAAATACAGGTTGTATGAACTTTTGTTGCGTGTTCAGCGTAAACGGTTGAAAATACGTAATAATAATAATAATACATTCCCACAACATTGACTTTACTCCGTGGTAAGACGCCAGACAACAGAGAAATTACAAATATACTACTTAAATACATATATTTAACACCCAGACACAGAACTAACACAAATATCATCATCATCGTTATTTGCAATAAGACCGCCAATTGTACTTTATATTTACTGTATTTTTTTAATGTATTTTTATGTTTGTGTAAAAAGTATTTTTTATTATTGTTATTATAAATATTTGCTCTGGGTGGGAATCGAAGCCACGGCCCTTAGCGCTCAAGATAGGATCTACCATCTGTGCTATCGGGCCTGTCGATATAATATAAGATAATAATAATGTATGAGCAAGGTCGTTATTTAACGCAGACAAAGACGCGAGCACAGCTAGTCCTTACTATACTTACTAATATTATAAATGTAAAAGTAACTCTGTCTGTCTGTTACGCTTTCCCGCTTAAACCTCTGAACCGATTTAAATGGAACTTGGCACAGACAATCTCTAGACCTTGAGAAAGGACATAGGCTATTTTATAATTCGATATAACGGTTTTAAGGGGTCGAAAGGGGCGATGAAAAGTTGTATGGAAGTATCGCTATTTTTAAAGCTAGACACTTAAAACTTTTTTTTCAGGCTATTAATTCGATATAAATAAACATGACATTCCAAGTTTATATAAGTTAAGGTAGAGAGGTATGGTACCCAAAAAACTATTCCACGCAGACAAAGTCGCGGGCACAGCTAGTAAATAAATAAAGAGATGACGCCGCCCAACGCTCGTAGCTTGGACAGCAGAAAGAGGAATTTCATATCCCCGAAGACAACCGTTCAAACGATAGCTCGAATAAACCCGGGATATAGGGTGTACTCAAGGCCACTGCAATTTATTCCGGGACATTTTTGTACCGAAAATGGGGAAAATACCGATTTAACACCGGGAATGTGCGTTCCGGGATATTAAGTGTTCCAGCTGATTTATCCTTACTGTTATTATAAATGCGGGCGTTTGTAAGTAAGATTTTATAGAACAATTGTACAATATTAAAACCATTCTATAAACGCCTTCATACGCGGTTCATTTAAATCATTACATTTATTGTTCGGCGTTTCAGCAACCTTACGGCAACCATTCTCGATACTGACAGAAGTCAGTCGTTTTGTTAATTAAGTAATTTTGACAATAATATAATTAATTCCCACAACATCTCATACATTGACCTGACTCCGTGGTAAGTCGCTTAAAGCACGCGTGTTACACCAGGTAACACAAATATACTACTTAAATACATATATTTAACACCCATACACAGAACAAACAAAAATATCATCATATTAATATTTTTTCTGGGTGAGAATCGAACCCACGACCCCTGTCATACAAGATAAGATCACTATCATCTCCGCCATCGGCCGTCGATATATATATATCGATATATATCGCTATACATCAGACTAATATAAAGGCTATATTTTATTTTTATTTATTTATTTATTAAACCGGTAGCGGTAGCATAGTAAAATAGTACCAGATGTCGTAAGAGGCGATTAAGGTACTAGAACCGAAAGATGGCGGTATATCCATCCGAAACAGTGTAGCTCAAATAGAGGGTGGTTTATGGGCAGCATCCACACCGCGAAAGCTGCGATCTGTGATTGCTAACACGCTTACTCATCGCGGCAATTATAGTCAAAGACTATGGTACCCTTTCTTGAGGAGGCCTACGTCCAGTAGACGTCTAAAGGCTGTTATTATGATTTATTAAACCTAACCGAAACGATAGTGTAGCATTAAAAGTATGTTACAAAAAATTGGCATTAAAGAAGGGCCAGCTCAGAAGTACCAAGAATAAACGAGCGTGTATGAAAGGACTAATGCGAGTAAGGGAAGCGAGAGAGGTATGCCAAGATCGTAGCAAGTGACAATAATAGACCAAACCTCTGAAGTCCTTAATCTTCTAGTGATTAACAAATCAATTTTATGGTCTCCGTCTAAGTCACCATTTGCTTATTATTTTCGAATATCCAATTGACTTGAACGAACATTGAAACGTGGAAGTTCAATAAAAGCCGTAATCCTTAAAAATAGACGAGTTGACAGTTGCCAGATCCTGTACTCGAAGTGGGTCTCCTAGTTTTAATCGATAAGTCTTTTGATCGATTTAAATTTAATCGATTGAAGAAGCGATACCTTGTTTTTGAGACAGACGCCATTCGAGATTTAATTGAGAAGTAAAAAGGCGTTGTACTTGAGAGGTGAGGGTTACCGGAATCCGGCCCGCTTGATGGTAAACATGACTGCAGCCAATACACGCTAGTGTCATCACCAAGGATATCCAGCGTGTCGCCAACCCAGTGATCTGAACTTGCAATGTCACATTTACCCAGTAAGTTCACATACACCCCTCTCACCCTTCAAACCGGAACACATCAATGCGGACACCGCTATTTGCGGTAGAAATAGGCGAGAGTGCACCAATGCAAACGACCTTTATCTCATGGTCTGACTCATGTGAAGGTCGTGAGAGGCGACTAAGGTACCAGGTGCCTTCATTCTTGGTGTTTTTTATTCAGACGATCATAATGCTGGCTGACTCTGACGTCTTCCAGCATTACCGGGGATAAAAGGCCAGGCACTATGCCTGCGCCTTTCCCGCACCCCCAGCGAGGTCGGTTCACAAAGTCGCGGATCGGAACGAAACCGAAGACAGTCTCTCTAAGGCACGGAGTTCAACTTGAGTCCACTACTGGACGGAGGCCTTCAGAGAATAAAGAAAATGGGAATTTTGCCCATAATTTCCGTGCTGGGCAAGCGTATTGGCAATCGCAGAGCGCAGCTTTCGTGACGGGGATGCTGCTGCCCATCCCCACCCTAAGCATTTGAACTACACTAGCTCCAATGGATAATAATAATATACTCTTTATTGTACACCAATAAAAACAACACAAGAACATCACAAAAACATGGAATAGTAGGTGCAAGAGGCGGCCTTATCGCTAAATGCAATCTCTTACAGGCAACCTTTGGATAGAAATAATGTTAAAGCTGGTGGAAGTTTGAGGTGTATTTATTACAACAAACATACATACATATAAACCTACATATACATACATACACATACATTTATTTATATGTGTAGATATACCGCCATCTGTCGGTTCCGGTACTTCAGTTCCCTCTTACGACACCCTACAAAGGAGGTAATATTCTACTTTGCCGGTACCTCACGGCCTCACTGGCAACTAATAATTTATTCATATTTTAATTAACATTTCAGACTGTACTGCAAACGAATAACTTATTACCCAGATTCAGGAAAACTGAAGCGACGCGGAGTTCTTTCAGTAGTTCTGTGGAAAATCGAATTTTACACATTCAAGAGCCATTGGGATTTCTAACAAGAAACTTTACAAGAAGGTTTAACAATTGGCTCAAATTTATGCCACTCGATGGGATCGATGCCGCAGATGGTAGTGATCTTGTGCGCCAGGATTCGTAGGTTCGACCCCCACCCAGGTCAAACATTTACATATACGACGTAGATATATATTTGTTTGCGAGATAAGTATTTTTTTAAATATTACCAACCACACCATCTAACGATATTCACACATGAGACTACAAAGGAATCACACATATTACTAACATATTTTAACACCCAGACACAGAACCAAAACAAAAAAATTATCATATAAATATAAGTCCTGGGTGGAGATTGAAACCACAACCCATGGCACGCCATTTGCGCCATCTCGCCCATCAGATTTATTTATTTCTTCTTATTTGAGCAGATCGACAAACAAGCATACAGTCCGCGGTAGCTAACTTAATGGACGACTATAGACGCTCGTAATATACCTAGCGCGTTGCCAACCTTGTGACTTGAGGATATAATGTCACATTACTCAGGACCGCGCTAGACGCGCGGTCGCGGCCGCGGGGCACGCAGGATTATTACGGGCATCGGTCCTCTCATCTATCAGAGGCCCCGCCCTCTTTTTCGGTGGCGCTGGAATTGACGTCTGAGTAGTCCAGCACTAGGTTCGTCCGAAAAAAAAAAAAAATAATAATTTCACTGCCTCTCTCACCCTTCAAACCGGAACACAGCACTGCGAACACTGCTGTTTGGTGGTAGAAATAGGCGAGAGTGAGGCACCGGGAGACGACCTTTGTGTAAGGTCTTCATGAAAAGGAGGATGATAATCAACTTCTTCTATTTCTTGATGCAGGGCATATCAGTAAGCAAGCAAACCACACAGCAAAGAATCGCGGGAAGCGGGCTTCGGCACATTCCCTTGGCAATTCTAGATAGAGTCATCGAAGTTGTACATACAGGTATATTCGCTTATATATTACCGCTGTATATAGGGTAGGGTATGTGGAAAATATATATAAAGATGACTATATTCCTTATATATCGCTTGATACGAATGACAGCGGTCAAAATGCCGGCGACTTTTGTATAAGGTCGACCTCATGTAAAAAAAGATTATATTTGTGATTCCTCTGTGGCGTGGCGTCCGTGACCCAAGTGCTTTAAGCGACTTACCACGGAGTCAGGTCAATGTATGAGATGTTGTGGGAATTTATTGCTATTCATCGTATCCTTATCGTGATCATCATCGTAGTGGCCGTAGATCGTCCTCTGCTGGACATAGGCCTCCCAGATAAGGGGGTGTGTTGTCCATAATTGCCGCGCTGGGCAAGCGTGTTGGCAATCGCAGAAAGCAGCTTTCGCGACAGGAAAGCTACTGCCCATCCTCGCCCTCCTGGAGTTTTATCTGTCACTATGATTTTGCTTTTTGATTCTGTCACTTTCCTGGTTCTGTAACTATATTTTCAAGACATATATTAAACATATATATACATACGAGTATATATATGTATATAAGGCCGCCTCTTGTACCTACTATTCCATGTTTTCGTGATGTTCTTGTGTTGCTTTTATTGGTGTACAATAAAGAGTATAATATAATTATTATTATATCGCCATCTGTCGTTTCCTTTACCTCATAGACATAAAGAGAGGTACTACGCAACCCTGCCGCTACCCCCGAGCGACTGACACCAAACCCGTACGGATATATGCCGCCATTTTGGTAGAAAAAAAAATATATGTCACGGTATCACCAGAAAGGTACGCGGTCATCGACCCCGCTCCAGAACGCATTCGGCTGGCTATATTTAGAATATGACTCCATACAGAATTGTTACACCGCTTCAGGAATTTCAGCGTAAACTAATTATTTTCTTTTCGACTCGTTTAAAAAAGCTTCCAAAAAATAAAAAAGCAAAGGCATCGAGGGTGGATATATCACGTTCAGAAATATCAAACTGTGCATTTTTGTGTAGATTGTAATTATTTATTGAACTTTATTGTATAATATAATTTATCTACAAAATATTAAAAAATGTACAAATGGCGGACTTAATGCCAGTTGGCATTATCTCCCAGTCAACCATTATACGAAACAGAAAAATATATATATATATAGTGGTGCAGACAATATATATACAAATGAGATAAACGTTACATACATATTTGTATAAATAAACGCAATAAATACATATGATATATATATATATATATATATATACATATATATATATATATAAAAAAATAACGAAATAGGGTTATAAAGTCGAAGCAGAATCGGTTAATAAAGTATGGAGACAGCGTTTCAGGATAAATTTGTTTGGGGATTGCTTAATATTCAACGGAAGCTCGTTCCAGAGTCGTATAGCTGTCACTGTAAAAGAGTTTGTCAAAAAACTAGAGTGATGAGGAGGAGTTAAGAGCGAGAGAGTATTAGAAGAACGAAGATTACGTTCGTGAGAGAAAGATACACGTACACTTGAAAAAGGTCTACAAAAAAGTCTATGGTAGCATTTGTTTCCTCATTGCGAAGCCAGGGCTAGTTACATTAGTGTGTTACACAGTGCATATATATAAGAAGTCGCTAGGATAACTAATACAAGAAGGTTTTAGAAGTTACGAATAAATAATATTAATTTCCACATCATCTCATAATTGACCTGATTCCGAGATAAGTCGCTTAAAGCATTTCTATCGCTTATCAGACAACAGAGGAATCACTAAAGCTTGAATACATATTTTACACTCACACGCAGTATTTCCACAAATATTTATCACATAAATGTTTGCACTGGGATCGAGCCCACGGCATTTGACGAATTATACGAAAATGCTGGGTAATGTGACATAATATCATCAAGACACAAGGTTGGCAACGCGCTAGTGATATCCTTGTGATATTACGAGCATCTATAGGCTGTGGTGTTGCTTACTATCACGCGGAACGCGTGCTTGACTGTCGATCTGGTGTATTAAAAAAATTAAAAAACACTGACAGATGGAGATAGACGATAGTCATCGCGAAGCTCCGCTTTGCGTCTGCTACCAAAGCTGTTCAGTGAGGCAATTATAGGCAAAACTCCCCCTTTTTGGGGGGGGGGCCTATATCTAGCTGTGGACTTTCCACGGCTACGGTGTTGATGGAATCATCTATATAAATTGACGGGCCCGATGGCGCAGTTGGCAGTGATCCTATCTTATGCGCCAGGGGTCGTAGGTTCGATCCCCACCCATTACAATTATTTATATGATGATATTTGTGTTTGTCCTGTGTCTGGGTGTTAAAATTATGTATTTATTTATTATATTGGTGATTCCTCCGTTGTCTGTCGTCCGTACTACAAGTGATTTATGCAAATCTACGAGATGTGTGAATAAGAATATACCTAAAAACTTTTAAAATCTCTCAAATCATGTAACACAAAATAACTTGTTTTTTTATTTTTGTCTATCTGTCTGTCTGTTTGTTCTAAGTAATCTCTGAAACGACTAGACCGATTTTGATGAATTTTCACCGATATACAGCTGATATAATAAGGAGTAACTTAAGCTATAGACCATCACGCTACAACTAATAGAAGCGGAGCGTCGAACAAAAATGTGGCGAGATCGGGCAAAAAATATACGTCTTGAGAGTTTGCGTTGCGTGCGCTGCGTAAACGGTTGAAGTTAAGCAAATATAATATAAGAACGCAGACGAAGTCGGGGCACAGCTAGTATAGGTATATAAGTATTATATTTTGCTGTATATGTATGTATATATAGTCGGTTGTCTGGGTTTAAAACAAGTTTAAGGGACTTATCACGGAGCCAGGTCAATGTATGAGATATTGTGTGTATGTACATATTTATTATTTATTTATTTAATAACAGGATATTGGATCAGAACGCGGTAAAACCCGACATATTTTCCTGTTAATGTGGGAAGGAGACACAAATAAACTAACACAATAAATAACAATACAACTACTCCTTTAACGGCTTTAAAACTAGGTCGACTTAATCGTTCACTACATTGTTGAAGTCAGGATTTGAAAGTATCAACATCATCATATCAGCTATAGAAAGTCCACGTTTGGATATTGGCGTCTTTAAAATGAAGCGATCTCTGTTCATAATTGCCGGACTTCAAAAAAACCAGTTGTCTGTAAAGTCGGTTTTCAGCCGATAGTTGAACGTGACAACGTCATAAGAAAATACTGATGGACTAGTTGCATTATTCAAAATAACGTTTTAATTTTATTTATGAAAATGTATTATTATACAATAATAGCAGCTGACCGTGCGGGCGCATCGCTCGCTCGAGTACGAGAGAGACAGATGTCGAACGCTGCCGAACGCGGGGCCGATTGTGCCTCTCTCACTTGTACTTCAAGCCTTAAACGGAACGCCTCAGAGCGGGGTAACGCCGCATGAGTCATGTTTTTTCGTGCGTGCAGCCGACTCCGTCGAATTATAAGACGTTGTCACGTCAAAAAAATCAGTATTGTCCATAATTGCCGCACTGCGCAAGCGGTGGCAATCTCAGAATACAAATACCTTTAAAGACGCCTTTAGGTACCGGTGGAGTAGAATAGTATACAGCGACTGAGGTACCGGAACCGACATATCGTCGTTTAAGTTCTAACACAGCGTAAGTCAAAACGTCTACACTAACAATGTGGAAAACATTGCTCACGTTTCATAAAATCATTTTGAAACTAATTGCTTGTGCATTTAGTTGGTGCAAAATAGATTTCGTTTAAACAATACACGGTATAAAACGTTTACTGCAGCGTTAGAAATGTAATATTGTGTTATAATTGGGCTTAACTATTAAGTTGCCAACTTTGACATACGCGGTGTTAGAACTTATGCGACGATATGGCGGTGTATCCATCCGAAACAGCCCAAATTAAATACTACAGGGTGGGGATGGGCAGCAGCATTCCTGACGTAAAAGTAACGCTCTGCGATTGCCAGCACGCCTGCCCAGCGCGGTAATTATGGGCATAAATCCCGATCTTAGGGAGGCCTATGTCCAACAGTGGACTTAAGATGGCTGATATGATGATATACCAAGAGGATTTTCAATTTTGCGGTGATAACGGCGAAGGGACCAACTCGCGTCGATCGAGACACCCGACTGCTATCTACACTATGTTTATAACTAACATCTGACAGGCCTATAAAATGATTCCGTTGGAAGCAGGGCTACTACTAATGAAGACACGATTACTGATTAAAAAGTGAGGTACCGGCAGAGTAGAATAGTACCTCCCTCTGTACTAGGTGTCTTAAGAGGCGATTAAGATATCAGAACCGACAGATGGCGTTATATCCATCCGAGACAGTGTAGCTGATACGCACAGGGCGGGGATGGGCAGCAGCTGTTGCGATTGCCAACAAACAGCGCGGCAATTATGGGCATAATTTCCCCTTTCCTGAAGAGGCTTATGCCCAGCAGTGGGCTTCCAATGGCTGTATGATGTTGAATTAAAACTAGATCTGAAAATCGTATGCTGTCATGGTAATCATCAAAACAGCCGTAGAAAATCAGTGGAAAATGGGAGTCCTTGAGATATATGGAATTTATACATATAGATAAAATTAGAGTGTCTGTTTGTAATATTAAAATGACCGCTTTCCACTACATGCATATGAATGTACAAACGGTAGACACACATACCAATTTTTTAATCAGTTTTTGTCTATTTGTTCCGGCTAATCTCTGGAACGGCTTGACCGAATTAGACGGGACTTTCACTGACTGATAGTTTACGTAATAAGTAGTAACTTAAGCTATATAACAACACACTACGTCCGAAAGGAGCGGAGCATTGATTAGAAATGTGAAAAAAACGGGAGAAAAATTTACGTTCGTAGAAGTTTGTAGTTCGAAAGAGAATATGTTGCCCAAAGTCACAATTCCACGTGGACGAAGTTACAAGCACAGCTAGTCTCTCCTATAATTGATAAAACATATGGTATCTATAGTAAAACATTATTAAGCTGAAGAGTTTGTTTGTTAGTTTGAACGCGCTCATCTCAGGAAACACTAGTCCGATTTAAAAAAAATCTTCAGTACTGGATAGTCCATTTATCGAGGAAGGTTATAGGCTATATATAGGGTTATAGGATATATAACATCACGCTAGGACTAATATATAAAGTTAAATAACGATTGCGCCAAAAACGCCTGCCAAATTTTATCCTCAAATGTGCTTTTAATCGTGTTGTGTTGTATGCAGACAGGAACGAACTCTTGTCTTTGTGAAAAATCACTTTTTTCGAGGACTCTCACCAAATAACTTTGTATAAATCCACTTATTTTCTGGACTTTCACCATATAACATCAAATTTGTGTAACTTCATTCGCATATTATAACAATTTGTTTGATTAGTGTCTTCTGTTAATTTCAGAACCAATTTTAATTAATTTTGGTATATATAAAGATAGATGATGAAAAGAAAATGGGCTTCTCGAAGAACTAATCATGCGCAGATGAAGTTACGGGCGATGAAGTGGCGGAAAATACCGCTTGGCATAAGTATCCCATATTAAAAAGTTAAAATCAATTATGTCTTCGCTAACGGCGCCCCGCCCCACAAAGTCACTTTAATACTTCTTCTGCCTGGTTAAGATATGTACGCCTAGGTCGTCCTATACCAACTCATCAATCACACATACCAATATAGGCATAATATTTTGAATAGTACAGTTGGCTTTTCGCTCTGAGCGATGACCTAAGAGGCGATTAAGGTACCAGAACCGACAGATGGCGGTATATCCATCCGAACATGCAGCTCAAATGCACAGGGCGGAGATGGGCAGCAGCATCTCCGTCACGATAGCTGCGCTCTGTGATTGCCAACACGCTTGCCCAGCGCGGCAATTATGAGCAAATACCGCCTTTCTTGGATAGGTTTATGTCCAGCAGTGGACTTCCAATGGCTGGTATGATGAAAATGAAATGATGTCCAGGCACCCTTTGGATGTACTAAGGTCCAAGCGACTTTCCGCTGTCTGTCCCTATGTATTCAGATCTTCACAACAACGCAACGGATTTGATGGAGTTTTTAAATAGAGTGAAGAAAAGAAGGTTTACATATATGTGTCATATATGCCTCCCCAAGAAAGGGGGAATGGTGCCCATAATTGCCGAGCCAGGCCAGTGTATTGTTAAACGCAGAGCGCAGCTTCCCGACGGGTATGCTGCTGCCAATCCCGACCCAGTGCATTGAGCTACACAGTTTTGGATGGATTTCACGCCATCTGTCGGTTCTGGTACCTTACGACACCTGGTACAGGGGCAGGTACTACTATACTCTGCTGGTACCCCACGGCTTTATTTATTATTATTAGGTACTAAATATGTTACTCAGTGATAATGTAGTTTTCTAATGGAAAGGAAATTTTTGAAATCGTTTAAGTAGTTTTTGATTTTTTTTTCCTCTGTATTTATATTAGTACAGACTATATGGCTTCTTATTGACATTACTGTAAGACTTATAGGCTGTGACTGGCTGTGGATCGCACGGGTCTAATTAGGATAAATTCCCACTTTTTTGGGGAGGCCTATGCCCAGCAGTGGACTTTCAATGGCTGGTGATTGCCGAAAAAGCCATTCACATTTAGAAATTTTATCACTGAAAGTGCAATAAAGAAAATAAAATCTGTTTTTCCAGCATGGCAACCCTGAAGCGCGCGCGTGTAAGCCCGTTTGATGTTAGGCAATAAATAGGCATTGTGTTCCGACCTAGATATGCTACAGCATTAAAAACTTTAATGTAACGTAAAATCTACGTGTCAGTGACGTAATCGGACGATCGTACAAAATTGTATACAAAAATTCTCATTCATATCCGCGAGCTACCGGCAGAGTAGAATAATACCTCCCCCTATACCATGTCGTAAGATGACGGTAAAATATAGCATGTACTAGAGGTACTCTTACAAAGTCGTTTGCGTTGATCTCACTCTTACTTATTTCTACCGCCAAATAGCAGTGTTCGCTTTACTGTGTTTCGGTTTAAAAGGTGACAGGCAGTGAAATTACTGAGAAAATGTGACGTGAAATCTTCAGTTCACAAGGTTGGCGACACGCTAGTGCTATCTTTGTGATGACACGAGCGTCTAAAGGCTGCGGTCACGTTTACCATAAGCTGAACGACTTCGTAATAAAAAAAGAATGTTATCTTTTATAATGTGTATGTGTATAAGAGTAAGAGTTAAAATAAAAAAATAATTACACATCTCATACATTGACATGTATCGGTGATACGTCGCTTAAAGCATTTGTGTTACGGACATGAAGGAATCACAAATATTGCGAGTACCATATATCGTAAGGCGCGATTTATAGATCCACCTGGAAAAGCGTAGCTCAACTGCTTCTATATCCAGAACAGCAACAGGGCGGGGATGGGCAGCAGCATCTCTTGCGAAGTTACGCTCTGCGATTACCACCACGTAGAAAATCTGTATTAAATTGGATACATAAACAAGCACAAAGTCCGCGTGATAGTATACGTCACTGTAGCCTATATACGCTCGTGTTGGCACAAAAATATTACCACCGCGATCGACCTTGAGAATCGAAGATATCATATCACATTACCCAGAATTTCAACTGCCTAATCAGCAATGGTGTCCATATGGAGCGAAGTCGACAAACAAGCATACAGTCCACGTGATAGCAAGCCTCACTGCAGCCCATACACGCTCGTGATGTCACAAGGATATCACTAACGTGTTACCAACATTGTGGCTTGAAGATATCATGTCACGTAACCCAGTAATAACACTGCCTCTCTCACCCTTCAATCGGGAACACAGCAACGCGAACACTGATATTTGGTAGAAATAGTTGAAAGTGCACTAGCCTGTTCAGTATGCTTCCAGGGCCGGGACTACATGCACACACCGACGGCTGCGGTGTACAACACCGACCACCAACACGGTCTAGACTAGACTGTTAGATGTGGGGGACACGAACGCCATAATAAACTAACTAGGTCATAAGTTTTTCTACCATAATTTCCCAAGAGATACTTGCGAACTATGAATTACTATAGCGTGTCATAGCACATTAATGATTACTTCTTTATAATTACACCTCTGGTCGGTCTGCGGTCGAAATTAATTGTAATTAATTTAACCGAAAATGAGTGAGGCGTGGTCTCTAACATAGGCCTTATTAGACAGCTAAGGAGTGAGTTATGCTCGGAGTCAATCAGCAATGGAATCCGTATCGAGCGCAGGGGACAAACAGGCATACAGTCCGCGTGATAGTAAGCGTCACTGCAGCCTACAGACGCTCGTAACATCACAAGGATATCACCAGCGCGATCAACCTTGTGACTTGAAGGTGTAATGACACATTACCCAGTAATTTCACTGCCTCTCCCATCCTTCAAACCTATTTGTCGGTTAAGGTAGGTGAGCGAGGTACCAATGCAGACAAGCTTTGTTGGTCTACCTCATATTAGGTGGAGGTAAGTAAGTATCTAATGGGTTAGTAAGCTGAAGGGGCAATGGGAGATGAAGCCGTAAGGTTCTGGAATGGAGACTGCGGACCCCTGGATTTAGGCCTCATACTGACGGACCCGTTGGCGCAGATGGTAGTGCTCCTTTCTTGTGGGTCAAAGGTCGTGGGTTTATACAGTATTTATGTTTGTTTTGTGTCAGGGTATTATATATATATTTATCTGTTTAAGTACCTATTATATATGTGATTCCTCTGTGCTCTGATGTAAAAAACACAAGTGCATTTAGCGACTTACCTCGAAGTCGGGTCATTGTGCGAGATGTGGTGTGAAAAAATATATAAAGCCAACCCAAATGGAAATCACTTGGTGATCTGTACTGCAGTATTACTGCAGTTGGCCATAATGATTGTTGGTTTTTTTTAATAAATATAAAATAAATTACTGGGATTGACTATTATGACATGATATCTTCAAGTCTATCTCTATATAGGTGGGCTATCCTCGATATTATGGTCGTGGCAGAATCAATGGAAGATTTAAGCTCGATTCTCGGAAACCTCAATCGTGTTTCTCAACAGGTGGGTCTTAAAATGAACATGGAGAAGATTAAAGAAATGTGTTAAGTCAAAAGTTCCCCACTCTTAAGAAAGCCTATGTCCAACAGTGGACTTTATGTAGCTGATATGATGACCTTACCCTGATGACCTCACAGGGTAACAGAGTGGGATACAAACGTTATTTGTGATAAACCACACATACGAATGGTACCTATAAAAGTGGGATACGTGTTCTGCATTTAAATATACGTAGTCACTGTACATTTTCTGGACAGTTCAGTGACGTACGCATGCTATAGACGTTCCCGTTGGACCAACGCCAGGAACCTATCAAATGATATAGGTATTAATCTTCAGCTGCCATTTTAAATATGACGTCTAATTGGAGATCATATAATAATATAATAATATCATACATTGACCTGTCTCTGAAATTAGTCGCTTAAAGCACTTGCTACGGGTACCAGACAACAGAGGAATCAAATATATATATAATATTAAAATACATATTTTTAACACCCAGACACGAAGCAAATACAAATCTATATCTTCATACCAGCCATTGAAAGTTTACTGCTGGACATAGGCCTCTCCAAGAAAGGAGGTTTCCTGCGCATAATTGCCGCGCTGGGCAAGCGTGTTGGCAATCGCAGAGCGTCGCTTTCTTGTCGATGCTGATACCGAACCCCGCCTTGTGCATTTGAGCTACACTGTCTCGGATGGATATACCGCCATCTGTCGGTTCTGGTACCTCAGTCGCCTTTTACATACCTGTTACAGGGATACTATTCTACTCTGCCGGTATCTCAAGTCTTAATATATAGTAGCCATAATTCTCCGAAATGGCTTCACAGATTTTGGTGAAATTTTAAATTTTGGTAAAATTTGCAGTAAATCTAACAATTAGTTCTTCTTTATCGCTTGCTTTAAACTCGTAGAACTACATCATCTAAGATATGGCGTTAATTACTCAGCACCAAAATCACAGTAGAAAAACATTGTATCTACAAAAGTCTCGGTAGCGCAACAGTAGATCTGTCCCCCGGAATGGGAAAGATGGGGGTTCGATTCTCACCTGAAGCCTGAGACTAGTTAATTTTATACATACAAAGGCAGACTATGGATCTCAACTTGTTACGATCGTCGCATATCTCTCTCTTCCCTTACTCGCATTAGTCCATTCACACACGCTCGATTATTCTCGGTACTTCTGACCTGGCCCTTCTTTAATACCTCTTCTACCTGGTAAGATATGTCCGCCTCGGTCGTCCTATACCAACTCTTCCATTCACATCCGCTCTATATATTTGTGCAGTCATTCTACTTTCATCCATCCTTTCTACATGTCCAAACCATCGTAACATTTCATTCTCTATTGTTTTCAGACATCTTTTACACCACATCGATCTCTTACCACACTATTCTTTAATCTATCTCTCAAACTCACACCATACTTATTGATTTTATTTAACAACATTGTATTTAATATAAAATTTAGCATTTCTCAATGCGTAAACCCTTTGAAATATACAACTATTTGTAATTAAATGTCAAGAAAAATATTTAAAAAAAAAATTTTTTTCGTTTTAATTTCAGCGTGACGCATCGGTTTTTTGTAGATTTTTGCAAGGTGTTCAATACTGTAGTACATTATTTTGATCTATCTCGTCGGGTTTAGTCTGCGTTTGCTATGTAAACTCAAAAAATTAGTTCATTTATGACATCACATTACAAAACTAAACTTTTGATCGTTCCTCTACTATATTATATATTATACATATAAACCTTCCTTTTGAATTACTCTATCTATTTAAATAAATCGCACCAAAATCTGTTGCTTTGTTTTTTAAAGATCTAAGCGTACATAGGCACAAACAGATAGCTGGAAGTGCTTTTGGTTTTATAATATATAGTGATATCATTATAGTACCCGAAGAAAAATCCATTTATCTTAGGCCGCATTATTTATTTTTTCCACAACATCTCATGCATTGACCTGACTCCGTGATAAGTCGCTACAGCACTTGTGCTACAAACACCAAGCAATAATGGAATCACATATATACTACTTATATACATATACTTAACACTCAGACACAGAACAAACACAAATACCATCATATAAATATTTGCCGTAAGTGGTTATCGAACCCACGGCCTTTGGCGTACAAGATAGAATCACTACTATCTGTGCCATCGGGCCCGTCAAATTATTTATTGTTATAGACAACCATAGAACCCGACATAGCGCGTGGCCAGACGCGTGCATGACCGATTTTTATTTAGATCAATCCAATCGAAATACGCTTCCCAAGAGTGAAACGTTGGCGTAATGGGCGCACGCAGATTTATCTTCAGGAACCTGAATTCGATTCCGATCAACGTCTGAGATTGAGAGGACAAACTTTAACATCAAATATCCCTTTTTTTCGGTGTCGTAAAAGGCGATTGAGGTAACTCAAATGCACGAGATGGAAATGGGCAGCAGCATCCCGGTTGCGAAAGCTACGTCTGCGATTGCCAACACGCTTGCCCAGCGCGGCAATAATTAGCAAACTTGCCCCTTTCTTGAGGAGGCCTATGTCCAGCAGTGGACTCCAATGACTGATATAATGATACTTTTTATAAGTTAACCCATTATAAGCACTTTCAAGCCATTCATCATATCAGCGTTATAAAGTACAGTGGGACATAAGCCTACTCATGGTGTTAGGATTTATGCCCATAATTGCCACGCTGGCCAATCGCAGAGTGCAATTTCGCAACGATGATGCTGCTGACTAACCCCAAAGTAGTATTTAAACTGCGCTATTTCATTCATTTCATGGATATACCGCCATTTTTTTCGATTCGTTCGACGTTTTGGTCACCTTTCGGCAATCTCAAGACTGACAACAGATTGGTATACGGTAGTAATTGTAACTGGTGAGTAATGAACGCGTTCATCTTAAGACTTATTATTTAAACGCGCTTTATTTCATTTTTTGTTTAAACGTTCCGGTCACCTTTCGGCGACCGTTCTCAAGACTGACAAAAGATTGGTATACCGTAGTAATTGTAACTGATGTGTAATGAACGCGTAAATGTTAGTCTTTTTTTTATAAATTCACCTAACTTTAAACTGGCGGTGGCAACCCTAACTATAATTAGGAAGCTAAGAACAAAACCGCCACTGCGTAATGTAAATTCCGTAAATACGAGGGACCAAACCCTCTGAATAAGTTAGTGGTAATCAAGCTTGCCGGCAACCGCGAACGGAACCCCGCGCTAAATATACGCAACTTGAGCGTATAACGGAACGCAATTTTAAGTTCTTTTTTTAAGCTGTGGCAACCGTTGACGCTGATGGAGGTCCCGTCAACCCGTCCGTCTGCAGTCAGTCGCATCTTATCTATAATCAATAAAAAGTTTAATACAAGGTCACTCTCGCAGTCTGTCTGTATGTATAATCCAAATCAACGTGTTATTAATGTAAATTTCATAAGAACCATTTCCTGACAATGACAAACACAAAACAAAATGGTGGAATCCTTCCAGCTGTTCACGCGTGATGGCGTTACTAAGGGAAATATGGATTAATTTTTATGTATTAAAATTAAATAATTAAATTCCCAAAACATCTCACACATTGATTTGACTCCGTGGTAAGTCGCTTAAAGCAGACAACAGACGAATCACATATTTAACACCCAAACACGGAACAAACACAAATACCATCATATAAATATTTACTCTGGGTGGGATATCGAACCCGCGACCTTCGGCACACAAGATAGGATCACCACCATCTGCGCCATCGGGCCCATAGATATATAAATAGAAGTTTAAAAGTTCGTCCCGAAGAAATTCCTTGACGGATTGAAGAAGAATTTTGATATATAAAGACTAGCTGAAATGCTATATAGCTATGACAAAAATTCTGCCATTATAAATTGAGACATACCTCACACAAAAAGGTCACTTGCATCTCATCATCATGATCACCGTCATATGAACCATTAGAAGCCGACTGCTGGACGTAGGCCCCAAGAAAAGGGGATATTTGGCTATAATTGCCTCGCTGGGCTAGCGTGTTGGCAATCGCAGCGCGTAGCTTCAGAGACGGGGATGCTGCGCAATAAAATTACTGTTTCGGATGAATAGGTCGTCATGTGTCGGTTCTGGTACCTTATTCGACATCTGGTACAGGGATACTATGCTACTCTGCCGGTACCACACATCAACTCTTCACTAATCACATTGCTGTTTCGGTTTGAAGGGTGAGAGAGGCAGTGAATTTACTGGGTAATGTACCATGATATGTAAATCACAAGGCTGGCAATACGCTAGTGGTATACTTGTGATAGCATATTTAGGCTGCAGTGACGCTATTACACGAACTTTGCGCTTATTTGTCGACATAATCTTATAATAACTATATATATATAATAGATGTGCCCGCGACTTCGTCCGCGTGTCATAGTTTTTTTTAGGTACCATACCTATTTACTTCAAATTATATAAACTTTGAATGTCATCTTCATTAATATTGAATCAATGGCCTGAAAAATAAGTTTCAAGTTTCTAGCTCTAAAAATAGCGATACCTCCATAGCCTATGTCCTTTCTTAGATCTAAAGATTGTCTGTGCCAAATTTCATCAAAGTCGGTTGAGAGGTTTAAGCGGGAAAGCGTATATATATTTTATACCAATTACAAATCAATAAATAGATAATTAATCAATACAATTGATATACCAACCATGTTTAGGCCGCATGAACAATTTTTATTCAATTTCAATGCCCGCGGTCCAGAAGAAATGCAACTCTCTAGTATTGTATCGATTAATTACTCGAGTACGAGTACGCGGTAAAGAGCATGCCGGGATAAATTTAAAAATATCTCGATTTATTTACGCGCTTGGCTGTTAGAAGTTTACACACCTTACAAATTGTTCTGGGCAAGGATGTCGATGCCACTGGAACGAATACAATATCGTCGATTATAGTGTAATACAGCGTAAGTGGCAGTTGCAAATAAAGTTGAAAATTCCATTGGGAAAGATGGAAAATGGTCCTTATTAACTTCCATGAAAAACGAGGATAAGCCCAATTTTATTTACATATATTCAACAAAATCAATTAAAAAAGGAATATTATACACAATATTAAAAAAGAGTGCGTAAATAAACGAACAAATTCAATATGCCAATCGACCAGACGGACGAATAGAAGAAAATAGAGTTTTTATCTAATTATTTTTAATAACTCAGTCTGCATTCAACAGATTTTTAAATATAAAAGCAATTACACCCGGTTCTTTTGATAGATTGTAAAAATGTTCATCCATCCGAAACAATGCTGATATGGCGGGCGGGGATGGGCAGCAGCAACTCAGTTGCGAAAGCTGCGCTCTGCGATAAGGCTTGCGCTTGCGCAGCTTTTCAAATTCAGCGTATGCGCAACCCTAATCACAAAAAAAAAGAATAATTATCGTTGCACTTGTGTACCTGCAAGTTGTCATGTGAAATTTGTTTGACATTAACGTAATAGACTATTCGATGCCTGCGGTTATGCATGCTATACTAGAGGTAGACAGACGGCATTAATACCTCACTCTCACCTAATACTACCGCCAAGTGCACGCATCGCTGCGTTCTGTTTTAAAGGTGAGAGGAAGTGTGATTACTGGATCATCATTATAGTTGCAGAAAGTCCATTGTTGGGTATGGGCGTTCGTTTCAAAGACCTTTGGATCTTTTAGACGTGCACTTTTTTTGCCACGATTGTGTATGCAGCGAAGACATGGTTCAGGCGGGTTGAAGTGCAGACCATCTGCTAGAACACTGTTACCTACCTTATGCTAGTCTGCATAGGTAGGTAAGAGTATTCTAGGGTAGGCCTATGTCCAGCAGTGGACGTTTTACGACTGGTACGATGATAACAGCGAAAGGAGTTCAATCGAAGTAGTTCTTGAACAATTCTATATAAAGTAAAGATGGCGCC
>JACJUM010003212.1:2381698-2401727 GCA_020976665.1 Heortia vitessoides | reverse complement strand
GATGATAACAGTGAAAGGAGTTTGATCGGAAGCAGTTCTTGAAAAAAAGTAAAGAGACATACAATGCAAGATTTGTACAGCATGGAGTGATTTAGTAGAAAAATTACTTTATATAGCTACTAACGCCATCTATCGATGTTTGCGGTTACAATACGTGTACATTGTACAGTTAAAGGTCATACATCTGTTATCTAGCGCTGACGTCAAGAATTTAATCATTTAAAATGTGTTAGGTCAACAAGAACACTGATCTAGGCATTATATTTATCAGTTAATAGCTATTTATTGAATAGTATACTACATAATTGGTGATAGGTAAAGTTTTTATTTATGTATTTGATAAAGTAGTACTGAGATGGTACAAAAGGTAGACATGATACAAAGGTTATGCATTGGTACCACACTCACATCAATTTCTACCCGCAAAACAGCAGTATTTGCATTACTGTGTTCCAGGTGAAGAGAGGCAATGACATTACAGGGGAATGTGAATCTCGCGAGCCGAATGATTGTTTGTCGGCTTAGTCAATCGAAAAAAAATTATATATTAAGTCTTTTTTTTGTATTTATGAAGTTAGCTAACAAGCATACAGTCCGCTTGATGGTGAACGTGACTGCAGCCTATACATGCTCGTGTCAGCATAATGATATCACTAGCTTGTCGCCAACCTTGTGGATTGATGATACTATGTCACATTTACTCCAATACGAACACTGGTTTGTGCGAACCTTTGTAAGAGGTCTACTTCATGTACCCTCATTATCAACATCAAATCAGCCGCTGGACATAGGCTTCTCCAAGTGATTTCCAATAGGACTGATAGTATGCATCGTATCCTCCGGTTACAGTTAGATCGTTTGTCCACCTTGTGGGTTGACGGTGGACGTCCTACGCGCGTGCTAAATGCCCTCCTCACTGCCACTTCAACTTGCTAATCCACCAGGGTATGTCGTAGTAACTTAGGATCTGCTTCTACAGAATTATTGTAGAGTAACAATATTTACATCAGGGCTTAAGTCTTTGGTAAATAAATAGAGAACCGACGAAAGCTCTCCACAAACCCAGTGTTGACTTATATACTGAAATAATCGTTACACAGTTACCCTTCATTCCCCTGGGATCTTATATTTGGGCACTCCAGGATAAAGGGTTCCCATACGAGTGATGCCGCAGGCTTCGACTTATGGTTAATACATTATTCAATTATTGCGATATTAACTCGATCATGTAACTTTAACAGAATATCGATTTTGATGACGGGCCCGATGACGCATGGTTCGATCCCACACAGGACTAATATTTTTGACTAGCAGCGCCCCGCAGTTTCACTCGCGTTAAGTTTTAGAACATTCATACTCACTTTCCATCCCCTTTTATTCCCTTAAGGAATGATTTTCGAAATATTTTACACATACTTCATGACATTCAATAAAAAGCCTTCATGTTAAATTTCATTGGAATAACTTCAAAACGGCAACGTTTTATACTAACTTTGCATCCCCGTTTTCCTCTTTCAGTATGTTAATTTTCAAATGTCCTTTTTTAGTACTCACTTACGTTATAAAAGGGGGTACCTTTGTGTAAAATTTCAAGTTGCTAACACTTATACACTTTAGACCCTGCGTTGATATGTCAGTCCGTCAGTCAGTCAGCTTCTCTATTTATATCAAGATATTTGTTTTTGTTCTATTTCTTTGTTTTGAACGTATATAATTAAAATCATGCCTATAATTTCTTTGATTTTCGTAACACGAGTACTCTAAGTGACTTATCTCAGAGTCAGGTCATGAGATGTTCATCATTATCGTACCAGCCATTATAAGTCCACTGGTAGACATAGGCCTCTCCAAGAAAGGAGGTTATTTTGCCCATAATTGCCGCACTGGACATGCGTGTTGGTAATGCGCAGAGCGCAGCTATCGCGATGGGTACCGTTGCCCATCCCCGCCCTGTGCGTTTAAGCAGTAGGTGGATATACCGCCATCTGTCGGTTCTGGTACCTCAGTCGCCTCTTACGACACCTGATGCAGTAGGAGGTACTATTCGATTCTACCACCAAATTTGCGGAATTTTGAACATGCCTCGGGTTCTACGCTCAACCGGGAATAATTTATAAAGAGATAAATTAATATTGAGGATGCAAGAAAAGTATGTCAGTATTGAAGCAAATAGAAATCCATAGTTACACGGATGGAAAGTATGCGTGATTTGTTTTATCTTATTGATACTTTGTATATATGTAGGTTTGTGTGTTTGTAACGACTTCACGTTTGAACGGCTGTAAGATTACCGATGAAATATTGGCACAAAGATAGATAATAGTCCGGGATAGCACATAGGTTATCTTTTCTCTCGGAACGATTTACGGTTCCCGAGGGATGGTATTTTCAAGATGGGATCGACATGATTTATGCAATTCGATAGTTTAGGGGTCTGAGATCGATATGGGATATTTTTATCACTGCTAAATGAGTTTCCGAAAGATGCTGTCGAAGGCAGAGTAGCTAGTATTTGTGTAGTTTTTTTTTATTAGACCTGGTCAACAAACAAGCATACAGTCCGCTTGATAGTACATCACCTTAGCTTACAGACGTTGTTATCATCACAAGGTGATCTCTAGCGCGACCAAAATTGTCACTTGAAGATATTATGTCACATTAACTAGAAACTTACCTGAGCAAAGTAGGACAGTACCTCCCCCTGTACCAGGTGTTGTAAGGCGACAGAGGTAATGGAACCGAGAGATAGTGGTATACCCCCCCCCCCCTAACATTGTAACTCGAATGCAATAGGACGGGAATAAGCAGCAGCATTCCCGACGGGAAGCTACGGCTATGCGTTTGCCACTATTCTGGCCCAGTGCGGCAATAATGGGCAAATTCACCGATTTTTGGAGGGGCTTATGTCCAGCAGAGGATGTTGGACGGCTGTAATGATAATGATGGATATAGCTTCATTAGATAGATATACAGTGGACCCCCTGTATACCGACATGGTCTACAAGTATGATTTGCACTTCTGAGTACATATATGTACATATGTGTATATAATATGTATAAAGAATCTCATCATTGGATCTGTAATTTGTCGGATTACAAGGTACTCTTTTGTAAATTCCGGACTATAGGGGGTCTTAGGTAGTACTCTATAATCCGAAGAATTCGATAGTTCGACACTGCCCTGCAAAATGTTAGTCGGACTACCGGGGGTCCACTGTATCTCAATGTAGTATCATATCATCGCAAGACTCATTAATCTTAGTATTACAATATTTGATACCATAATATCTTATTAAGATTGTTTACATTACAAAGGTTTCTCATATAAAATCAACCTAAAAATATGACAAAAATGATTAAAATAATTAAAAACAGCCGTCATTCTCATCATCATATAAGCCATTGGAAGTCTACTTTTAGACATAGACCTTCACAAGGATGAAATTACCCGTAGTTGCCACGTTTGGCAAGCATGTTGGAAATCGACCGCAGCTTTCTCTACGGGGATGCTGCCACCCATCCCCGCCCTATGCATTAAAGCTACACAACTTAGGATGAATATACAAACGTATAGTACCTACACCGGGATACCTTAGGCACCTCTTACGACACCTGGTACCACTTAACACTGCCGGTACCTCACGGCTATCGTTCTAATTAGCTATATTTAAAGATCTACGAAAGTTGCTGCGGCAGAGTGTACCAGGTGTCATTAGAGACAACTAAGGTACCAGAACAGACAGATGGCGGTATACCATCCGAGACAGTGTATCACAAATGTATAGGTTGGGGATGGGCAGCAGCATCCCCATCGCGAAAGCTGCGCTCTGCGATTACCAACACGGTTGCCCAGCGCGGCAATTATGGACATTTCCCCTTTCTTGGGAAGGCATATGTCCAACAGTGGACTACCAATGGCTGTAATGATAAATATCACGAGTGTACAAAAACAGGAATAATTTAAACAACCATTTAGGCTATCTACACACAACCGGAGCATATAGCTATTTAGTTAAAAATATATAAAGTACTTCCAGGGGAATGCAAAGACAGTCCAAGGTTGCGAATGAGTAATATGCAGATAATTATAACCTATACAATTATTGTAAAAAATAATATCCGTTAGCTCAATAAATAATTGGACACATACAAATAAACTTTCCGTATGAAGCGCGCCATCTGTTGGCGAAAACCGTACGGAAAAACTTCAAACAGTTTTATATTTAAATATATTGCGTCAAACAGACGGACAAACAAAACGGTGCTCCTAATTTTCTTATTGTATAGATCAATAGTTATACCTACATCATTTTAATGCGGTTAGAAATCTTCTACATTTGTAAATGACAAAGGCATTAATCAATTCGAAAAACACGAATACCTGGGAATTTACTGAAACAAAACCACCATGTGATCATAAAATATGAAATAACAATGTTGAAATCTACGCAATAAAACTAGCAATGGCTTTCCAATACAGTGTTTTTAATTTGTTATTGGAATGTTAAACATCGATAAATCGCAATCGTCGAGGATTCGTCTCTTATAACGACGTTTTTAGGGAATAATAGTCAATCAATCCTTAAACGGGGATTCTTTGCCACGCGATGCTTTCAAACACAAAAAATATAATATTCCGTATTGTGGACGCGCAATAACATAAAAATGTAGGCGTTATCGTAAATCGTACCTATCCCCAACACGTTCGTCTCGGGGAATACCTACTTCAAACAATAGTATTTAAAAATGGACCAACTGTGAAAAATAAATATTCTGCTGTATCTTAAACGTTACGAAAATAAATAAGAACGCTCTTTTAGCTTAAACACTCGAAGAGTGTTTGCTGTACGTTATCGGGGCAACCTTCAAACAAAACAGACATATAAATGAAGAGGGACAACAATTAATAGAGGAAAAAAACAATAAATACCTTTGATGCGGATCCGAATTCAAAAATCACACATCACAAAACAACACACGGTAATTAAGTCATAATTCAGCTAATCAACATAAGTTTCAGTTAGAACTCAGGTGTTCTCACATGTTAAGAACGTTGGCACATGCCATTTTTATAAAGAAATCGCGATTGAAGCCTGCGGAAAATTTGCGCGCGCCGAGCGATGCGAACGTCATACCTCCGCCGCGGCTCGCGAGATACTAAGGCAAGTACCTACTATTCAAAGCAAATCTATAAAGAGAAAGTACACAATTACTCTGTCCCTCTCTCGAGCTATCTCGCTCATTATCCTGCACGCAGATACGGTATAAAATGTGGCCTAATTTTACGTGAAACGGAACGCAGTTAACTTTTTTTTTTGGTTTATTATTGCGCCAAGTTGTAAAATTTTGAGTAAACAGTCCTCATGTCTTTCTTATCAAATTTAAAATGGATTGTACTTGACTGTTTGAATGAAACTTATTTATTACAATCGCAGTTGTTTTTATTTATGAGATGGTAAAAGACATTCCATGTATACATACACTAGAATTAGATAAATAAATAAAAGATATACATTATGGGCTTACAATTGTACTGTTTGCTGCTTAAAAAACCAGTATTCTCTTATAGTTATTACTGAAAACGAATGTACATTTTAACAACTTTAAGCGGTAGTTAAATTACCATTACTTGTTTTCGAATATAGTTGGCTCAGGGAAAACATGTAACTTGTAAGTTTATTAAGATTTTGCGTATTTATTATCTAATAATGATATTATACTTTAAATAAAAAATAGACCAGGGATACAAGAAATTAACATAAAATGAAAATTTAAATAGTACAAAAGGCGGCCTCACCGTGTAGTGTTATTTTTCCAGGCAACATTAGGATGGAAAATGAGTGAATAAAATATAGGCTGTTGTCATATAGCATTGCTATATAATATACATGCACAAGATATATAACTATATAAATTAATAGCAAAAAAAAATTAGACTCCGTGGTAAGTCACTTAAAGCGCTTCTGTTACGGACACCAGATATCAGAGTAATCACAGATACACTACTTAAATACATACATGCAACACCCAGACACAGAATAAACACAAATATCGTCATATAAAAATTTGCTCTGTGTGGGAATCGAACCCGCGACACTTGGCGCACAAGATAGGATCATTACCATCTGCGCTATCAGGCCCGTCAAAATGGAATTCATAACCTGACTCTAGTTAAATTTGGAATTCTTAACCAAAGAGGGGACATTTCAGATCCAAGTGGCCAGTACGATAAAGCGCTCATTTCTTATGTTTAAAACCTAATATAAGGAAATATGACAATGATTAATTATCATCATCATTATCATCATCATCATCATATCAGCCGCAAAATGTCCATCACTGGACAATATTTCTACAAGCGATTTCCAATAGGACCGATCGTATGCGGCCGGTGTACAGTGCGATTCTCCAGTTATAATCAGATCGTCTGTCTGTTGTAAACGATTTCAGGTTTCATAGCAGTAACTTTAAATAAAGCCTCTTTGCATTGAAATAAAGCAAATATAGATTTTTTTTTATTTTATGTAATTGTCAAATGATTTAACTTTACCTCCAACAAATCATTTATGTAAAAAGAAAATCTATTCAGCTATTTCAAGACGGGGGACTTCATTTTATTTTATCTACTCTTAGTGTTATAAATAGGAAAGATTTGTATGCGTGTAACGAATAAACTTAAAGAGTACTGGATCTTATTGATAAAAATCTTTTATATATTGATACTTTTTAAAGATGTAGCCTTCATTAGAAAACTTTACTGAGGTCATCTACATAGGCTTCTATATATTTAAAAAAAAGCAGATCTCTACTCAAAATGGTATTATGTAAGCAAAAACTTGTATTTTTGTTTGTTACATATAAATTCAATACCTTATAACCGATTTCAAAGAATCTTTCAAAGAAGAATTAATAAAAAATCACTAAAAAATACATCATCAATAAATAACATACGTTAGCCGTGAAGTACCGGCAGGGTAGAATAGTACCTCCTTCTTCACCAGGTGTCGTAAGAGGCGACTGAGGTATATCATCAGTCCAGTGTAGCTCAAATGCAAAGAGCGGGAGATGGGCATCAGCATCCCCACCGCGAAAGCTTTTGCTCTGCGATTGCCAACACGCTTGCCCAGCGCGGCAATTGTGGGTAAATTTCCCACTTTGTTGCATTGGACTTCCAATGGAAATGATAATGACAAACACAAGCTGTTTGTACCCCCATATTCTCTTGAGAAAAGGAACTACGCAGGTGAGGTAGCACGGTACTATGACATGTATATCATCATGATATCAGCCATAAAAAGTCCGCTGTTGGACATAAGCTTACCTAAGGAAGAGGGAATTTTATCCATAATCGCCAAGCTAGGCAAATGTATTGGCAATCGCTATGCGCAGCTTTCGCGACGTGGATGCTGCTACGCATCCTCACTCTGTAGTATTTAAGCTCTGATTTAGCATTTTTATTTATATATTTATTTATTGAACTTCATTGCACAAAATATTACAAAATGTACAAATGGCGGACTTAATGCCAGCTAGCATTATCTCCCAGTCAACCATCACACGAAACAGAATAAAATATTATAGTGGTGCAGACAATATATATACTAAGTAAATAAACGTTACATACATATTTACAAAATACTGAATGGTTACATACATTGTCCCGAATTACTTTCGAAAATTAAATTTAAGCTTCCTCTCAGATATCCCCGGATGCCTCTTAATCTTCTCTCCCCTCCCTTATGAAGGACAGTTTTTGATTCTAATTCCCCGATTCCTAGACTGTGTAGACTTTACAATAAGTACAATAATAAGATTGCCTTATTTTGCTCCCCTAACTATAGAATTAAGCGCTAGATCCATCAATGGACTTAAATATACTTAAATTAAATTAGTTTTATTTTAGATAAATAGAAAGGTTTAATGTCGTTTGATGTTGCCGTGAGATACCGGCAGAGTAGAACAGTACCTCCCACTGCACCAGGTGCCGTGAGAGGTGACTTAGGTCCCAGAACCGATAGATGGCGGTATATCCATCCGGAACAGTGCAGCTCAAATGCACAGGGCGGGGATAGGCAATAGAATCCCTGTCGCGAAAGCTGCGCTTTGCGATTGTTCTATTTTTTTGTGAGAGGGGATATACTCATGTTCCACCCTGCAATTAAATGATGCAGGGCTGCGGCGGACTCACCGGCTGTACAACCGGCGCCTACCGCCTAAAACCCCGCTTTAGCAATCGCACTGCGATTTGGACTGGGCACCTGTAGCAGGTTAGCATGTCACCACGGTACCCAGTTTGTATGGACCTCATTGGAGGGTATGCATCTATGCCTTTTGTATCTATGCCTTTTGTAGCGCTTCGAACCTCTAAGAAGGTCCAAGGTGTGCTGCTTTTATTTAACCATGACGTCATCTTCGCCTGGTTCCTCTATTGCCTAATCCGTAATACAAGTGCCTTAAGCGACTTACCTCGGAGTCAATTATAAAACTAGAATTTATTACTAATATTTTTTTGATATATTTGATTTTCAGATTATTCTAGTTGTCACGTCGAGATATAGTTAAAACTAGCACTAGAAGAACAATTTTTGTTTTTGGTCTCGACGAAACATCCAAAACCATCCTACAATTCTTATTCTTGTCTTTGATCAATTTTAAAATTGTTTCGTGCATATAAATGTGAATTGTAAATAAAAGTATGAAAAGCTCGAGCGCGAATAAATTAAACCAATTTTATCAATTGAACTTTTTTTTTATTTTGTTGAGAACACTGCTTTTTGGATGCGACTTTGAATTACGGATTACTTGTAATGGCAACCCTTGCCTCAAGATAACCGTAACGTCGAACAATAAATGTAAAATCACTACATAGTATTAAACATAGCCGTTTTCCGTTTTCTGTCTGTCTCTATGTTTGCTTAGTCAGTTTTATTTATAACTATGCAACGAATTTTAATGCGGTTGTATTTATTGATAAGAGTGATTCAAGAGGAAGGTTTATATGTATAATAAATATGTGCATAATATAGTAGAGAAACAATGATATAATAAATGATAATTGACCTGACTCCGTGGTAAGTCGCTAAAAGCACTTGTGTTACGGACACCAGATAACAGTGGAATCGCAAATATACTACTTAAGTACATATAATTAAGACCTAGGCACAGAACAAACACATTTATCATCATATAAATATTTGCTCTGGGTGGGATCGAACACACGACCACTGGTGTATAAGATAAGATCACTAACATGTGCGCCGTTGGACCAAGATTTTATTTTTTCGGAAGAACTCTCATAGATGAGAGGTCCGATGCCCGTAGTTATCCTGCGTGCGCAGCCGCGACCGCGCGATTAGCTACGGTCGCGCCCGCAAGGCTTGCGCGATCTGAGCGGAATCGCCGGCGATCGTCCGAGGGCGCCTGTAAAGACTCAGGCGGCCCTGAAAGATTGTAATTTAGATAAATTCAGCAAAAGAGGACGGACGGAGTGAGTGGACGCGGTGTACTGCTCTGTTATACGAATGCATGTGCAGTGTTAGTGCCACGTCCGATCTCGTAGACCGCGTCACGTCTTAGACGACCCTCCCGACAATATAACCGCGAAACTCGCAGCCCTTTCTCGCCCTCTCACTGGCACAACACAACCACTGACACTCCACATGCACTCGTACAACAGAGCAGTACACCGCGTTCGCCGGCGAACGCGTGAAGTCCCTGCCCCTACGAGCGATAACCGACAGCCCTGGGGCTGTTGGGCTCAATCTGTCCGTCCTCTTTTGCTTTAATTTAATTCATTCATAGTAAATTCAACCCCAACGACGGCGACCGAGCCTAGGTCGAGCCTCTAGAGGTGCCCTCGGACGCGCCGTCGGTCCCGCTCAAATCTCGCGAGCCATTGCGGGCGCGACCCCGCTAAACGCGCGGTCGCGGCCGCGGGGCACGCAGGATTATTACGGGCATCGGACCTCTCATCTATGAGAGGCCCCGCCCTCTTTTTCGGTGGCGCTGGAATTGACGTCTGAGTAGTCCAGCACTAGGTTCGTCCGAAAAAAAGAAAAAAGTGTTAGTGATCGTGTTGTGCCATTGAGAGGGGGGGGGGGGGAGAAGCACTGCGATTGTCGCGGTTACTTTGTCGGGCGGGTCGTCTAATACGTGACGCGGTCTACGATGTCAGACGTGAGTGATTACATTGCAAACGCCGGCTGGAAAAGATTGATCAAAGTTATCTACTACAGAATTGTACACCTTAAAAAGTCTATCTATTAGGGATGACCCACAATAATTGTTTTTTCCTCATTGTATCTTTAGTGAGATATAAAGACTTCGCCGGAAGAAAGCTAGTGTTAAATAAATCATGTTTTAAAGCCGTTAAAATTGTACAAGGTACACCTCTTACAAAGGTCGTCTGCATAGGTAGGAGTCCTACCACTCCTACCTACACCCACCTATTTACCTATTTCTACCGGCCAATAGCAGTGTTCAAATTGCTTTGTTCAGGTTGAAAGGTGAGAAAGGCATTAAATTCACTGGGTAACGGTTTATAATATCCTCAAGTCAAGGTTGGTAACGTGTTAGTGATATCCTTACGATATCACGAGCGAGTATAGGCTGTAGTAATGCTTACTACTGGAGGCAGTGAAATTGTCGTTAAGGTCAAAGTAGTCATGAAGAACTAGCCATTGAAAGTCCACTGCTGGACATAGGCCTCCCCAAGGAAAGGGGAATGTTGCCCATAATTGCCGTGCTGGGCAAATTCACAGCGCAGCTTCCACGACGGGCTGCCCATGACTGCCCTGTGCATTTGAGCTGCAATATTTTGGATGGATATACCGCCATGTGTCGGTTCTGGTACCTTAGTCGCATCTTACGAAACCTGGTACAGGGGAAGCTACTATTTTATTCTACCGGTACCTCACGGCAAAATAAAATCGAAAACAAATAAAAACAATTAATTCGTTGTAATTAACAAATATTATTAAAATTAATCCTCTTTTACTTGAGACTATTAACAAAAATGGGAAATAAATGAATACAAATATATTGGCATATACGTCCCTTATGCCATTTGAATTTCAAACGGTCGAAAGGTGAAGTCGAAGGTTGTTTTTCTGTTTACAAGGTTGGCAACACGCTAATGATATCTTTATTTCTAGTCAGGTGTATCTTCAAGCGGACCGTATACTTTTTGTTGACTTCAACATATAAAAAAAAAATTATTTATTAAACTTTATTGCACAGTATATTACAAATGGCGGACTTAATGCCAGTTGGCATTATCTCCCGGTTAACCATTACACGAAACAAAAAAAATTATATCTAGTGGTGCAGACAATATATATACAAAATAGATAAACGTTAGATAACATATTTGTATGATTAATTGGAATAATAAAATGTTATAAGAAATATATAAAATAATGTATGTACATCAGAAATAGGGTTATAAAGTTAGAAAAGCAGCATCTGTAAATAAAGTACCTACGACACAAAAATTCCACACGAATTCCGAATCATCAACATTGCAAGATAAATGCAAAATTGCAAAATAAATGTTTTTTTTTTTGTAAAATATATATTTAAACGGGAACATTAAAATTAATTATTCATTTTTGTTTGTTTCATTAACACCTTTACATTTCAATTCATATTGTACCATAGGCATTTACAAAAATAATATATTTAACCGCGGGGTACCGGCGGAGTAGAATAGTACTTCCCTCTGTATACCGCCATCTGTCGGTTCCGGTACTTTAGTCACCAGTGGGAGGTAATAAAGAACTCTACTTTTGGTCACTTTAGATTTTTGTATATTTCCAGTCTACACCACAGATATGGCCATATATTTTTTTTCTATGGAATGGTCACGACATTTCGCACAGTTCATGTCATGGAGCGAATTCTTCTCGAAATAATTTTACATAAGGTAGAGCTTATACCAAAGGCCTCACTCTCACCTATTTCTATCGCCGAATACCAGTGCTCGCTGTGTTTTGGTCTGAAGGGTGAGAGAGGCAGTGAATTTACTGGGAAATGAGGCATAATATCCTCAAGTCACAAGATTGACAACGCGTTGATATCCTTATTACGAGCGTGTATAGGTTGTAGTGACGCTTACTATTACGCAGACTGTATGTTTGAGTGTCGTCCTGGTCTAATAAAAAAATAATAATAACAGGACTTCCTCAGGGATGCATCGCGGGCGGAAAGCTTGTTGCAACTAAATTGTTTTACTGCCTGCAGTCTGTAAGCATTTTTAGTGTTATAAACATTAATGTCAAAAGAATAAACACAATTAAACTCATTAAAAAGTTCATTTTGTATTACATATATAACCACCACACACAATAAAAATTATTAACTCTAACATTTTACCAAAAAAAATAATGCTTTCCGTAATATTATCATAGATATTTTGTAACTAGCGACATCTATGGCAATACTGTTGGAACCAATCATTTAGTTTTCTACTGTAAAGAGAGATGGTGCCGTACAATGTCTGTAAATTTCAATTGAATTAAAGTTTCATTATATTAATTGAAGTAGATACTTTATCACTATTTGAAATTTAAATTTAGACGGCTCCCGAATGTTAGCATTATGTTTAGTATTCAGTAATATTAAGAACAATACTCAATCAAACGATCTGACACTTATCACTCTTGTGTTCGATCCCCACCCGGGACAACAATTTATATGATTTGTGTTAGTTGTGTGTATTGGTTTTTATATAGTTTTTATAATTACATTTGTCATTTCTTTATTGACTGACGTCCTTAACACAAACATTAAGTGACTTAGTTCGGAGTCAGGACAATGTAACGCATAAGAATAATGTGTGAATTTATTAATTCAAAACGTTTGCCATCTATATTCTAGACTACAGTGCTAATTGTTGATCTAAGACAAAAATAATAAGTTATTTAACCCTATGAAATATCAATTCAAATAGATTTAAGCTTCCAGGAGTTTATGCATTCAAAGGTAGAATTGGAAAAATACGGTGGATAGACACAAAGGGCGTCAAACTGTGATCGCACGGTTGACTGCAATTTGCGGATTTTCACCGCTCTAAGGTGCATGGTGACCTAAAATTGTATATTATAGGATAGGAACCTGTCGTTCGACTGCTATAATGAAGCTTTTTTTACATACCTACATCGTTACTAATAGTATTTTTGAGTAATTTGTAGCTTTCTGATTATCTGAGGAGTTTGACAACACATTTTTTTATGGAGAAAAGTCTTGTGTTTTTTTAAACGTATTAACGTTTGAATGGTCAAAACGGTCGAAACGTCAAAATCTTGCCTGATAGTCTCATAGGCACTTGACAACCACATACACTTCTCACTCATTCTTTTCATAGAGCGGTTCACCTTCTACACCAACGAACGCGTGCAGTCCCTGTCCCTCCAGCGAATATCGACCGCTAGTGTGATCTGGTTCACTCAGTCCTCCGGACAGCCTCCGAAGCGCTTTCAAGTGATAACCATTGGTCCCACTCCGTATCCGAGAGTGATGTGTGGTCTATTTCATTCAACTAGTGGCGGTGGTATTTACTGAATAATTCAGCATTAGCTTGGTCTGAAAGAGTCATGATATAGGTAACGTTGATTTTTATTGATATTGCAATACTAAACGGCACAGAAATCCTAATATTCCTAATTCTTGAGCACTAAAGTAATGAAGAAGAAAATACATTAATGGCGAGTATTTAAAAAAATAATTTATTTTCGAAGGCTAAACCTAAACTTTTGAAATTTAATTGTCCTATAATTTATTCCGGGTTAAATTTCTTTAAGTCTACGAAATCAAGTTTCAAAACACCTTATGCTACTATCTGTAGATGTTATTCCTTCATCATTAATCAATTTAAGCAATTTAAACGCACATATTTACTAATTTTCAAAGCTTCTCTATACAAACAGAGCTGATACTACAAGGAGTTCAATATAACTAAAACTGTTTGTTAGCTCCAAATCTATTGGGGAATAAAATAAAATCGATCTAAGTTTTTTTATTGCAAGTAATTAATCATATTTTATTAAATTCAATTTAATTTGTAACGATCTCAGACCCCATTCCTAGATTTCAATTTGACATTGTTAATGGCGGGAAATGTTTGTTTTCAATCGTGTTTTAAGGTAGTTGTCTGTGTAACTAATCGTTTTTAGTTTAATAATTTCGAAAAGCGTACAATATCTAAAGACTGATAAGATTTAAGTTCAAAGGTGGCACATTCGATCTTATAGGAATATTACTGGTGGAAACACAGTTTCCTGTGGTTTTAATATATTTTATTTTCTTTTTTCCTCTGTGTCATAAGTCTAAATTGAAAATGTGCAAGACAAAATTAAATTTAATCGCTGCGGCTTGTGAAAATATGGGCATTGGAGTCAACGGCACACTTCCATGGAGACTAAAGTACGTAAAGTACATATCAGTTTTAATAAATATTTGTTAGATAACCTAAAAGAAAACTAAATTTTCAAAATTAATTTAGCGTGAAAGCGAGAATAATTCTGTGATTCTGTTTTGTGTTCCAAATTCAAATATCATATTAACAATTAGCTTTACTAGAAGCGAAAATACGTCTGTAATTTGTTCCGGTATTTGTTTATGTCTTATACTAAAACTACTGAATAAAACTGGGTTATTCATGTTTTTCGCCTTTGCGAGATCTGGCCTTAAAATGAAAGACTATACAATATATATAGTGATTAAATTAATCTAAATAACTGCCTTTACTTAAAGTACTAACCAAATTTTGTTTATAGATAAAAAACATTTTTAGTCTGGTTAGTTAGTATCTAATGCCTTCAAGTTTGGGATCAAAATTAATAATCTTAACAAGTCTTTAATAAATAAATCTGGAGAATAGAGCTATAGCAGTCAAGGAGCAATGTAGAGATTTTCTCGGAATTACAAGAGTTCCTCAGGGATGCAATAAACAACTCGCTACAAGATAAGGTTGGCCTTTTACAATGGTCTGTAAATAACAAGATCTGTATTGCTGTGTTCTGGTTTGAAGTGAAATTCTTAGGTAAATGTGACAAAAATCTGAAGTTCCTGACTCCCTATGGTGTTATCTCTGTGTTGTCACAAATATCTACAAATAGGTATGGTGACAGTTACCAACACCAAGACCAGCGCTTGTATAGTAACATATAAAAAAGGTCTATCCTATTCCAATATCATTAATGTAATGATTTTTAAAAACAATCGAAAAAACAAAAGGCATATCTCTATGTATAATAATAACATACCTCAATACTTTGTATGTAGCTTAAGTTAATAAGGTCCATTTTCTATCATTTCTAATTAAATTTCCAACTTTATTTGCAACTGCTACTTACGCTGTATTACACTATCAACAACAATATTTTTGGCATTAATTTAAGCTTATCTCCAATTATAATATAAGATTGCTTAATAAATTTTCAGAAAGGAGATGTCATATTTCACAACAATGACCAGTCAAGTTCGGGATTCAACAAAAAAGAATGCAGTTATCATGGGACGAACCACGTGGGACTGCATACCATTAAAGTTTCGTCCTTTGGTCAACCGTATTAATATAGTCCTGACACATCATGTTGAAGATGTTAAAGAGAAGGTGAGAATCCAAATAGTCTTTAAAAAATTATAAGGTTTCTCTTTTTCTATTTAATGGACCCGAAGGTTGCACATAGAGGTTGTGGATTCGACCCCCTCCTAGGACAAACATACTGAATATAGTCTAGGTGTTAAATATGTATTAAAGTGTATATTTAGTAAGTAAATTATTGATTCATCTGTTGTCTAATTTCTAAGTCAGGATAATATATGAGATGTTGTGTGAATTTATTATTATTATTATTCAAAATCTAATTGTTTTTATTCAATTTATCACAAGGTTATCACTAGAGTGCTGCCAATCTTATGAATAGAAGATATAAAGTGACAATATTCCCTAGTAACATTACAGCCCCCAACACTGATATTTCACGGTAGATATATGTGAGAGTGAGGTATCAATGCAGACAACCTTTATAAGAGCTATATACCTCATGAAATAACAAAACTTTATTATAAAGTGTAAATTTTATAAATTTATTTACTGTGGGGCACCGGCAGTGTGGAATCATTATCATCATACCAGCCATTGAAAGTTCACTGCTGGACATAGGCCTCTCCAAAAAAAGGACTTTAGCCCGTAATTGCTGCGCTGAGCAAGCTTGTTGGCAATCGCAGAGCGCAGCTTTTGCAACGGGGATGCTGCTGCCCATCCCCGCCCTGTCCATTTCAGCTGGAATGTTTCGTATGGATATACCGCCACCTAGCCGTTCTGGCACCTTAGTCGCCTCTTACGACACCTGGTGCAGTGGGAAGTGCTATTCTTCTCTGCCGTTACCTCACGGCAGAGTGGAATGGTACTTCCCTTTGTGTCAAGTGTCGTAAGGGACAAATGAGGTAACCCAACCGATAGATAGCGGTATTTCTAAACAAAACGTCGTAACTTCAATGTATATGGCGGGGATGTCCAGCAGCATCGCAACAACGATATATACGACGACGATTTACGCTCTGCGATATCCTCCACGACTGCCCAGCGCGGCTGTTATGGTGCCAGCAAAACTCCCCCTTCCTTGGAGAGTCCTATGTCCAGCATTGGACGTACAAGGGCTGCTAAGATGATATTGATGTGATTGTAACGACGGGCCACGACGGTGCAGATGTTACTGATCCTATCTCGTGCGCCAAGGGTCCTAGGTTTGATTCCCAATCAGACCAAATATTTATACTTTTATTTATACCAAACATTTAGGTATTTTTACTTTATTTTTTTTAACGCATCTCACACATTATTTTTTTTATTATAATTAATATACCTATTTTAATTTAAGTTTTCTCTTTATAGGCCCCTGAAGACGTAATCGTGGTGGGGAGTTTGGACGAAGCCATTAAGTTTATAGAAAATAGAGAGGACATAGAATCAACATGGGTTATAGGTGGTTCTTCTGTTTACAAGGTCAGTATACTCCTATGAATGTAGTCGTCCATATCAAATACAATAATAGTTCATACATACATCACGCCTTTGTCCCGTCAGGGTAGTCAGAGACTATGGACTTGGTAGGATCTTGGCATACCTCTCCCGCTTTCCTTACTCGCATTAGTCATTTCATACACGACCGTTTATTCTTGGTACTTCTGACTTCGCCCTTCCTTAATACCTCTTCTACCTGGTTAAGATATGTTCGCCTCGGTCGTCCTATACCAACTCATCCATTCACTTACGCTCTATATACTTGTGCAGTCATTCTACTTTCATCCATCCTTTCAATATGTCCAAACCATCTCAACATTCCTTTAAGCCAGCCAGCTAACAGTCATCCCCTTTTTGATACAGTTGCAGATGGTATTGATCTCATATTGTGCGCCAATGGTCGTGAATTCGATAAGGTTTAATGATACAATTTGTATTTGTTCTGTGTCTAGGTGTTAAATGTATTTAAGTATTATATTTGCGTTTGCTCGATTGTCTGATATCCGTAACACAAGTGGTTTAAGCATCTTATTCGGGGTCAGGTATTTTGCCTTCTATTTCATAGTCCACAGTTCTTATTTGCTCATCTATGCCGTGAGGTACCGGCAGAGTAGAATAGTACCTTCCCCTGTAGCAGGTGTCGTAAGATTCGACTAAGAACCGACAGATGGCGGTATATCCATGCAAAACATTGCAACTCAATTGTACAGGGCGGGGATGGGCAGCAGCATCCCCATCGCGAAAGCTGTGCTCTGTGATTACCAACACGCTTGCGTGCCAGCGTGGCAGTTATGGGCGATGTTCCCCCTTTCTTGGAGAGGCCTATGTCTAGCGGTGGCATTTCAATGGCTGGTATGATAATAAAAAACTAATTTAATTAACCATAGAGAATATTTCTAAAGAAAAAGATTTAAGCTTGCAGCAGCAAAATCCAATTAACTTATTTTGGAGTGAAGCCAATGTATTAGTTATTATTGTTCATTAATTATCATTGGCCAGATGTTGTGCGTTTTGATGTCTGAGTAGTCTATTGCGTCATATAGAAATGAAAGTTTCCTTCCAGGCGGCAATGGAGCACCCTTACTGTGGCAAAATATACCTGACAGAGATCCAGAAGAACTTCACATGTGATACATTCTTCCCTGATATCAACAAGGAGACTTTCCACCTGATTGACGAAGAGAACGTTCCTACTGAGAAGCAAGTCGAAGGAGACATAGCGTATTACTACAGAGTTTATAAAAAGATATGAGTAAATGATTTTTATTTGTGTACTTTTATATAGTAGAATAGTACCTCCCCTTGTGCCAGGTGTCGTAAGAGGAGACTAAGATACCAGTGTCGACAGATGGCGGTATATCCATCCGGAGCTCAAATGCACAGAGCGGGGATGGGCAGCAGAATCCCCGTCGCAAAAGCTGCGCTCTGCGATTGCCAACACGCTTGCCCAGCGCGGCAATTATGGGCAAAAAACCTCCTTTCTTGTAGAGGCCTAAGTCCAGCAGTTGCCCTTCAATATGAAGAAAAGGTTAGCAACGCGCTAGTGATATCCTTGTGATATTACGAGCGTCTATTGGCGTCTAAAGATGGCGGTATATCCCATATCCCCCATCAACAGTGACAATATACACTGGGTAGGAATGGGTAGCAGGGTCCCCGTCGCGTAAGCAAAGGGCAAAAGTCCACCTTTTTTGTAAAGCCAGTGCCCAACAGTGGTATGATGATGATGATATCTCATTCCACAGGAACCCTTGATATTCCGGCAAAAGTATATGTTGCTTCCAGACAAGGTTCGCTGGTATCGGATCGGGACCGATTGTTATTACTAGGGGGTTCCTCGTGGCCGGACGTCGGGTCGAATTGCGGTCGTTGGGGGATAATTGATTCGCTGTTTGTAAGAAGGGTTGAGTGATTTTGGCCGCACTTGTGCAGTCGGCTATCGTTTGAAGGGCGGGGACTGCACGATGTTTCACTATGAAAATAGTAAATATTGGGAAATAGATCTTTGAAATTATACTTTGACCGCGCCATCATAACTGATCATACCATTCACAACAATAGGTCTGATATCACACTAGTTAATAGAACAATAATCATGCTTTCAGTATAGATGTACCGAATTCTAACATTTACAGAATACAATCGCAGAAAAAATTAGAAAATACATAGATTTGCAGGGCGAGATCAAGAGAGTTTGAAAATGAAAGTATGCGTAGTACCAATAGTGTTTTCTACGACAGGTCTTGTGCCAAAACGACTATTTAATATCCTTAACACTACTCCAAAAAGTAGCAATTTTATGCATGTTGTATCGTATAGTGCGAATTTTTTTACTACTATCAGATACTTATCAGCCAGATTTAAATACTTATATCTTATCCGAATTCTAATATTTACAGAATACAATTACAGACAAAATTAGAAAATACATAGATTTGCAGGGCGAGATCAAGAGAGTTTGAAAATGAAGTGTATGCGTAGTACCAATAGGGATATCTACGACAGGTCTTGTGCTAAAACAACTATTTAATAGCATTAACACAAATGTCGTATAGTGAGAATTTTTTTACAACTATCAGACACTTATCAGCCCGATTTAAATATATCTTACCCTAATTCTAATTGTTACAGAATACAATCACAGAAAAAATTAGAAAATACACAGATATGTAGGGCGAGATCAAGATAGTTTGAAAATGAAAGTGTATTCATAGTACCAATAGGGATATCTACGACAGGTCTTGTCAGTCTTGTGCTAAAACAACTATTTAATAGCATTAACACATCTTACACATGTATAGTGATATTTTTTATTTTTACAACTATCAGTTACTTATCAGCCAGATTCTTTTCAAATACATGAATACACTTGGCGCATACCCGTGTATTTTAAGTAAATTGCCATCCAGGGCATACTGTATAAGAGCTCGTTCCCACTTGTCGGGTGTCGGATCCGTATATTATTCGGAGGTTGTAGTGGCAGAGCATTGTATATGAAGCTAT
>JACJUM010003212.1:2277965-2357583 GCA_020976665.1 Heortia vitessoides | reverse complement strand
TCACTGTTGGACATAGGCCTCCAAGAGAAAGGGGGTATGAAGCCCATGTGACGTAATAACTTCCAAGTCAAAAGGTACGCAAACTGCTCGTGATATCCTTGTGATACCGCCAGGCAGCAGTGTTCGATAAAACGGGTGAGAGGCAGTGAAGTCATTGGATAATGTGATGTATCTTCAAGTCACTAGGTTGGTGGCAGTGATATTACGAGCGTGTATGACGCGACTTTTCATATCACGCGGACTGTATGTTTTGATTTAGTCATATATACTGAGAAAGGCCCGATGGCGCAGATGGTGGTGCTCCTATCTTATGTGCCAAGGGTTGTGGATTCGATCCCCACCCAGGACAAATATTTATACGGTGATGTTTGTGTTTGTTCTGTGTGTTAAAAATATGTATTTGAGTATTATATTTATAATTTCTCTATTGTCTGTTGTCCGTTTCATAATTGCTTTAAGCGACTTACCACAGAATCAGGTCAATGTATGAGATGTGTGGATTTACCTTTACTTAAATAAACAAAACTAAAAAACACGCTTTTAAAACATCGCTTGCCCGGGGCGGCAATTACGGTACCTTAGTCGCCTTTCACGACATCTGGTTCTAGCAGGTACTATTCTACTCTGCCGGTACCACACGGCCTTTGTATAATAGAAAGCCAGATTCATCGGTACCATGTTTGTGGATAAAATTAACATATGACTAAGATTTGACATGGAGTATCGGCGGAGTGGAACAGTACTTCCTTCTGTGCCAAGTATATCCGGATGGCGGTATATCAATCCGAAATAGGAAGCCGCATCCCCGTCACGAAGCGACGCCAACACGCCTGCCCAACGCAGGAATTATAGGCAATAATCCTCCGTACTTAGGGAGGCCCATGTCCAACACTAGCCTTTCTATGACTGATATAATGATTTCATCCAAACAAACTTAAATCTCTCCAACTAATATTATAAATGGGAAAGTATCTCAGGCTGTCTGTCTGTCTGTTACGCTCTCAACCGATTTTGATAAAATTTGGCACAGACAATCTTTAGACCCTGAGAGAGGACATAGGCTATTTTTTTATTCGAAAAAAAACGGTTGTAAGGAGTCGAAAGGGGGTTGAAAAGTTGTATGGAAGTATCGCTATTTCTGGAGCTAGAAACTTGAAACTTATTTTTCAAGCCATTGATCCGATATAAATAAACATGACATTTAAAGTTTATATAAATTAAGGTGAAGAAGTATGGTACCAAAAAAAAACTATTACACGCGGACGAAGTCACGGGCACAGCTATTTAATATAATAAAAAAAATTATTAATCTGAGCACAAAACTGTATGCACAGTGGTTATAATGTTGTTTTTTATTGGCCCTCAACAAACCTGGAAAACAATGATCAACAAAACTCGATGTATCGATAAGAGGTTTATCTTGATCTGATTGTCAAAATAAAATTTTGACACTGTGACGGAGACACGTTAAGAAAAAAAAAAGATAATTCCCTCTGCACGTTTAAAAATAGAACGAGGCGTTGGTTTTATAGAATGTATGAACGCGTCGGTGTCCGCCATTTTGAGAATAAACGTAAACACTTTACGCGCCAACTTTTTATGACACGTGACTTCCATTTTGTTTTGTTATTTTCCTCACTGTTTTTTTTACTATAAATGTATTCATGAAACGCTGATACTTAAAAAGTATAATTTTAATGAGTTATCATTTCGTTTACTCGATTTTTTTAATTAGACCAGGTCGACAAACAACCTTACAAATATAACACAAATATAACTCAAGACTAAGCCACGGAACATACATATATCACACTTTTTTTTCGGACGAACTTCCCTAGCTATCTCACCTTACAAACCTTCATAGCTATGCGAACACTGCTTTGGATAGAAATAAGTGAGAATGAGTTACCAATGTAGACGACCTTTATGTAATAGGTCTACCTCATGTAAAAATGCAAGGTATCGTAAGAGGCAACTGAAGAACCGGTACCTGGTAGGTGGAGGTAGTTTTACTGCCGGTACCCCGCGGCAACAGATGGATAGTTATTTATCCCATTATTGTTAAGTAATGCATGCATAATTAGCAAATAGTGTTATCTAAAATATGCACTGAGACGCGATAGCAGGAGTCATTGGTTGACCTTTCACACAAACATAAATTTTGTGATTTTATCAGTACAATAACAAATTATATTTTATATATATATATATATATATATATATATATATATTATTTTATAACTAATATTTTATAGTCGTGAGAGGCGATTAAGGTACCAAAACCGACATGTGGCTATTATTGTTTCAAAAATGATCAGTGTTTTTCTATTATACATTGCATGTTTTATACATATAAACCTTCTTTTTGAATCACTATATCTAATTTAAAAAACAGCATTAAAAACCGTTGCGTTGTTTTAAATGTCTAAGCATAGATAAGGACAGAAACAGCGATAAGTCACTTTGTTTTATACTATACTAGCTGTGCCCGCGACTTCGTCCGCGTGCAGTAGTTTCTTTAAATAATATGTTTCAAGCTTCTAGCTCTAACATTAGCGATAGTTCCATACAACTTTTCATCCCCCCTTTCGGCCCCTATACCACTCTTATGTCGAATGAAAAAGTAGCCTGTGTCCTTTCTAACTTTAGACTACCTGTGTACCAAATTTCATTAAAATAGGTTCAGTAGTTTAGGCGTGATTGATGATGATAGTTATATATATATATATAATACATTTTGTTAAGGGGTTCCTTTTATAACGTAGAAGAGCACTAAGTAAGGATTATTCAAAAATGTATCCTCGAAAGGGCTAAATCATCGGTGCTAAGTTAGCATTAAAAAGAAACTTTGCAGTTTTTCAAGTTATTCAAATGTAATTCAGTATAAAATTTCTCCATTAAAAACTCGTGAAACACGTGTAAAATATGTTTTTACAAAATCATCATTTAAAGGGTGTAAAAGGGGGGGGAGCAAAATTAGCATGAAAGTTCTACAAATTTAAGCGGCCGAAACCGCGGGGCGATGCTGGTATTAGTACAAATATACAACAAATTATTAAATAAAACAACAAGCATGATCCCGTAAAATTTAACATTATGCCATTTATAACATCAAGCCGTGCAAATAAAACAGTTCTCCAACATTATCAAGCTGGCACTCGCTTATCTAAAGATTACTTTCAGCTTTGTTGAACAAATATTAGCTAAGAATTATTTTTTACTAGCGCTAGCTGCGGCTTCGTCTGTACTTCTACTTCATTTCTCATCCCTAAGGACCTCTAGTTATTCCGGGAAGAATTCGATGTCGCATCCTGATGATGTTCCTGAGAGTTAAACTGTACAAGTCGTGCCGATTCCATAGATATAATAAAAACAAACAAATCGTTCCCACGGGAACATGCGTTCGGGATAATAAGATAGTGCGTTACTCCAGACTATCAATAACACTTGTGCCAGATTTCATCCAGATCTGTTCAGCCATTGCCGCGTGAAAGAGTAACACAACATTCATCCATTCTCGCACACTTTCGCTTTTATACTCGTAATTTTAGAAAGTACTAGCTGTGCCCGCGACTTCGTCCGCGTGCAGTAGTTTTTTTGGGCACTACATCTTTTCACTTTAACTTACATAAACTTTGAATGTTATATTTATTTATATATACAAATCAATAGAAATAATAAGTTTTAAGCTTCTAGCTCTAACAATAGCGATACTTCCATACAATTTTTCATCCCCCCTTTCGACCCCTTACATCTTTTATGTCGAATGAAAGAAAGTTGCCTATGTCCTTTCTAAAGCTTTAGACTTTTTAGACATTTTAATCGGTACAGTAGTTAAGGCGTGATTGCGTAACAGACAGACAGATAGTTACTTGCGGATTTATAATATTAGGAAGGATAAGAATAATTGTACCTCCCCATGAATAGTACCTCCCCCCGTACCAGGTGTCGCAAGAGGCGACTAAGGTACCAAAACCGACAGATGGCGGTATATCTATCCGAATTAGTGTAGCTTGAATGCACAGGATGTGGATGGGCAGCATTATCCCAATCGAGAAAGCTGCGTTCTGCGATTGCCGATACGCTTGCCCAACACAGCAATTATGGGCAAAACTCCCCCTTTTTTTGTGACTTCCAATGCCTCATGATGATGAGTGATGTTGTTCTTATTATCGCTTCTAGAAAGATACTGCGCTCATATCTTTTAATCTCTGAACAAACCGTAAGTTGTTAATCAAGATATCTCCTTGATATCTCGCTAGTGTTGATCTATTTTATTTGTTTTCAACCATAATGCTTTCATATTTATGACGCTATGAACGCTTAATTACACTAATAAATGTATTTATGCTGCGGATACCGGTGGAGAATAGTACCTCATGTAACAGGTGTCGTAAGAGACTGCTGAGGTATCGGAACTGACAGGTAGCGGTATTTCCACGAAGCGTATCTCACATAAATAATTAATAAATTCACACAACATCTCGAACATTGAAACTCTCTTGATGAATTGCTTAAAGCACTTGTGTTACGGACATCAGACAACCGAGGAATCACTAATACTTAAATATACTTATACCCAGACACAGAACAAACACAAATATCATCATATAAAAATTTGTTCTGAGTGGGGATCGAACCCACAACCTTTGGCGCACAAGTTAGGATCACTAGCATCATCGCCGTAGCGCCAACGGGGCCGTCAAGCAAACTTTAAAAATGGCAACACTTTTTTATCTATTAATCCCCCCTTTCAAACTTTTACAACCCTATTTTTGCATTAAATATAAGCTTTTCTCCTTTCTCAGACTTTAAACTATCTGTTTAGCATATTTCATTTAAATCTGTGTAGTAGTTTTGGTGTGAAAACGCTACGGACTACAATATTTCATTATTGTGTTTCATGTGCTTTAAAGCGTGCTTTTTAGTGTTTTTAAACTGTATTTTTTATTATTCGTATAGACGTCGTCATATCGCTTGGATGTGTACATTTCCATTGGACAAGTGGCTTGATTGATACTATTTATCTTATTGATTACGGCCTTGAGTTGTCGTTGGAACTACGATGTATGTATTGCACTTGAAGTTTTTATAGAGATCGGTCGATTTTATTGCAACTGAATCGAGGGTTACCAAACAGTTCTGATTTTAAATCAACGCTTGATTCACATCACTATTAAAGCCGTAAAATATCCACTGCTGGACATAGTCCTCTCAAAAAAAGGGAAAACTTGCCCATAATTGTCGCCCTGGAAAAGCGTGATGGCAATCGCTGAACAAAACTTCGCGACAGGAATGCTGTTGCTTATTCCCGCTCTGTTGCATTTGAGCTACTATGCTTCCAATGGATATACCGTTATCTGTTTGTTGCGGTACCTCAGTCGCCTCTTACGACACCTGGTACGGGGGAAAGTACTATTCCACTCCGGCGGTACCACACGGCATCGAGCCGGCCACATGATTTTATGTAAATCAGTAAATTAGAATTTATCATATCATTCAGGTAAATAAGTCCGAACACTCTCGTGGCATCACAAAGATATCACAAGTGCATCGTCATAATAAAAAGTATTCTTGTTATTTCAGACTATCAACAAACCCTATATCACTATATCAAATTTCAACCACATGTTTTTTTTATATAAGTCAGCAAACGAGCATATAGTAAACTGACCACAGCCTAGACACTTGTCATCACAAAGATATCAGTAGCATGTCGCTAACCTTGCGAATTTAACATACTATGATGCATTAACGGTTATTTCACTGCCTATCTCATCTTTCAAACTGAATTGAAGTGTTCGCATTGATGTGCAATGCGAACACTGGTAGAAATAAGCGAGTAAGGTACTAATGCAGACAAGCTATGTTAGAAAGATCTCTAACTAGAAGTAGACGCTTCTAGTGAAAAAAAGAGTATAATAGATGGCTTGCCGCTACAGCTGGAATAAAAAATATCCTTTCATCAAAATTAGTAGAAACAAACATTTGTAGAGTTATGTAATTTAAATAATGAGGCACAATTCTGCATAAAATTATTAAATTTTAAAAACTAAACAAGATATAGTATTAAAAAATATATTTTTTTATAGAAACTTATTATTTATTAATTAATGTGTGGAGTAAAAAACTTTGCACTCCTCTTTAAGAAAATTGTGCGAATCGATGAACATAAAATTACACGGTTAAGTTTATGAGAAGAAAAAATAAAATAATACTTTAAATTTATTAAAGTTGTCAGTGGGCTTCATTTATTTTGTTCTCTTTGGTATTATTAAATGTAAAAGTAAATGATTAAAGTTTATTCAACAAAAAAAACATATATTTTAAGCACCAGTTTATTTTTGACTTTGAAGATATAATTCATCCTGGGTCATTAAATTTAAAATTTTTTATAGGACATTAAATATATGAAAAGGATGCATATTTTGACAGTTAAAAGGTGTCTATGATTGGCCTATTCATATACAGTGAATGTTAACTCAGCATAATATTAAACAACAAATTCACACACATAATTCTTCTAACCCATCGATAGGCAGCCATAACAGTCCTAGACTTGCTATGATGTTGGCATACCTTATGCTTTCTTATTTTGTATAAGTCCTTTAAACATGCTTGTTTATTATTGATATTTCTAACCTAGCCCTTCCTAATAGCTCTTCTAGCGGGTTAAGGTAAGTTTGCCTAGTTTGTCTTATATCAACACTTTCGTTTTTGTTTCGTATTTGTGCATTCATATTACTTTCATCCATGTTTTCTGCATATACACACATAAGTCAATCAAACGTAAGTATATTTCCTCATATAATCTCAAATGGGTTCACCCGATGACATTAACGTATAATTGCAAGTTATTACGTAATATTAAATTTCTATTACGAATAAAACAATGTCCCTAATGTTGTGAAAGTATTGCATAATAATCAATAATTAACTGAAATGCGTGAAAATCTGTTATCAGATATTTCATATTTACAAAGGTGTTTGGTCGTAATTTCTCTGGTTTTTATTTGTGGTGCTCACATACTTTTATCTATAAGTATAAATAAGTAGCCAGGTTACTTTACTCTTTATGTAATAATCTCTCTAAGACAGTGAATGTTATTTTTAAGTCGATTCTATCATATCAGAGTTTAGGCAAAATAACTTGTTGTTGACAGTAGTAAGTTAATTTAATGCGTTTTTAATTAAAACTCTAGTTACATGAACACAAACTCCATTGTACCAAAATTTAGTTTAGTAACTTCAGGTGATAATAACCGACTTCAAATCATCATACATACATTGTCTGTTCCAAAGGAGTAGTGTATTAAGTAGATTTCTTACAACGGTCATCTACATTTGTACCTCACTCTCATCTATATCTATGGTCAAATCTCATTGTTGGCATAGTTGTGTTCTGGTTTGAAGGGTGAGAGAGGCAATAAAATTGACATAAATGGGTAAATGTGACACAATATATTTAGTTCACAGGTTTGGCCACATGATAAGCAAACCATATAATTGTCACTTTGCAACAGATCTAAGCCTAGTTTTCCTTCCTTGATTTGAGGATAAAATATAGTAATCAGTGTTAAGACCATAAGATAGCATGTCATTCCAAACTCATTTAAATGGTTTGATTACTGAATTCTATAAAAAAAAGGTTTTTTAAATCTAAAATATTGATTGTATAAATCTACAGATGTGTGGTGGAATTTTAAAATTCGGAATTTAAAGTTTTACTTTATTTAAATTAATTTTTTTCTATACACACCTATTTGATTAGATTGCCAGTCCAAACAAAGAGTATGGGAGTATGGCACATGTGTCTTTGGGTCTCTCAATGCATGTACTTTCACCTTATGATATGATTACATTGACCCCACAGAGAATATTTAAAATGTTATAGCTGCAACAAGCTTCGGGTTTTTAATTTAAAAGTTATTGAATAAAAAAGTTTTATGCATTGATACTTCAGATACAAATACCTATGCTACAGTATGTTGAAGGTCACAGATAATAAAACTTCAAAGACATTGATAGCCCAATAAAAATAAATTTAATAAATAAACAATAGAAATTTAAACTGTGAATATGCTAGAATTGCATTAATTTTATTAATTAAGAGTTACAAGCCTTAGAAATTGAATAAAGAAAATATTGTTCTCTAGTTGCAATAGTAATTAGAGCACATTTTTTCTTTTATAGGTTATAAAATAAAAAGAGGTATCATCACGGAGTAAAAAACAAAAATCACGTGATACAAAGTTTTTTTTAATTAGAATGCAGGTAGACATGTCTAAGGCAATCTCCGAAGTGGTGACGTAAAACTCCAAACAAATAAGAATGGATTTAGAAATTGAAAACAAAACACAATTGTGGACACGATAATGATTAATCACATAACGAGTTGAATATTTCGCAATAATAATAAAAGGCGAGCATTGACAAATAAAATCGATATGTACTTACGAGTACTTTTTCCCTTTGACGGGGCTCGGCTCAATTTCCACAGCAGATGAATCGTAGTAGTTACTAATTTTACTACTAAAGTTTAACTGTTGTATTAACTTCGTCATCTTGGTCAGTCGTATTTAAGCCTTGTAATTACTTGGGTTGAAAAACACGGTCAGGACCGTAGCGTTTGCAAGTGCGTAGAAAACAGTAACAGAATGCAACGATTACGAACGTCGATGATTAATCAAGTTAGTGGTAGGGATGTTAACGTTATGTATCGTGACAAAATTGTCGATATGTCATAGATTTAAATTTTTCTTGTTAGATTAAATCATTTAGATCACCGTACCTTATCATTTATAAGAGTGGTAAAGATGTCATATCAAATTTTGCGTAAATGTAAAATATGTATATTTATAATTTTTCTAAAAACTAAAAAAATATCAATAGATAGATATTTTTTTGATTTTAATTTGGTTTCGAATTTATTGAATATTTTTGAATAATTTTATCAAATTAAAGTCCCAATATCACAAAAAATAATTATATAAATTACTAGCAGCCCGTCCCGACCCGGCTTCGCACGGGTGGACATAAATAGGTACAGATATTTAAGTAATAAGCATGCTAATTAATACGATCATTAATCACAAAATTTTAAATAATTGTATGCTTATCTGTAGATGTATTTGTAGGTGGCAACGAAACGTATTGATTTTCAGGAGATCCTACTCGAGAGTGCCACAAATAATTGCTCTCATAGAGTTAGTTACTCGATGCGCCGCATGGCGGCCGCCGCCGGCATGTATTTTTATTTTAATTTCATGATATCTTTTGAATGGAATGTCCGATTTCAATAATTTAAAAAGTAATAATTACGTATTGAAACAGTCTTGAATATTATTTACTTGGACAAAAATTTATAAATGGTATGTATAACACGATCTGATTTTGATCTGCATTTCTATCAATTTGTTAAATGTAAAAAAGTAGTTATAGTGACGTAACTAGAATAGTTAAACATATAGTCTCGCGAAGTTTTTTGTAGATATTGATATATTATCGAACATTTTTTTGTCTTACCATTAATACTCTTCGCAGCGTATGCGATGAAAGACGTTTTATGGCTAATTTCCTTCAGTTGGTTTTAATAGGATTTTTAAAGATTTCTATAGTAATCTAGCCTATGTGTGCCTACTTAGCGATAATGCAGCTTTCTAATGAAAAAAGAATTAATAAAATCGGACCGGTACTTTTTGAGTTTATTCGTTACATACAAAAATACAAATCTTTCCTCTTTATAATATTAGTGTAAATGTAGATATGCATACGGAACAAAATTCATTTGTTTCAATGTTCAAGAATTGTGAAGTGATGAAATATATTGCACAATTATTTCAAAATTGATTACTTAGTTATTGCGTAAATTCTCTAGTTCTGACGTAATCTAATCATATAAAAATATTTTCTTTATAAAAACAATCACTGCTTTGCATGGAAACGTTTAATGTAAAATATCTTGTAAATTAAGTACGAAAGTCTAAGTATCTATTGCAATATCAATATTGATAAGGGGTAAACCTTGTTAAGACAATTATCTGCAAGTAAAAGCTCCATTTAAAACTAGCGATGAAAATGTTCTTAAATAGGATGATTAGAAACATCTAGTTTGAGAAGTTGCGTTAGTTATATTAACTTCTTATTTATCTTCAAAACCTCTTCTTATTTGTGATTTATTCGGTTTTAGTTTATTCTAATAAAAGCATTCTCATATAATTTAATAAAGATTGTTAGTATATAACTATCGATTAAACTTCTTCTAATACTTTACATCCCTAATTCATCGCAGTATGGTACGATGTATAAATCGACTCATTTATGTAGGTCATCAGGCTTCATAGAAAATACACGTGGCATTGGAACTTCAAGAGTTGGTCGCTTAAAAATAAATAAGCAACATGGCGGACTAGAATGGTGACGTCAATGTGACATTTATTTGAAGTTTCTGTTCTCCGTTCCGTTTTACCATTTATTATATAAGTTTAAAGCCATAAATTATTTTGGAGTATTATATTATAAAATATTCACATAGGTTTGGTGAAATTGATGGGATAGTATTCTAAAATATTTGATAAATCGTGATCGCATTTCAATATCTTTTTTCCTAGAAATCTGAATTATACATACTAGTAACAGAACGCCATCGATAACAAAGCTTTGTGACTATTAGGTAACTGTTGTTCTACTTGCCGCTAGATGGTGCTGTTTAAAAAAATAAGCTTCTGTTGTGATCTGCTAGAGGGCGTTATGTCGTTTGTGTCATTATTGATAAAAACTTAGGTATGACAATTACTGAAATTGCAATTATGAGTGAATAGTATGGCACGAACTCAATCTAGTACTAACATATAAACTTTAGGTAATCCAATTAAACAAGGTCATTATCATGACTGTAAATAATTAGATTCAATCAAAAAGTACTATTGAGAGCATTTCTTTTATAAGACCTGTTATAGTTTGATGAATATTATACAGTTTTCGTAATGAAACTTCTTCATATTAAATTAACAAAGAGGACATGCGCTGCTGTAAATAGGTCAAACAAAAGATGTTATTTGAAATATCAAATATTAATGTGAAAACTCATTACGATTTTTTTAAAGCAAAAATAAAGGTAGACGAAAATATACTAACTCTACAGCCTACCGCGTAAAGACATAGACGTATGACCTACATTACAATTACCTATTACATATCGCATTGTATTTTTATTAGGATGAGGTTTAAGTCAATATAAGTGTTTAAAACAATCCGGATCAATGCTGTTATGCGTAATTTGCATCTGTAGCCGCCGAAAGAAAGCAGCACAATTCCACTGCTCAAAATAAACTTTAAAAAAATAAGAATTATCCTACACAACGAAGACAATACCAATTTGCCCAACACTAATGTATTCACATTTACTTACCGATTACGAAAAATTAAAGAAGGCATCCCACTCGTCTCGGAATCAATACTTTTAAATTTTTCCTCTATCATAAATGATGCCGGGAGGGCATGTAACGTCATAACTTCTCTTTATATAGCACTTTCAACGGTACACTCACTTAAGTATTTAGTTTTTTCGATAATGTCCACATGAAATTTTTCACTGTTCACGATTGTTCTAGAAGTGTGGGGATTTAAATACGACATTCAGACTCGGCGGTGCGTGCTTGACTGTAGTCCGCAGGCTCCGTATGGATATTATAGAAACGTAGGTAGAATCAACCTCACCCCTCTATTTTTAGGGTACCAAAGCGCGCGGTGACACGGGTGGATTGTGTACAGGGATATTTAGTTTGCGCGTTCAGTCGACGTACGGTGGGCAACAGAATAACCTACACAATTCTTTGAATTTTTACAGTCAATATTGAACTCAATATCTCGCGCTTACAGATTAATATCGATTACGAAGTTTTGACTGATTTGGGTAGGTACTATATGTACAAGGATAAATTTATTTAAATAAATAAATTCACACTACATCTCATGACCAGACCCTCCCGCCTGATAAGATTACCGCGAAAATCGCAGACCTTCCCTTTTGACATTGACACTGCACATGCATTCGTACTATAGAGCAGTACACCGCGTCCGCCGGCAAACGCGTGCAGTCCCTGCCCCAACGAGCGATAACCGGCAGCCCTAGAGCTACCTGGCTCACTCTGACCGTCCATTCTTTTTAATTTCTATAATTAAATTCAAACCCAACGATAGCCACGCGAGCCTAGGTCGAGCCTCTAGAGGCGCCCTCGGGCGATGACCGTCAATTCCGATCAGATCCCGCGAGCCTTGTGGATCGGACCTCTCATCTACGATAGGCTCCGCCTTCTTTTTTCGGTGACGCTGGAATTGACGTCAGAGTAGTCCAGCAATAGGTTGGTCCGAAAAAAACAAAAAGAACCTGACTCCGTGATAAGTGGCGAAAATCACTTGTGTTACGAATATCAGACCACACAGATATTAATACATACAAATAAAAAAAGAGAGTTTGTTCGTTATATCAACATAATTACTTCCTACTAAATGCACATGGATATATACCGGTACAATGCTATAAAAATATTATTGAAAAAAATATATTTGTCGCACCGATTTCGATAGGACTTTTACTGGCTACCGGATATAACAAGGAGTAACTAAGGCTATATAAAATCACGCTATGACTAATAGAAGTGGAGCATCAATAAAAAATGAGGCACAAAATGCAGTCCAAACTCACTACATATACTACGCGGAAGAAATCGCGGGCACAACTAGTTACAAATTCACAGAACAAACACAATATTTGCTGATAGAAGTTCCTTCTTCACCATCAGTTTTTCTTGCAGGATCGCATAATGAAAACATAAATAACTACATAAAATATTATCATTAGCTAAATATCAGAAAAATATTTTATTATCTTCATTTTATTTTCTTATTTTCTTTATAATTATTTACGTTTTATTTCATAAAAATAATAAAATAAAACAAATTAAACAACACATCTCCAAGGTTAACGTCTAGTTAATATTGACGTGACAACGTCTTATAAATTGGTTTGCCGGGTGACACTTCAAGAAACTGCGTTACGCTCCGCTCACGTGTGTTACGCTAATGTATTGCAAGTTATTGTACGTATATTTGTATATAAATACGTATGTATGTGTAAAGGTAAAAATAAAATTTTGTTAATATGAAATTCAGTGAGAGATTCTTTGTATAAATTAATGTTTTAAATATAATTCTTTGTATAAATAAATGTTTAAAATTGTTACTATTATTTCATCCTTATTCCTACTATACGAATGAATATTCACATTAAAATTATTTTACCACTCAAAGTCGTTGACACGTAAAACTTTCGCCTGTATACCAACTTTACAGGCAACCAATTTTTTATATTTAATTATGAATTAGTATGTATGGCAGAAATCTGTAAGTGTATCTGTACTAAATAATTGAATGAATATGAGAATGCATTCAGCTTAGTTGTAAGACTCTTCTCTTCTCCTCTTAAGACTCGTAAGACTCTTTAACGGGCCCGATGGTGCAGATGGTAGTGATCCTATAGACAATCTTTAGACCCTGAGAAAGGATGTAGGCTATTTTTTTTCGATATAAGGGCTGTGAGGGGTCGAAAAGGGGGATGTAAAGCTGTATGGAAGTATCGCTATTTTTAGAGCTAGAAACTTGAAACTTATTTTTCAGGCCATTGTTTATCCCTACTAATATTATAAATGCGAAAGTAACTCTGTCTGTCTGTCTGTCTGTCTGTCTGTCTGTCTGTTACGCTTTCCCGGTTAAACCTCTCAACCGATTTTGATGAAATCTGGCATAGACAATCTTTAGACCTTGAGAAAGGACATAAGCTATTTTTGAACTCGAAATAAGGGTTGTCAGGGGTTGCAAGGGGGGATGAAAAGTTGTTTGCATGGATCGCTATTTTTAGAGCTAGAAACTTTAAACTTATTTTTCAGGCCATTGATTCGATATAAATAAACGTTACATTCAAAGTTTATATAATTTGAAGTAAATAGGTATGGTACTCAAAAAACTATTCCACGCGGACGAAGTCGCGGGCACAGCTAGTAAGGAATAATTTAGATGACTTTTATTGTTTCTTATTCTCTCGGGAATTAATATTTAAATTGCCACGTGTCTAAGTTAAAATTCTCACCCCGTGTAGCTGCACCGCGAGGTGGGCGCATGCGTGAAAGCCATTTTGGTGACGTCATATTGTTTACCCCGCATAGTCATTCGATTGTTTTGTGTCATACAAAGTACAGAAGGTACCTTTACAGGACACAAGGTCAAATGGACCTTTGGAAATAGCATGAAAAGCTTCAAGGAATACCTATAAGGTAGTGCTATAGAAATTACTCGAAACTAAAAATAAAAAAGGATTTAATTTTAACAGTGTTTTGTCTGTGGCAATAAAAAGTAGGTACTCAATTCAGTTTATTTTGTCTGTGATAATAATATTTTTATATTAATAATAATATTTTATAACGTATAGGCTCAGATTATAAAACCGTTTTTTGATACCCTTTCACTAATGAAATAAACAACGTATGAACCTTCTTTTGAAGTTATTTAGGCTATATTCAATAAAAAAAAATCTTTCTCAATAAGGGATTTCTATATATCTATCTATATAATTTGTATTTTTGTACATATGTAGCAAATAAACTCCAAAAATACGTGAGTTTGTTCAAAAAAATCTTTTATATATAAAGTTACATTATCAACAAATAACTTAAGTTATACCATATCCCCATTTTCATACAAAAAAGGGATGCAATGCGGGTGAAACCGCGGAGCGTATTATGTCTTTATCTCTCTCTCTCTATACTTTCATCAAGTAAATTTTATTTTCATTATTATAATTATATACTGCCGTGAGGTAACATTGTAAAAAGTTGAAGTAAAATATTTCTTAAAAGAAACTGAGTATGCCAAGGTTGATCAGCTATAGAAACTCCCCTTAAGTTTTGCACGAGGGTGCAATGATAAAAGAATATTAGGGTGCATACCAATAAAGCTGAAGAGTTTTATATTTTCTCACGTTACTTGTTAGAATAAAACAATTTTTAACGGTTTAAGACGTCATTCATTGACGGGTCCGATGGCGCAGATGGTAGTGATCCTGTCTTGTGCACCAGGGGTCGTGGGTTCGATTCCCACCCAGAGCAAATATTTATATGATGATATTTGTGTTTGCTCTGTGTATGGGTGTAAAATATATACATTTAAGTAGTATATTTGTGATTCCTCTGTTGTCTGGCGTTCGTAACACAAGTGCTTTAAGCGACTTACCACGGAGTCAGGTCAATGTATGAGATGTTGTGGGAAGTTATTATTATTATTATTATACAACTTTTTAATCTTTAAGCTGATAAGAGTCAGGTACTGTAAGGTATTGGCAGGGGAAATAGTACCGCCCTTTGTGCTGGGTAGCGGTGGACTAAGCCTGTTAGAGGCCCGGGGCAAAGCAGACGGAGGTCCTTAGTTTTTAAAAAGAAATTAGTTTCACAAGATTTTTTACTTGGTTTAATATTAATTTTCATTCAATTTATATTTGTACTAAAATATTTAGGCTACAAATATAAACATAATCCATAAAATAACATAAAATATACGTATGTAAGTATTATATTTGTGATTCCTCTGTTGTCTGGCGTTTGTAACACACGTGCTTTATGGGACTTGCCACTGGGTCAGGTCAATGTATGAAATATTGTGGAATTATTAAAAATAAAACTAATATAAAAATATCACTAGGTATAGAATGGATATAAGCATAATCTATGTTATTATTTTGGTGATTTGGATGAAAAATTAAAAAACGATTGGATCGACAAAAAAAATATGTAGAAAAAATCAAAGGTAGTTACGAGAATACGCTCATAATGACGTAAAAGGGAAGTGACAAACTTGACAAATATTAAGCGGAGGTCATACGAAGCAACGACTTAAAACATATGTCAGAGCAACGTTGTATTTTTTGGGTAGGGGAAGGTGGGGTAAGACGGTAAGAGGTAAGATGGGGACCTTGTGGAAACCGATAATACAAAAAATCCAGGATGATGTTTATAGCGCCATCTAACGGCATTTACCAGTACTTTTTAGTGTCACAAAAGATCTGGTCGCCAGGCCGGTCGCGCATCTACTCCGCCCGGTATTCGCCTCCAAACTCTCGCTCAGAACGAAGCTGGGAGTTTTCAAGACATACGTTCGACCACACCTCACATATGCAGCCCCGGCATGGTACGCACTAATCAGCCGGACCAACAAAGGCCTTCAATCCCAGCAGTCCCGCGTTCTACGCACAATCGTCGGAGCACCGCGCATGGTAAGAAACGCGACGATACACCGGGACCTGAGAACAGAATACATCGAAGATTTCATTCGCAGACTGTCGAGCGCAATGTTCGCGCGCGCCGACAAAGCCTCCCTGGCGAATCCGCACCTGCGCAACATAGCGCCGCTGCACGCCAGACCACCGGACTCCAAGGTCTACCAGCGATAACTCACGGCCGGTGAGGTCGAACATGACCCGGGCATAAGCCCGAGACCGCAACCCCCCTGAAGGGCATCGAAAAATACACGACTCCCTGATGTGGACAACCCTAACAGGACCTGGATGACCCTAGAGCTAAGCCTAAGAGCGGTGAGTCCATCAAAAACCAAAAACTCCCACGAAACCATCGCCAAAAGCCTGCACAGTACGTCAAAAACGCCTATGCAAACAACATAAAGAAGCCGATGTAAACAAAACAATACATCAATACAAAAGTGTATTACGTATAAAAACGAAGAAACCACGAAGAAGGAAAAAAAAATAATAATAAGACACATAAACGAAGAAAGAAACATTCGCAAGAATTGTAAAGAAAAATGCGGGTGGAAGCGAAAAATGTTTTTCACCGCAACCCAATGACCCGCCAATATTAATCGGCGGCGTATGAACACTGCGATAAAGGCGCGGAGCCTCCGTCGACAACCACAGTCAGATCTGGTCGATAGTGAGCACGTTGCGCCTTGGTAAGTGTATTTTTTTATTTATAGTGGTTTTATCTTATATTTATCATGTAAAATTTGCGTGACTGTGCTTTGTGTGTCATATATAAGTTGTGTCTCGTATTTTTTTTTATTGATATGTGATTAGTTTACTATTCTGAAGTCATGAATTCAATACGGTTGCTTGTTTTCATAACCTCAAAAAATAATGAAACACCCTTCCAGACCATTTTGGGAAAGATGGGGTACCTACATAGGGGCAAGACCCCATCTTACCCCGTCATTTGACACTTCTGTTTTTCCATTGATGGTATCTTTATTCTTTTATTTTATAGAAAAATTAACAGAGGAGGCTGGAGTGAAGAACAAATGAAGCTAGCCATTCAAGAAGTTGTAGATGGGAAAAACGGTTACAAATTGGCTAGCAAGATTTTTAATGTCCCTCAAACTACCCTCGCTCGAGGGTAGTTTGAGGGACATCAATGAGGGAGGGCAAAGTCAATGAAGCAAGAAAAAATGAGAATACTGTACTCAATGTCAAGGTTTCCTTAGGTCCAATTAGAACAGTTTTTTCGGAAGAAGAAGAAACATTACTGGTGCAGTATCTCAAGGACATTTCCTTCCATTGAAGGAAGGTTATTTGGTTTGACAACTTGCGAATTGCAGAAGTTAGCATATGAGTTAGCAGTTCGTTCGCAACATCAGTTTAATGATATCGAGGAAAAAGCTGTGAAGGACTGGCTGCGTGGATTTCTAAATCGCCATCTTGACTGACTTGAGTTTGAAAAAGCACATTACAAATGAACAATAAATCGATGTAACGAAGCACGCGTTCGCGCGACGTAGTCGCGAGAGAGAGGTGGGTATGTTCACGGAAATAAGATGTTAGGAATCACATCAGTCACTATAACCGGAGATCGTTTATCAAAATAGGTTCTAACACGCGACGTGTCAATATCCGGCACAAGAGAAGTCATTATATCCGGCCAAGTTGTAACATTTTGTGTGAAAACCAAACTTTACACAGACTTCATACTAAGCGGTTGGTCGATATAGGCGGGGTCGTAAACGGATTCTATTGTATTTATTATCAGAAAGTCTTTATGAAGCTTTTGTAACGGAGGTACCTATGATGAGTTTTCAGTTTTCTGATCTCAATAACTTCAGATAAATCAATTTCTTTTGATAACTTTTTTAACAGATTAGGAAAAATGTGACTGACAGGTCATCGACTGCTATACTCGTTTAAAAAAACCTTTAACTTACATCAATATTGTACGCGTTTTATATTAGCTTATAGCATGTGTGTATGTTTGTAACCGACTTATTCGAAGTCGATTTTGAGCTGCTACAGACGGACAGATTTAATTGAAACTTTGTACACATATCAAGAATCGGTGCCAATAAAATATTTCTATAAGATTATCTCTCATCGAGGATACTCCGGATGTAAGATGAGATGTTCCTCTGTGTGATAGCAAGTGAGAGCACGCAGCCTACGCATGCGCACCGCCTGCCTAATTTCTAGCCTAAGTATCGGTCATCTAGTTAATATTATTTAACAATAAATCGAATAAAAAATTGAAAAATAAGATAAAGTTTAAATAACAAACAAATCACCCTTTTATAAAATACCATACTAAAATGTAAAACGTATTTTTTATAACAAAGTGAAAATAATGATAAACAAAAAATAGTAGGTGGTAGGTAAACAAAAAGTGGGGGGTAAACCCGCGATTTGTTCAGAATACTTCTAGCAATACTTACTCGTATCAACGATTATTTTCACTTTATTACGAAAAAAATTAATTACTTTAATATTTAATGTATTTTTGCAGTTCTTTTTTAAATTACAATTCTCACAACCGCCAAATGCAGTTTTAGCATTTCACTGATATATTTTACTAGCTGTGCCCGCGACTTCGCCCGCGTATATAACTTACTTTTGCGTCTATAATATTATATATATATATAAACGCGAAAGTAACTCTGTCTGTCTGTCTGTTACGCTTTCCCGCTTAAACCTCTCAACCGATTTTGATGAAATTTGAGACAATCTTTACACATAGGCTATTTTTATTATTCGAAATAAGGGTTGTAAGAGGTCGGAAAGGGGGATGAAAAGTTGTATGGAAGTATCGCTATTTTTAGAGCTAGAAACCTGAAACTTATTTTTCAGGCCATTGTTTATATTATATAGATAAACGTGACATTTAAAGTTTATATAAGTTAAGGTCGGTTCTGGTACCTTAGTTGCCTCTTACGACTTATGGTACAGATTAAAGTACTATTCTACTCTGCCGGTACCTCACGGCGTCCTTACTTACAATTCAAGTAGTTAATTTAGATAAACTAAGATTTAGAAATAGGTTGGTACCATAGTTGCCTCTTACGACACTTGGTACAAGGGGAGGTACTATTCCACTCCGCCGGTACCCGGCGGGTTTAAATAATGTTAAAAATAAGTTTATATAAATACATATAAATTGTTAAAAATATGTAATGAAGTATTATGTGTGATTTCTTTGTTGTCTAATGTCTGTTGCTCAAGTCTGTGAAGCTACTTACTTCGTGGTCAGGTCAATGCATGAGATGTGTGAATAATAAATTTATTATTAAATAAAAAAAGAAGTCATTGTTATTTTATGAAATATGATCTATAATTATTTTAAATAACACAATTTTACAATAAATACTTATATACTTACTTATACTTAAATACTTATCACAATAACCTTTGTAACTTATTGCCGCAAGAACAAATGAAAAGTAGGTACATTATAATTGATTCCCTGAATGGTTTGCATCATTTTTTGAAATATTACGCTGTAATTTTTCAATATGGCTTCGGCTTTCGACTGTCAACTAAACATAAGACTTATTGACCGTTTCGATTTTGTTTTAATTCATTCTTTTAAATTGTTTAGTCTGTATATATATTGCGGTGCTCGAATCGGGTTCTTGTTTAGGACGATGATACAATATACAATACATTGGGTGCAAATTTAAAGGATTTGTGAGCTCATAAATGCCACGCTGGACCACGGTGGCAATTACAGAACGTTGAAGATGTTGCGTCACGATCAGCTGTTATGTATACTGCCATCTGTCCCCGCACGGCTTACTTATCAAAATCATTATCAACATTTGATCCTTTTAAAAGTCCGCTGCTGGATTTAGGCTTTTCCGAAAAGGGGGAATTTCGGCCTTAATTGCCGCGCTGGGCAAGTGTGTTGGCGATCTTAGAGCGCGAAAGGGAGCTACAACGTTTCGGATGGATACACCGCCATTTGTCGGTTCTGGTACCTTAGCCGCCTCTTACGACACCTGATACTAGTGGGAGGTACTATTCTACTGTGCCGGTACCTCACGGCGCCCTTATTGAAATTCAAGAAGTTAATTTAGATATATGGTAAGGCACTAGAACGGTTAATGTTATTTTCTTCAGCATGTCTCCGTAAACTTCCATTAGCGATATATTTTTAGGTTTAAATATGATCGCGACCGAATCATCGCTTAGGTTGGGTGACTCGGCATATGGTTTCTTGCGTTGCAAATTGGGCTTTGGCTTTTCTGTAACAGGGTTCATATTTGGATTACGCGCTTGGCACTGGCAGCTAGGAGCGCTGACTGGTGCAAAATCTTCTAAAATATCAACGGCTCGGTGACATGGGATATCGAAACTTGTTTGTATATTGGTAGGGTTTAGTTTCGGAGAATTATTTACGCTCTGACGGCTATCCTTGTTTGTATTAACGATTTCTGAACTTAAATATTGTATAAGGGGCTTTCTTGGCTGTAGAAGGAGGTTAGTGTCTTTTATGTCAGACATAGAGAGAGGATTAAGTTCGTTCTTTGAATCTGTGGATGCAGACATCTTGTTTTGTTCGTGGATGGAATTCTCGTTAATGATTGCCCTAGTTGGTACAGTGTAAAATATATGTCGATTGTCAATTTTCAATTCGCGCTCGTCCTTACTTTGTGTCTGTCTATTTGCAGGTACGAATTCAATATTCTTTAAAATAATCGGTTTTAGTTTCAAGTTCTGTCCGTTCTGCTTTAAATTGTTGGTTATTTCCATTCCGTTTAGGATCGGATGCAATTGATTTGGTTTCGTGTCTATTGTTTTTGATATCATGTTATTTGTTGGTTCTATTATACTTGATTTGTTTGTAGGCGTGTTTATGGCGTGTCTATTTACAATTTTATGATCGAATGCTTCTCGATTTTTGTTGGTAGATTCTGTTTTATTACTAATTTGTGTCCTTGTTAGTAGCTTTGTGTTGAATTCATTAATGAAATAGCTGCTTTGTAAGGGATCAAAAATCGTTTTGTTCATATCAATTTTTTCTATGTTTTCTTCTAATTTTGTATCTGGATCTGTTTTAGGACCATTGGATAAGAATAGCTCGTCTTCTAAAGGCTGCGGTTCTGGTTTCTGATTGGTTATCGGCTTAAAGATCGGTATCATAGTCGGTGGTATAACATCTGGTGCTTTTGGCTTTTCATAAGTGATATTCAATTTGTAACTTGCAATTTTTGCACCCAATTTCGTTGAGTTGGTGTTCATTGCTTTATTCGTCGGTACCGTTCCGTTGTGAAATTTAATTTTACTTTGTACTTTTTTAGCTAGTTTGTTGAACTCGCGGTTGAAGAGGTGACTTGTTTCGTTTTTCATTAGGGTAGTTTCGTTAAACGATATAGTTGTAATATTACCATTTGTATCATATTCTTTGGTGATATTGCCAACTTTTGTTGTAGTGTTGGTTTTATTGTCTTTAGCAGTAGTTTTGATGAGATTGGCCAAGAGTTTAGGTTTATTTAGATTGTTTTTGTGTGCCTCTTTCGAATATATGTCTAAAGCGGACGCCAGATCTTCCCATTTGGGCACGTGAGGGCTTAGTTGCTTTGATAACGCAACCTTCTTGTTCACCTCTTGACGGACCGTAGATTTGCTGATAGATTTCTGCAATTTACAAACAAATGTGTTTATATACAAAGATAAACGTCCAAATTAAAGACTTCCTCTGCGACAGGTGATGTATGCGGAAGAAGATATTCTATTTTAATAAATTGACAAATCATATCATTCATTGATCTGATTCGAGATAATACTTAAATACAAATATATGAAGGGCCCGATGGCGCTGATGATAGTGATCCTGACTTGTGCGCCAAGGGTTGTAGGTTCGATCTCCACCAAGAGCAAATATTTATATGATGATATTATGTTTGTTCTTTGCCTTTGCCTGGCAGAGTGGAATAGTCCCTCTGTACCAGGTGTCGTAAGAGGCGTCTTAGGTACCAGGACCACCAGATGGCGGTATATCCGAGACAGTGTAGCTCAAATGTATACGGTGCCGATGAGTAGCAGAATCCCTGTCGCGAAAGCTACGCTCTGCGATTGCCAACACGCTTGCCCAGCGCGGCAATTATAGGCAAAAATCCCCCATTTTTGAGTAGGCCTATGTCCAGCAGTGAACTTCCAATGGCTGTAATGATGGTGATGATGAAGTATTTTACATGTGATTGCTCTGTTGCCTGTAACACAAGTGCTTTAAGCGACTTATCACGGAATCAAGTCCATATCATGATATGTTGTGGAATATATTTATTTAAATGTAAGATCTAGATAGATATACAGAACAAACATTAATATTGATCATATAAATGTTATGTTCTTATCATAGAGGCTGCAAAACGTCTATTGCTGGATATAGTTCTGTGCAAGCGTGGTGGCAAATCGCTTAGCGGTACCTCTGGCGCCTCTTACGACACCAGGTAGAAAAGGAGGTACTCTACACTGCTGGTACCTCACCACAATCTTAGGTAGATAGGCTTAAAGTGAAGACATATATTAATTTGGAAGTTTAAATTACTTACATTTAGTACTACGCTGAAAATGAAGAGGACAGCAAGTTTCTTCATTGTTCCCGAACGAAAAACACGACAAAGAATTGCTAATATATGAATGAAATTAACATTTTTGATACGAATCTTGTGTTTTTGTAAACCAAGTGTTATCGATTATGTAAAAGTTACAATGATTCATTGTACTGATGTTTTTTTATCGATATTTATTACATAAAAATATTGGTAATTTGTTTGTTATCTATACATGCAACACTTTTATGTTTTATGTAAAAAATGCCGAATTTGATATCTTTACTAACGTTCCGCTTAGGCTTCGCATTGATGATAAATAATAATTATTGTGGGTTATCCCTAGAGTGCTGCAAGGTACCGGCAGAGTAGAATAGTACCTCCCCCTGTACTAGGTGTCGTAAGAGGCGACAAAAGTACCAGAACTGACCGACTGAATTATTTAGGATATTTACAAAAATATAATATTTCAATTCACAAAGTCACAAATAGAATGTTTTCATTTTCCGACATTCATTAGCAGGGATAAATAGCAAAGGTAGACTTTTTACGAAGGTATTGAAAAATTATTAATGGCAGAAACAGCATCAATAATAATAATAATTATAAATTCCCACAACATTTCATACATTGACTCTGAAGTCGCTTAAAGCACTTGTGTCACGGACGCCAGACAACAGAGGAATCACAGATGTACTATTTAAATACATATATTTAACACCCATACACTGAACAAACACAAATATCTTTATATAAATATTTGCTCTGGACGGGAATCGAAACCACGAATGTTTTGTTTGCATTGTTCTCTTCCGGTTTTAAAGATAACAGCGGTAATAATGCAATGCAATAAAATACATGCAATAAAAAAATATGTTTTTATTGCATTTGTATCATATGTATTTGTAACGTATGTCTTTTTTGTGTATATTTTGTCTGCACTACTATTATTTATATGTACTTTTTTCTGTTTCGTGTAATGGTTGACTGGGAGATAATGCCAACTGGCATTAAGTCCGCCATTTGTACATTTTGTAATATATATGTCACATATAAGAGAAAGTTGATCAAATTTTAAAAATATTACGTTACCAAGAACTTACGTATCACATGTCTTACACGGATTATATCGACTAAGGAAAAAAAACAGTTAAGTCAATAAATTGAATTAAAAAGTAAATTGTCTATTGTATTTTTATTTTCTTATGATATGAAGTCGACACACAAGCATACAGTCCGCTTGATGGTAAAAGTGACCTCAACCTGCAGACGCTCGTGTCATCACAAATATATCACTAACGTCTAACCTTGTGGATTGAAGATATTATGTCACATTACCCAGTGATTTCACCCTTCAAACTGAAACACAGCAATGTGAACACTGCTTCCCATACTAATATTATAAATGGGATAGTGAATGTGTGTGTCTATTAGTTTGTCCGTCTTTTAGGGTAAAACAGAGCGACGAATTGAAGTGATTTTATAAATGAAACTAGTTGAAGAGATAGATAGTGACATAGGCTAATATATAGATAGAAAGAGACAGAAAGTATTCACTTATTGTCTCTTTGTAACCCCCTCTTCCCGAAAATTGGTGGTGTTCATTTGTATGGAGTATTACACAATTTTGAAGGTAGAAAGTTAAAATTGGTGTGCGGTCTATTTTGCCGTGAGATACCGGCAGAATGGATTAGTACCTCCCACTGTATCAGGTGTCTTAAGGGGCGACTAAGGTACCCAAACCGACAGATGGCGGTATATTTATCCGAATCAGTGTAGCTCAAATGCTCAGGGCGGAGATGCAAAAGCTGCGCTCTGCGATTTCCAACACGTTTGCCCAGCGGGACAATTATGGGCAAAATTCGCCCTTTCTTAGGGAGGCCTATGTCCAACAGTGGACTTTTAATGGCTGGTATGATGATATGCGTTACAAACGGAAATACAAATCTCCTCTGTTAGTATAGATTTGCAATCCGGCTTAATAATCAGAATTTATCTGACTCCATTGATTACCTTATGAAGATAATGCTATTGCTTACTTGAGAAATCACGTAGAATCAATCACGCAAACGTTTTTAAAGTTTTTTTCATCATTGCTAATAAATGCCTATGCGTCCAAGAGATAAAAGATTTCTTTCTTTCTCTTATACCTTATGTATTTATAAATAAAGTCTACATTCCCGCAGTTCTAGTTTCTATGTAACTTTTTTATGTATTGAGAAATCAAACAGTATATATACATTACAGTTGTTAATAGATTTATCACTAGAAACTTTCTCATCAGTGAAAATAAGTTATATAAAGAAGAAAATGAAATTCTCAGCTGTTGTGTTTATCATCGGTCAGGTAGCCATTTTGCAGGTATGGTTTTTTTTTTTTTGATAATTGGAAAAAATGGTGGTTATTAAAAAGTTTTCGTAAAGTAGAATCTAAAAAGAAATATTGTAAGCCTGCTTGCATATTGGGAGATATATGTCAAATAAAACTAATGATAAATACATCCATGTACCGAAAATATTCTCCTGTAGGATAGGTATAGCTTTTTATTTTTCTTTGTAATTAGCACGATTTTTTCTCTGAATAACAAGACTTTCTCAGGCATGTGATAAAATCCTCGCGGTTGGCTGTATATATTTATGAAACTGGATGGGCCCGATGGCGTAGATGGTAGTGATATTATCTTAAGCGCCAGGGTTCGTAGGTTCGATTCCCGATCCGGACAAATGTATGACAATATTTGTGTTCTGTGTCTAGTGTTAAAAATATGTATTTAAGTATAATACGTGATTAGTTGCCGTGAGGTATCGGCCAAGTAGAATAGTACCTCCCCCTGTACCAGGTGTCGTAAAAGGCGACTAAGGTAATACAGCCGACAGATGGCGGTATATCCATCCGAGATAATGCAGCTCAAATGCACAGGGCGGGGATGGGCAGCAGCATCCCCTTCGCAAAAGCTGCGCTCTACGATTGCTAACACACTTGCCCAGCGCGGCAATTATGGGCAAGATTCCCTCTTACATGGGAAGGCCTTTGTCCAGCTGTGGACTTTCAATAGCTGGTATGATGGTGATTACGCGTGATTCCTTTCTGTAACACAAGGCTTTTTAGCTCGGAGTATTGTATATACATATTATATATATATAGTTTTTTAGTCAATGTATGAAATGTTGTGTGAGAATTATTTATTTATAGTTATCAACAAATAGACAATGCTATTTTCGCATTAATAACAAACACCCGAGACCATAAAATCCAACAATAAATTTCTTTCATATTTTACTTACAGACTTACGCTCAAGTACTGCGCGCTGGCCCCATTCTCCCCAACATTCTACCGGGGCCCCTTCTACCCAGCCCCTGCGGCTGTGGGCCAAATATCATCGCAGCCCCCCCCGCGGTCATCGCCCCACCCCCCGCCGTGATTGCCAATCCTAACCTCCTAGCGCCATCTGTTATTGTCCAGCCGAACTCCGTGGCTAACAACCTTGCTGACACACTCTCTTTGCTTACCGTAAGCAGTCTTTTGGCTGAATCTCTTCCTTTGAACTATCCTAATGTGGTTAGTGTGCCTTCTGCTTACTCCCCTTGCGGGTGTGGAGGTTTGGGGGGTCTCAGCTACTACATCTAATTTAGTAAGCAATTTTAGTTTCAGCACGTTATATTACAGAATTTTTAAATGTTGAACAATATTTTTTTCACAATTCCATATGATGCATTCGAAAATTTCATCGAACATGAAAAATCCAAAATTACACCACATTCTTTATTAATAAATGATGTACATTAATTTCCAAATTTTGAAATAAAATTTACATTATTCCAGTACTTCGTTAACCTCGTCTATATTTTTACAAGTCTGCTAAATATAATTATTATAACAGTAATAAGCCTTTCAAAATCATTTATTTATTTTTATACATATTTATTATTGATGTATGTATGCATAAAGTTATATATATATGTATTTATATACTAATAACTTAATATATATATATATTGATTCACAGTTAAATATTAGGGAACCCACGTAACGTCACTGAAAGATAAAAATATTATAATTTTGTATTTATTTATTATTTTAGAACATTTAAAAAGATTATTTGTGCCATATTTCAAATGATAAATTTGGGTTTTATTCTCAAAAAAGTTACGTCTCTTGTTAAAGATAAATAAATAACTATACTCACTAAATTTCGCTTTCATGTAATATTAACTAAAATTAATCTAGTGGATTTATTGTAGTATTTAGTGATGTTTATATGCGAAATACAGAAACTATCTAAACAGTGTTTCAAAAATTTCAATAATCGACTTTGAATGGAATTTCAAATTTAATCGAATTCCTATTTCGGATGGAATTTGAAATTTAATCGAATTTTAATTTAAAATTTAGTCATTCTTCGTTTGAATTCTGTTCACAATCTAGTATATATTTATATGTATGAAACAAATAAACTAACTTACGTATATATTTAAATTTGTTCTTTGTTTATCTTCGTATATATCGTCGAATCAACTTATATGAGTGTTAAACTTTTACAGCCAATTTCGAACTTAAAGTCCAACACATAGAGTCCATTGAAATGATTTGTAATATTTTGTGTAATGTGTGTAATCAAAAATAAAATTGTGATTTTAATATGATCTACAAAAAGAAAATTATATGTTATGTTTAAATCAAGCTGTTATATTTTATTTACTATTTTTTATTGTGTTGAAATATATACTTATTTTGTCATTTTACATGTACTTTTTTATTTTACGAATAACTCCCATACTGAAAATTCAACGTAACATTACCATCACCCATAGCTTCTGAAGTGTCTGACGTTTTAGTCTTTTTTTTAGTCGGACTAATATGTCAAAAACTCGTTCAACAGTTTTTGTAGACACTATATCTTTATGGAATAATCTATTTTTTTAAACATGTTTTCAAAAATCCAAATTGAATATCTTGTATAATGAAACCAAACCAATATAGTTTGATTTTGTATCAATATATGTAATATATGTATCAATTCATTTAAATAAATAATACGATTCTTATACCGATTAAATTTGAAAGCAATATCAGTTTATTAAAAAGTAAATTAAAGGAATATCTCATAAAAAAAAATCGTATTACACTGTAAACGAAATCTTAGAAGAAAATAACAAGACTCACGAACTGCTTGTATAGATTAAACGCATGCGAAATTACTAGTTTTAAGTTCAATTCTATTAGTTTTAAGTATGTTTTGAGACACTCTGACAGTATCATGTACCACTCTAATATTATATACTATAACAATTTTATATGTAAAAGTGCAATATCAATCTAAATAAAGCTACTTTATACATTTTTTACCTTGTGCCAACCGTTCTCAAATTTGATTGGCCGCAATAAGTTATAATAGTTATAAGAATAATAAATATAAAATGAAATATTAACTCGTTACTAATATACCCTTGCCATACTTCTAATATAATCCAAAACCAATGCTGGAAACCGCCAGCTGTATGATGTATTATGATAGAGCCATTCTGACTGAACTGTACATAACAATAGACCAACACAAATAATACAGTATATCTTATAGACATAGCTTGCCCAAACACTCACAACCTACATAAAACTATCACAGAAAAAATACACATATACACAGAACTGAAGGAAGAAATATTTAAAATATAGAATAAAAATATAGTGTACATTGTACCGCTGGTGCTTTCAATTACTGGTGTCATTCCTAAGCACCTACTTGATGCCTTACTAACCCTTGACTTACCAGAAAGCATTTACATCACTATGCAGAAAGCGGCAATTCTTAACACCTGCCGTATTGTCCGAAAGTTCTTGCAAGATGATACTCCTTCCCCCTATCATGATCCTGAAGTTCACTTGGCCTAGGCCCGTGAATTTTAGTTATATACCAGAAATTGAAATCCATAATAATTGAAGGATTTAGGGCAAAATAAACTAGGATTAAATAGCAAAAACTAGATTAACTAGAAACAATAAACATGAGATGTTGACAGTAATACAAGTAGAAGTAAAAAAAAAATAAAAGAGGGTAGGTGTTAATTTTCTAAGCATGGACGGTTAGACGGTCGCGCCATCCAGTTGAATCTCCCATACAAAAATCAATGACATCTTAAACTGTTTGGTTTACACAGACATTCACATTTATTCTAACAATAATAATAATACTCTTTATTGTACATAAAAAATTGCACAAAGAAAAATAAAACTTATTAATTATAATACAATTGGCGGCCTTATCGCTCCAATCCAATTTTTGGATGGAACGAAGAAAATGTGATAGGGCAGTTCGATGTGTCCTACTATTTTATAAAAATAAAGTAAATTAAATATTGCCGTGAGGTACCGGCAGAGTTGAATAGTATCTCCGACTGCACCAGGTATCATAAGAGGCCACTAAGGTACCAGAACCGACAGATGGCGGTATATCCATTCGGAACAGTGTGCATCTCAAATGCTCAGAGCGGGGATTGGCAGCAGAATCCCCGTCAAGAAAGCTGCGCTCTGCGATTGCCAACACGCTTGTCCAGCGCGGCAATTATGGGCAATAGATCCACTGACTACACCTCGAACACGATGAGTATTTATAATAAAATACTAGCTTTCCCGGAAAACTGAGAGAATAGTAAAAATTTTGGGTTGTGTATATTTTTTAAAGCCATATATATAGATTAAATTGGTTGTCAATAAAGTCGGTTTACTGACGATAGTTGAGTGTGACAACGTAAAAATAAAATACTGATGGAATAGTTGCAATTTTATAAAGAAAATTTTAATATTAATTTCTTTTTTAGACATTTTGTATTCCGACATACCTCTGTGCCTCAAGTCGAAAGATTTCGACCAATGTGTGTAACCAGCGATGACATATGGTAGCGAAACGTGGTCTCTTACCATTGACCTTATTGGCCATCCGAAAGTAGCTCAACGAGCTATGGAGGGGGCAATGCTCGGAGTTTCTTTTTGCGATCAAATCAGTAATAAGGAGGTTCTTAACAGAACTAAAGCTACCAACATTGTCTGGTGGATTAGTAAGTTAAAGTGTCAGTGGGTAGGACATTTGGTACGCAGAACCGATGGCTAATGGAGTCGTAAGGTTCTGGAATGGAGACCACGTACCGGCAAGCAAAACATAGGCGTCCGCCCGCATGATGGACAGACGATCTGACTAAAACCGCAAGATCGCGCTGGACACAGGCCGCATACAACCGGTCCTATTGGAGATTACTTGGGGAGGCCTATGTCAAATAGTCGACGTCTTATGACTGATATGATGTAAATGATAGATATTTTGTATGGATATAGTGAAGCAGAGATTGTGCCTCTTTATCGCTCGTTTCTCACTCTCGCTCGCACTTCAAGCCTTACACGGAACGCCTCAGAGCGAGGTAACGCCGCATGAGTCATGTTTTTTCGTGCGTGCAGCCGACTCCATTGAAAAAAAAGACGTTGTCACGTCAAAAACGTTAAAGTTGGATAATCGTTATCACTTAGGGGTATGAAAATGTGTTATTCTGGTATATGAACTACATTACTATTAAGTTTTATCATTATCTAATTAAAATTTTTGCATTAAAGAGTTACAAATACACATCCATGTATCCATCACGTTTGTGATATTAGTTTTAGATTCCAATTCCTATCTTCCTCTCACGAACGTAATCTTCGTTCTTTTAATACTCTCTCGCTCTTAACTCCTTCTCATCACTCTATTTTTTTGACTAACTCTTTTACAGTGACAGTTATACGACTCTGGAACGAGCTTCCATTGAATATTAAGCAATTCCCAAACAAATTTATCCTGAAACGCTGTCTCCATACTTTATTTACTGATGCTGCTTCTCTAACTTTATAACCCTATTTCTGATGTACGTTATTATATATATGTATGTATATATTTATATCATATGCATTTCTTGCGTTTATTTATACATATATGTATGCCACGTTTATCTATTTTGTATATATATTGTCTGCACCACTATATGTTGTAGTAATATGTATATATATATATATTTCAGTTTTGTATAATGGTTGACTGGGAGATAATGCCATCTGGCATTCAGTCCGCCATTTGTACATTTTGTAATATTTTGTACTATAAAGTTAAATAAACAAATAAAAAAAAATTAGTGAGAAAAATTCAAAAACAGATTACAATAAAACAATTTATTCACTAATCAACTAGTAACATGCGAAAAACGGCTCCGCCAATCAGAAACAAGAGCATTCAGACTGGAAAACGTTGCCAGTGTCAACGTATGCCGTGCCATACGACGGCACTGATCCGTCCACCGCCACGTTGCCAAACACGGGGAACGTGCCACTGATTTTGATCATACCGCCAACTGGCATATCGCCATCCACTGATATCTCTCCGAATTGAAGGCTCGGAATGATTTCAGTGACTAGAGGAGCTGTTTGAGAACTGGCGGGCCAGTTTGCTGAGAAGGCTGGCGCGATTGTTTGCGACACGGTGCCAGACAGTACCGGGTTTGGTACAACGTTGGTTGTGATTGCCGCGATGTTGTTGGTGGGCAAGTTGATGGATGATCCGCCAAGGACGGTTGGCAGGCTCATTGCTTCCTGGAAATAACACGTGTTTTACATCTTAACGTTATTATAGACTAGCTGCGCCCGCGTGGAATAGTTTTTTTGGGTACCATACCTCTTTACCTTAACTTATATAAACTTTGAATGTCATGTTTATTTATATCGAATCAATGGCCTTAAAAATAAGTTTCAAGTTTCTAGCTCTAAAAATAGCAATACTTCCATACTACTTTTCGGCCCCCTTTCGACCCCTTACAACCCTTATTTCGAATTAGCAAATATCCTATGTCTTTTCTCAAGGTCTAAAGATTGTCTCTGCCAATTTTCATCAAAATCAGTTGAGAGGTTTAAGCGGGAAAGCGTAACAGACAGACAAACAGAGTTACTTTCGCATTTATAATATTAGTAGGGATATTTATTTGCTCTTGGAATCAGATTTAACACATTCAAACATCTCATACATTGTCTTGATTCCGAAGGTAGTCGCTTAAAGCACTTGTGTCACGGACGGAACAACAGAGGAATCACATATATAATAATTAATTACATGCATTTAACATCCAAACGCAGAGCCAACACAAATCATCATCATCATACCAGCCATTGAAGGTCCACAGCTGGACAAAGGCCTTCCCATGTAAGGAGGAATCTTGCCCATAATTGCCGCGCTGGGCAAGTGTGTTAGCAATCGTAGAGCGCAGCTTTTGCGACGGGGATGCTGCTGCCCATCCCCGCCCTGTTATCTCGGATGGATATACCGCCATCTGTCGGTTCAGGTGCCTTAGTCGCCTTACGACACCTGGTACAGGAAGAGGTCCTATTCTACTCTACCGGCACCTCACGGCGTAAATACTATTTTAAATATAATTCAGCCTTTTTCTTTGCCTAAAACCTCTAAAGTAATTAAATTGTCTAATTAAACGGTACTAGATTATTTTAAAAGTAATATAACTGTATTTTTTTTACTCACTTTAAGCAACAGCACTTGTAAGCAAACTAGGACCAAACTCGTAGACACCATTTTGTTTTCGATTACCGAATGTAAGTACAAACAACTATACCATATTTATATGTTTAAAAATGAAACATTTTGCATAATAAAACCAATGGTGTTATCTATTACAATTATTTCGTAGGAAATTACATAAACAGTTATCAGACGTTTAGAAATTGGGTTAGGTAAGAATTGAAAACGGTAATTCTTGCAAATGTTTCGTTGCATATTAGATAAGAGGTATTTGCTTAGCAATACAATATACTTACATAAGGTAGACCTCATACAAAGACTGTCTGCATAGGTACCTAACTCTCACTTATTGGTCCCGCCAAATAGCAGTGTTCGCACTGCTGTGTTCCAGTTTCAAACGGGATGAGAGAGGCAGTACAATTACCAGTTAACATGATATCTTATATGCCGTGAGGTACCCGCAGAGGTGAATGGTACCTCCTCCGTAACAGGTGTCGTAAAAGGCGACTTATGTACCAGAACCGACAGATGGCGGTGTATCCGGAAGGGCCGGGATGGGCAGCAGCATCTCCGTAGCGAAAGCTGCGCTCTGCGATTGCCAATACACTTGCCCAACGCGGCAATTATGGGCAAAATTCCCCCTTTTTTGGGGCGGGCTATGTTATGATGATGATGATGATATCCTCAAGTCACAAGGTTAGTCGCGCTAGTGATATCCTTGTGTTACTACGAGCTCATATAGGCTGCGGTGACGCTTACTATCACGCAAACTGTATACTTCTTTTTGAACTGGTCTATTAAAATAAACTTCTTATTGTATGTTATTGAAGTAAAATATCACATTTAAATCGTGAAAAACTAAATTTAAATTCGTAGCCTTACTAAAATTATTTATGCGGAAGTTTGTGAGTATAGATGTTTGTTACTCTTTCACGCTGGAAAGGCAACACATATTCATCACCTCATCATCATACTAGCCATTGGACGTCCACTGCTGGACATAAGCCGCTCCAAAAAAGGTGGTTTTTTGCCCATAATTGCTGCGCTGCTGCCCATCCTTGCCCTGTGCATTTGAGCTCTGACGGTTCTGGTACCTTACGACTTCTGGTGCAGTGGGAGGTAGGTACTATTCTATTCTGCCGGTACCTAACGACACGTAAGATAGATCTGGCTTTTTGTTAAATCAGCACGAGTTTTTGTATGCTTTCATTGTCGGCGAGCGACATAGTCTTAGCAGAGTTTCAAGAGATCCTCGGGGATGAAATAAAAGGTAAAGAAGTCGCGGACGGAAAACTTATAGATAATATTGCATCATTTCAGCCATTGGAAGTCCACTGCTGGACATAGGTCTCCGCAAAATTGGGGAGATAGGATGCCCATAATTATCGCGCTGGGCTAGCATGTTGGCAATCACGGAGCTTCACGCCCGGATTGCTGCTTCCCATTTCTGCCGTGTAGCATTTGTACAATGCTGTTTTTGATGCATATACCGCCATCCGTCGGTTTCGTTACCTCAGTCATCTCTTACGATACCTGGTGCAGGATGAGGTACTATAGAACTCTGCCAGTACTTTACGGCAAAAAAATAACAAATGGCCCTAAATGAACCCCAGAGGTATACCAAAAGTAATATCAGTTACCTTTTTTGAAGTAAACCCATTTACAACAGCTTTTTGAAAATGGTTAGAAATATAAGAAAACCAATACCATAGACATCCTCGTATTCGGTTATATGCAATCTTCTATAACAAAATGCCATGAACCACCTTGTCAAAGGCCTTGCTGAAATGCATATTAATTAAAATCTTTGATCTATATTCTCATATAAATAATTGTGTGAAGTAAGGGGTTGGAGACAGTCGAGCCTTTGTTAATGCCATGTTGTTCGGGCTCACAGCAATATGGACATCATCATCATGCCAGCCATGATGCCTCTGGACTCCACTGTTGGACATAGGTCTAACCAAGTGTGAATTTTCTCATAATTATCGACCTAGGCAGGCATAGTACCAATCGTAAAGCTACGCGAGGATAATGCTGCTGCCCATCAAGCTCTTTTTCTTTTAAACTACTCTATTTTACGTAATGTACCGCCATGATCGGTTCCGTCGTTGCTTGACAACACCCTGGTACATGAGAATTTGGAGAAGTCTTTCCAAAACCTTCAAAAAGGTGGCCATCAACGAGATCCGACGATAGCTATTAGAGTGTTGTCTACTGTTGTTGTTACTGACCAGTTTGATCAGTAAAATCTTCTCTTTTGTAAAGAATTTCAAATTTAAATTTATAAATACATTTAGCTGGTACATTTGTGTTTTGAGAGTTTTTTGCAACAATTTCTTTTGGCGTCGCTTATTACCGCACAATGGAAAATATGAAATATCGTCATGTTTACAAGTACGAGTTCTACCGAGGTACCGAAGCTGCATAATCAGCTCGAAGCATTAACGAAGTATAGCGCTGCTGTAGCTAAAGAAATGATTTGGATTAAGCGTTTTCGATCGGAAAATTTCGACTTTCACAACCAACCCCGTGAATGGTCAAAGACCGAAGTGGAAGATGAAGAATTAAAGGCTATTGTGGATGCAAATCCATCACAAAACCCTTCAGAAATAGCTGCAGGGTTCGGGGTAAGTGACAAACTGTATTTATACACTTGAAACAAATCGGGAAAGTAAAAATACTTGAACTTTGAGTAACGAGGGAATTTGCAAACACACTACCTATGAGATGGGAATAGTGCATAGATTACAACGGTGTGTACTTTATATCATTTAATATATTTTATGAAAAAAAATATACTTTATATTTTGACGTGACAACTATAAATTGGTTTGCCGGGTGACACTTCAAGAAACTGCGTTACGCTCCGCTCACGTTATGCGCTCACAATGAGAGCGAGTGAGAGGCACGCGTCCCTTCCACTCGAGCACAGTTAGCCCGCCTAAGAGCGAGAGAGACAGAGCGAAGGAGATAGGTATACACACCGGTTCATATCTTGCGCTTCTATTTCGCTTAGGCGCCTGCATATTCACATTAAAATTATTTTACCACTCAAAGTCATTGTCACTTAAAACTTTCGCCCGTATACCGACTTTACAGGCAACCAATTTTTCCCGTACAAAACACTAATTTCATATGTAAGGACCTAATAAAATGACGGGCCTGATGTCGCTAAAGGTAGCGATTCTATCTAATGCGCCAAGGGTCAAACATTGATCTGACTCCGTGATAAGAATCAAAAATATAAAACTTAAATACAAATGTTATCGTATAAGTTTGTCCTGGATGGGGATCGAACCTACTATCCTACGGCATAAGATAGGATCATTACCATCTGCGCCATCATGCCCGTCATCATTTTGATATAATGAGGACGAAATAAAAACATCAATATATTATATATTATATTATATAATCCCAGTACTTATATCGGAATAAAAGATACTAGAAATATATTCTTCATTGCGAAATTCGATATATCGCAAATATCGATTGTGTAAATAAAGCGGGAAGTGGTAGCAAACTAAAACTGTTCGAGGTAGGTTTCTTACATAGGTCTTCTGCTTCTACCTTACTTTTACCTATTTCCACTACCATAGTGTTCGCATTGCTGTGTTCCGGTTTGAAGGGTGAGAGAGGTAAATAAATTACTGGGTAAATGTAACATTGTATATTCAGGTCACAAGCAGGCGACATGCTCGTGATATCATTGTGTTGAGACGAGTGTCTGTAGGCTGCGGTCACGTTTGGGTTGGCGTCACGCTAGTGATATCTTTGACATGACACGAACGTCTATACGCTGCGGTCACGTTTACCATAAAACGGACTGTATTCTTGTTTGCTGACTTCTTAACATAAGAAAATAAAAATAAAAAAGACAATTAACTTCCTTGATTTCTGTCCAAGTGGATATAATTTGTGTTAGACATGTGATACGAACGTTTGGGTTACATAATATTTTTAAAGTATGACCAGCTTTACCTAATAATAATAAATTAACTGTGAATAGTAAATTACTGGTTAAATATAACATTGTATCTTCAGGTGACAATCTGGTGACACGCTTGTGATATCACTGTGATGACATGAGTGTCTATAGACTGCAGTCACGTCTACCACCAAGCAGACAGTATGCCTGTTTGCCAACTTCATAATACATAAAAAACGATCTTGTAACATTCATGACAGGAGAGATCTAAAAATTGGAATTGGATCGACATACTCCTCCTCCGTACTCTCAATTGTATATACATATATTTTTAATATTCTGAAGTACACAAATAAGTATACGATCCGCTTGATGGTGAACGTGTGCCTATAAACGCTCGTGTCATCAAAAGGATATCACTAGCGCGTCCTCTACGAGCTGAAGGTACTAAGTAATTTTTATCCAGTAATTTCACTGCCTCTCTCACCCTTCAAACCAGAACACGGCGAACTATTTGGCGGTAGAAATTAGTAAAAGTGAGACCTGAGACGACATCATGTAAAATGCAATTTTATGTATTATTTCAAGAAAGAATTATGAGTTGGTTTTTTTTAGGGAAACTAAAATGAAATTATAATTAAATATCCATAATAATTTATTGAACATTATAAATAATTCTTGACATAAATAACTTAAAACAAAAACTATTCTACTAAACTAAGCCAGCCGCAAACCGGTACCCAAATTGCCAGTGGCTAGTCCACCATTTGCCAGACCTTCACTGATCATTCCCACATTACCATCTCCGCACCCACACTTGGCAATACCCTGCCCACTAGTTCCTAAAGACCCCTCGAAGCCGATTGTACCCAAATATGGCAGCTGCCCAGACACAGCTAATTGACCTTCAATCACAATATTATCTGCAAGTACAGATATGCCAGAGGGGTATATGGGGGATGTACTAGAGACCATGAACACTCCGCTGGTCATTTTGGGTCCATCTGCGGCCATTGGGTTCGCTAGGTTGGACGTGCTCGCTAGGGTTTTTAAGTTGTTGTTGGTTATCACTTGGCTGGAGATTGTCTGAAAAAGGTTTGGTTTCTTTTATTAGTACAATATTTAATTTATACGAGATAAGTAAATCAATAGTGTTATGGACATCAGATAACTGAGGAATCGCAAATATAATACTTAAATATTTAACACTTAGATATAGAACAAATACAAATGTTAGCGATATGTAGTTTGCTTGGAAATATATTGGAGTCGACTTCCCAAGAACGGGGAAAATTGTTCATAATGGCCGCACTGGGAAGGGTGTTCGCAATCGCAAAGCGCCGCTTTCACAACGGGTATGCTGATGCCGATTCCCACCTTGTGCATTTGAGCTGCACGGTTTCAGATGGATCTCGGCTCTTACGTCACCTGGTACAGGGGGAGGTACTATTCTACTCTGCCGGTACCTCACCGTTGACGCTCGTGTTAGCACAAGGATTTTAAAACTGCTAACTTTGTGATCTAATGATATTTTATTGCCCAGTAAGAAGTTTGAGACCGTGAAAAACCTCCTTCTGTCCCAGGTGTCGTAAGAGGCGACCGTGGTACCAGAACCGATATGGTATATCCATCCGTAACATATAGCTCAAAGGCAACTAGGTAGAAAATGCAGCAGTCACGTCGCAAAACTACGCTCTGCGATTGCCAATTATGAGCAAAATTCTTCCATTCTTGCAGAGGCGTATGTCTAGCAATAGACGTCGGACTATGTAAAAGCGGTGCACAAACAAACGATAGACAGAAAGTCTTCCGTTCGCATCTTTTCTTTATGCAATAGACCTTTGTATACTCAGACCTGGATATAAAGTATGTAGTACAAAGATAAATAAACAAATACCTTGAAATAAAAGGGAAATAATATGGCGAAAACAATTGTAATTTTAGATGCCATTTTTTGTAACAATTGCTATGGTAATTATCACTCAATTCTCTAGCAGATAGTGAGTTGCTGATCAAAATCTATATATTATATAGCAATAGATATGTGTGAAAGCTTGTAATTACTACATTCTTATCAGATATTGCATTTAATATGTCCAATTGTTGATAAATGTTATATAATTCAATTATTAGAAATAGGAGAATAGGCAATCGAGTATCGATAAGAATCAATATTCTTACAAAACACTTCTATTATAAAGGTTTCAGTTGATTTTTGAAATCATTCACAAAGATTTGTGTCGTGCTATTGAAAAAATGTACCTTTTCACGTTTCTCACTTTGTGTGTCATTTGCTGGGTGCAGGTATGTCTTCTTTCACTCGCGTTAAGTTTTAGAACTTTGCACTAACATTACACCTCCATTTATCCCCATAAGGGATGATTTTGGAAAAAATATTTTACACGTGTTTCATGACATTCAATGAAAAATTTATATCATTCAAATAATGATCATCATAAAGGCTTCTTCAAAAAGGAGGTATTTTGCTCGTAATTGCCACGCTCGACAATCGCAGAGCGTAGCTTTCATGACGGGTATGCTGCTGCCCGCATATATACCGCCATCTGTCGGTTCTGGTACCTTAGTCGCCTCTTACGACACCGGGTGCAGTGGGAGGTACTATTCTACTCTTGCGGTATCTCACGGGAAATCAACTGTATCTGTGTACATATTAAACAGCAATTATGTTTTCAGACGGCGCTCGCCATTTGTCCATGCATGCAAGGACTCATGGGGGTTGACCTCAGCAGCCTATCAAAGTCAGCATCCTCGGCAACCACCATCGCCAGCGGGGCAACCGGACTTCCCGGCCCGGTTGCTATTACCGGTGGCCTGCCCAGCGGCTTCGGCAACACCATCCCGGCTGGCCTTGGAAATTTCGGCCTTCCAAACACCTTCGGCCTTCCAAACACCTTCGGCGATGTGAACGGTGTCAGTGGGCTGAACCCATTTGGCCTTACGAACCTTGGTTTTTGAAGAGAATTGAGAATTAAACATTGTTGAATACGAAATGCTGCCTTTATTTTTTCTTAAAAAAAAACACACACAATATCTATTTATAAAAAATCTCCAATTATCACATCTATGTATAAAAGTTAAAGCTGAATGACTGACTGATTGGCTAGCTGACATATTAACGCAGTGTCTAAACTATAAGGATTGAAAACTTAAAACTTCGCATAGGACTGGGGGGGGGGGGGTATGTCATTATAATTGTCTTCATATCCACCATTGGACATCCACTGCTGGACATAAGCCTTGCTTAATAATTTCTAAACGACCAGCATACATCCAGAGCGGTCCTGCAGTTTTAGTCAGATAATTTTTCTACCGTATCAGTGGATGTCCAACACTGCGTTTGCCGGCGCATGGTCTCCATTCCAGGATCAGGATAATCTGTGACATTAGCCGTAATTGTGTTGTGTTTCAAGATCGTTATTCTCATACGAAATTACATTTACAATGAGATACCATAGTTCTAATAAAAATATACTTATTTCTAATTATATTTATATTTTCGCACTCTTTTATGGTGTTAGGCAGCTCATTGAACAGCTGTGCTCCTCCAAACAGTACAGTCTTCTTTCTATAGTAAGTTCTAGGTGCTGATTTGCACTTTATTCATATTACACTCAATTGCCAGCCCCTTTGCAAATACCACTATACAAAGACAGACCTCTTACAGAACTCGTCTGCATTGATACATCAATCTTACACATTTCTACCACCAAATAGAATGTTCGTTCCTGTATTCTATTTTGAAGACTGAGAGCAGTGAAATTATTGGATAATGTGATATGGTTGGCGACACGCTTGTGATATCTTTGTGATGACACGAGCGTCTTTAGGCTGCGGTGGCGTTTACCATCAAGCGGACCGTATGCTTGTTGCTGAGTTCGTAACACAAAAAAACCAAGTCTGGGTGATTACAGCTTTTATTTAGAGAATAATAATAAACTCATACATTGACCTGACTCCTGAGAAATAACAAATATACTACTTAAATACATATATTTAACACCCAGACACAGAACAAACACAAATATCATCATACAAATATTTGTTTTGGGTGGGAATCGAACTCACGACCCCTGGCACGCAAGACTTTGTTTCATCACTTCTATCATTCCACAGAGGATCACTAGCATCTGCGCTGTTATGGGCGAAATTCCCCCATTCTTGAGACGGCCAATATCCTATATGATATGGTATATCTATCAATAAAGGTGCACTATATATCACTTAAGATTCGTCTTAACATGACCTGATACTTACACTCGATCCTAATTTGCAGGTACCGCAGGATTACTTCATCCAACACTCACTTTTTTTTTTCAGACCGAGTCGACAAACCAGCGAACTCTAGCGCGTTTCAAACCTTGTAACTTGAAGATATTATGCCAAACTTACTTCCACTTTCACCCTTCAAACCGGAATAAAGAAATGTGACCTGCGATTTTCCGGGTATCACGTAACTAGTATCTTCATCAGGTATCGCGCAATTTCCCGACGAAGATGCTGCTGCTCATCCCCACCCCTTGCAAACTAACCCTTTTTTATTAGACTAGATCGAAAAATAAGCACTTGCGTTCGCGTGATAGCAAGCTGTACAAACTATATAAGCTGCAGCCTATAGAATTTCGTAATATCACAAGAATATCACTGACACGTTGCTAACCTGCATAGTGATTTCACTGCTTCTGTCATCCTTCAAATCGGAACACAACAATGCAATCACTGGTATTTGGAGGTACGAAACAAATGACTAACTCTAGATCACTGATGGCCCCAATGGCGCAGATGGTAGTAATCCCATCTTGTGCCCCAAGGGTAGTGGATTCCGTCCCCACCCAGGAGAAATATATGATTATATTTGTGTTTGTTTTGTGTGAAAAATATACATTTAAGTGTTATATTTGTGATTCCTCTGTTGTCCGGAGTCAGGTCAATGTATGAGATGTGTGATTATGATCTGAGTTTATTTTGTGCAAACGTACAGACATACAAATTCTTTTTCCATTATTCTATTACAGGTGGTAATCTCTTATGTTACTCGGTAAAGAAAAAGCTCTCGAATGGTGAAACAATTTTTAAAATCGATCTGGCAGCTTCTGAGTTTAACCACAACAAATAAAAATATAATCAAATTTTTCTCTTTTATTTGTATATATATAAAAAAAAAAGATGCTGAAGAATAAGGGTTAGCAAATTTAAATTTCTCATAGCGGTTCCTTTTATAACGTCCCCTACGTTATAAAAGGAACCAAAGGAAGCAAAAATAGAAAGGATTTCGTCTATGGTTTGAAAGGAAAAGGTCTTTCACCAATTTAATCTCATTCAATTGGCAATTGAACTATTTATCTTGAGAAATGATAAGAAGTATGTATGTGATGTATGTGATACTTAGTACAGAATATTTTTACTAAAAATTTTTGAAGAACCTGATGACGCATTCTGTAGAGTATTTTATGTATCAAGTGGCTTCGATCCCACTCGGAACACAGTATTTCATCATCATCACTATCACACCCGCCATTGCATGTCCACTGCTGGACATAGGCCTCTAGGCAATAAAGAAGGTTTTTTGCCCGTAATTGCCGCGCTGGGCAGACGTATTTGTAATCGCACAACGCAGCAGTTTTTATAATTATTATATAATAATTTTAAAACAACATTTATATAACGAACACTTATTTGTTATGTGTCTGGGTATTTAATATATAAGATGTATCCACAATCTGTATCAAGAAGGTCTTGTCTTACAGAAAACACAAAATGTTCAACAAATCATTTATTACAACTCATAAAGAACTTAATAGAGACGACCACGATTAGCCGGTGCCAATCCTTCACTGACTATAGCGACCTCACCAGTCCCACAACCACAAGTAGCCACACCAGATCCTGCAGTAGGAAGAGACCCTTCAAAGGCCACAGCACTCAAATACGGCAGAGAACCGCTCACAGACAGGATACCCTCAATTGCGTTCTCGGAAGCGACAGCCAGTCCGCTTGGACCAATAGGCGAGATGCTAGTGACGATCAAAGGCCCGCTGGAGACCACGTTAAGGCCGGACACACCACTGACACCTGATACGATTCCAGCGTTGGTTACACCAGCGTTGGCAAGGCCGACTTTGGGTGAGTTGAGGCCGCTGTTGCCAAGGTAAATGTTGTTGTCAACGACGGAGTTCCCACTGATATATTGGCTGAAGACGGCCTGAAATTAAAAGAAAGATTCGTAAGGGTCTGGAAAGGCAAGGCATAGAGACGACCACCCGCTTACAACCGGTCCTATTTGATATCTATTGGGGAGGCCTATATCCTGATGTAGACGGCCTATGGCTGATATGATAAAGATGACTGTCTTTGTTTTATGCAAATGATATGCAGTTTGGTGATAACCTTCGCATAAGTTATATATTCAATGTGCTACCCTACGTTTGATATTTAGTACCTATAATTGCATGCCTCCTATTTCAAGTTTCGTAAGAGGCGATAGATGGCGGTGTTAACTAAACCAATATAGCTCAGCGGAAATTATGGTCAAATTACTCCTTTCTTGGGGAGGCCTATGTCCAGCAGTGGGCATCTAAATCTAACAGAGCGGGCAATCATGGACAAAATCGTTATGTTCAGTTCTGTTTGCTGATGATTATGTAGCTTTTAATTACCTGGACAAACAGGATTTGGGCGCAAGCCACGAATACAATTTTGGACACCATTGTGTAAGTATTTCACTTCGAACTGAAAGTTGAGAATGACTTTCCAGCATAACACTTCAGGTTTTATAGTAAAGAAGTTATCTATTTCACTATTAGGTTACATATAGATGCATGTGTAATTATATTTATGTTATTGCGAGAAATAGAAAAATGCGTTTACATTTCGATAATAAATAAATAGAAAGAAGTTACCACACCAATATCGTTAGGCCTTTGGCAGAATAGAACTGTACCAGATGTTGTAAGAGACGATTTATGTATCGGACCCGATAGGTGGCGTTAAACTCAAGTAGATTAAATGTAGATAAACTTATTGGTTATTACTGTTTCAAAAATTATTTATTAACTAAATTTCTCTAAATACACCATTTGTTTTTCTCGCAAGTTCTTCTTTGATGGCAAGCGTAATGAACCTGCTATAAACTTAGTTATAAGACCCGTCTGGTGCCGGCAGACTTGAATTAAAATAGAACACTCAACCACCTATTTGTTTAAATGACTTATAGCACCATGATATTGTAAGGGTCATGGATCATTTTGGTAAAATTGTAATAAGCTAAAATCTATATTCATAATTGTCGTTTTATATTGTTTATTCTTTTATTTTAGGTTAAAATAAACTTATGCGTTGCTTCTGAAAACGAAGATTTATTTCGTTAATTTCTTACAAATATTATTATATAATTTTACAAATAACTTATTTAACTACCCTATTATTATAACTTTACCTGAAAACGAAGAAACGACAATTAAAGTCTATTCTTCCACCAATTATTCTTATTTATCTATCTTAAATCACAATAATCTAATACAATAATAACCTCTCAACTGACCATTGACCTCAGACTTTAGCGCTTGTCAGTTGTCAATGTCATTCAATGTCGTTCAAAAATTAAAGAAATATTATTTCTTTACATTCATAGATTTATAGTCGTATATATATGATACTCAAATACATATTTATCACCCAGACACGGAATAAACACAAATATCCCTCATATACGGGTTCGTACTTTTTGGGGAGGAACCCTTAAACTTGGCGCAAAAGATATGATCCTACCACATGAGATTATAATTGTACCCATAAATAACATACGTCGATCCATAATCTCAATTATTTTTGGTGCTAACAAAATGTTGTGTTCTGTAATACCCAAAATAGATCTCATACAAAGGTTGCCTTCATTAATATCTCTCTCTCAGCTATTTCTACCGCTGAATACTAGGGTTTGCATTGCCCTATATAAGTTTGAAAAATGTGAAAGGCACTGAAATTACTGTGTTTCAAGTGGCAACGCACTAGTGATATCTATGTGACATTAGGATTGTCTATAGGTTGCTGTGCTATGTTGCTATCACGCATGTCAATTTGTCGACTTAGTTTAATTAAAAAAAGCAATGAAACCAATGTTTGCCCACAATTGCCGCGCTGGCCAAGCGTGTTGGCAATCGCAGAGCGTAGCTTTCACGACGGGGATGCTGCTGCCCATCTCCACTCTGTGCATTTGAGCTATACTGTTTCGAATGGATGAATGTTACGCCATTTTTCAGTTTTGGTAACTAAGGGGGAGGTAGCATTCTACTCTGCCGGTGTCTCGTATTAAAATATTTGTATTTAGTAATTTTAATAATCAGGTTTGCATTGATACTGTTTATCATTCATATTTTCGTCATCTACTAGTGACAAAAGTTATCACCAATGTCATGAAGTGTTTGAAAGTATTACGTCATAATCGCACGTACTGCTTCAGTTTCAAAATAACTGTACTGGTATATAATACTTGAATATTTCTTTGTAAATCATTCTGGTACATTGCTAATATCAGTCGCATCATGTCTAAACTCTCATTCTTTATTGTTTGTATCCAGGCTTGCCTGATCCAGGTAATAACTCGTTTAATACCATTTATGTCCTACTTTCACTCTTGATAGACTAGATAGGTATTTTATTAATCTAACTTGTACATATCTTGTGCGACAAGGGTCGTGTCTTTCACCTTTATCCAAGACAAATATTTTTAGGAAAAATTTTTAGACCTTATACAAACGACCGCATCGGTACCACAGTCTCACCTATTTCTACCTACTTAATGTAGTGTTTTTTAGTACCGCCTTAACACATTGCTGTGTTCCAGATTGAAGGGTGAGAGAGGTAGTGAAATTATTGTGAAATGTGACATTGTTGAATATATCAAGTCATAAGGTTGTCGACGTGATATAATATGCCTAAGTGACGCCTTACTGTCGCGAGGCTATATGCTTTCTTGAAGACTGGGTCTAATAAAAAAAAAAATTACGAATCCCTTACCTTAAATGGAACAATGTAAGCAAACTTTGTATTTAGGGACGTTTCTAAAAAGTAATTGAAAAAAATCCGAATCGGATAAAAAAAGTTTCTATATTATATTAATTTTTACTATATTAAAAAAATATATATTTTCTTTAAAACTGCTCGATTAACTTCAGTCAATTAAATCACTTTCAGCAATCCTCTTCGTTGAAAATTATAATTCTTTTCATCAGTACAGCGCAGAGCATGTAGGTACCCTCGTATCAACCTTGTGAGTTAAAGATAATGCTACATTACCCAGTAATTTTATTGACTCTCTCACCCTTCAAACCGGAACACGTCAATGCGAATATTGCTGTTTGGGGTAGATGTGTGAGTGAGGTACCAATGCAGACGACCATTGTATTAGGTCTACCTTTAAGTCTACTTTAAATAGTATACATAAAAGTGTAAGATAAATGTAAGAGCATTTTTATAAAACTCGGTAGGACATTTTTTTACAGAGTGCCTTGTGCCAGTTGATCAATGCTGGCCGTTCAGGCTATACCGGCCTCGAAGTCGAAGTTGACGCCTTAAGCAAGGGTGCCGCCGGCCTCAGCGGCTACGGACTCGGAGGACTCGGCCTCTCAAACGCTGGCCTCGGCAGTATCGGCCTTGGAAACGCTGGCATCTCCGGATTGAGCAACGCCGGTATTGGTATCGGCAATGCTGGTCTCGCGCTGGGCAGTATCAACGGACTCAACTGGGGCGCGGGTGTTTCTGACGTGGCCGCTCTCGCAGCCTTGCCCGTCGCTGGCCCGTACGGAGGCACCGGTTACGCTGATTTGTCTGTGGGTGGTGAGATGGGAGCTTCCGGCGCTGCCATCATCACCGGCCAGATCCCGGTGCTCGGAGCTGTTTCCTTCAACGGACAGATCCCCGCCAGCGGCGTCGTCTCCATCGCCGGCAACTGCGGCTGCGCCGGAGTGCCTTTGTAATTTGGATGAAATATTTAGTGAAGTGTTAATAAACACTATGATGATCTACCAATCAGTTTTTTTATACTTCCTGAAATGTATAGTATCTGTATTACCATTGACTGAATGTTCGATGTCTCCGCATTATAGAATCTTGTAGAATTATCTTCATACTGACTGACTGACTTATATATCAACGCAGGGCCTAAATTAGAAGGGTTAGAGGCTTGAAATTTTGCACGAACAGTTTTTTTATATCACCGAGAAGCACTAACAAAGTATCCAAGAAATTTCATCTCCTAAGGGGGTAAAACGGGGGTGCAAAGTTAGTATTAAACTTTGCACTTATTTGAATGAAATTCAGTATAAAGGTTATTAATTGAAAGTCATGAAAAACGTATGAAATATTCGTTCGAAAATCACCCCTTAAGGGGATAATAGGAGCGTGCAAAGTTAGTATGAAAGTTCTACAACTTAGTGCAGTTGAAGCCGCGGGGCGAGGTGATGTAACACAGTCCACCGGAATTTGAAAATCACAATGAAAGACCTATCGAGTAGTGGATATCCTACGGCTAGTATAATGATGATGATGAAATTCTTTATAATCATCATTATACCAGCCATTAAAAGTCCACTGTTGGACATAGGCCTCCCAAAGAAAGAGGGTATGTTGCCCATAATTGCCACGCTGCACAAGCGTGTCGGAAATCAAAAGGCGCAGTTTTCGCGACGGTGAAGCTGCTGCCCAGTCCCGCCCTGTACATTTGAGCTGACTTTTTTTCATGGATATACCGCCATCTGTCGGTTCTGGTACCTTAGTCGCCTCTTACGACACCTGGTACAGGGGGAGGTACTATTCTACTATGCCGGTACCTGACGGCTAAAATACTTTATAATATTTACGCGTTCACTACTTATAATAAAACTACATGCAATTGACTAGATTGAGATATTTGAGATTTTGAGAGAACGGTTGCCATAATGTAACCGAAACGTTGAAGTAAAAATGAGGAAAGTTAAATAAACCGCTTTTTAAAGATAGAATAATGAAATATTTTAAAATAATATACTGTATATACTTTAACGATAGGCATAAAAGTAAATGTAAATAAGACGAAAGTGATGTTGATTGAAAATGAGGAAAGTATGAGGAATTGTGAAATTGTGATCGATGACATGAAAGTTGAACAAATGAGTTTGTGTAACTGGGAAGTGTTTTTACGAGTGATGGGATGTATGAAGAAGATATTGAACTGAGAGTCAAAGCTGTTAATAGTGTCAATTGTGGCTTACATGCTTTTATGTGTAGCCAAAACGTGTTAAAAACGGCACGACTGGCTGTTAATAGAGATGTGTTGGTTCCAACCCTGACATATAGTAGTGAATGTTGGATAAGGCACAAAAATTACACATACTGTTTAACACATTGTATCGAGATGAAGAAAACAATAATTGTGTACTAAATTTCAAGCAAATAACAAAACAGTCTGTTTTCTTTTCTTTTATAAGACCAGATCGACAAACAAACATACAATCATTAGTATATTTTACACATATATACGAAAAATAAAAGTTCACTTGTGTAGGAACAATGATAATTTAATAAAAATGACAAAACGATAAAAAGAGTAAAATGTCAGAATACAAATTGTACGTCAAAAATCGATTAAACACGAATTAATTAAATTATGAAAAGTAAGGCGTAAAGAGTAATTTTCATCATACCAGTCCACTGTCCACTGCTGGATATGGGTCTCCCCAAGAAAAGGGGAATGTAGCCCATAATTGCCGCACTGGGCAAGCGTATTGGAAATCGCAGATACCTGCACCTACCTATTCCCGCTCTGTGCATTTGAGCTACACTTTATTAGATGGATATACTGCCATCTGTCGTTTTTGGTACCTCAGTTACCTTTTACATCCAGGGGAGGTACTATTCTACTCTGTCGGTACCTCACAGCATACATACGCTTGTAATATCACTAGCGCGTTGCCGACCTTGTAACTTAAAGATATGACGTCTTTACCCAGTAATTTTTATGCCTCTCTAACCCTTCAAACTGGAATATAGCAATACGAACATAGCTATTTGGCGGTAGAAATAGGTGAGAGTGTGGTACAAATGCTGAAGGTCTTTTGTCACTCAAAACTCTACCTCAATTCACAGTTTTTATACAATTTAACTTATTGTATTCGATAATTGACCATTGGAAATTAATGTAGATCAAAGTTACACTTAATCAAGCTGTGACGTACCGGCAGAGTAGAATAGTTCTCTCCCCTGTACCATCCCATACCCGGGGTCGTAAGATGCGACTAAGGTACCAAAACCGACAGATGGCGGTATATACATCTCAAATGCATAAGGTGCGGATGGACAGCAGCATCCCCGTCGCGAAAGTTGCGCTCTGCGATTGCCAACAAGTTTGCCCAGCGCGACAGTTATGGGCAACATTCCTCTTTTCTTGGGGAGGCCTATGTCCAGCAGTAGACAGTGGACTGGTCTGATGAAAATTACACCATTTCATAAAATTGGCAGGGAACAACCACTGCTCGCTCACTGCATTCCGTGTTTAATAAATTTTTGACGTAAAATTTGTATTTAGACATTGTACTTTTTTTTTGTTTTGTAATTTTTATTAAATTATATCATTGTTCTTACACAATTGAAATTTCATTTTTCGTATATCTGTGTAAAATACTGAATCTTTTTTTTATGTAATTTTGTGCTTATCAAATTGCATAATGCTATGTTTTCCACACAATGTATATTGTTCTAAAATAAATTGAATTTAATTGAATTATTTGTAATTCGCACGGGAACAACGCGGTTGAAACCGCGAGGCTTTGCTAGTATTTCTAATAATTTTGCGAATTTTACTCCTAGCTATGTGCGTGTGAGCGAGAGTATGTCTTTGAATATGTGTGTGTCTTATACACACACACAAACATTCGAAAGATTCGATTCGAAAATTTTCGATTAGAAACTTTTTAAAATTATTTAAGGTTGATAAGATTTCGTTTTATTGTATTTCAGCGTTGCATCTACTTAATTAAATCCAATCTCGACCTTCATTATGTAAAGAATTTGGCGCCCATAATTGTCTATATTTAAATTCAATAAAAAACAAATGTATAAATGCTCAATATCAGAAACGTTTATTCAAATTAAACAATTTAAAAGTAGAGGCCATTGACCCCGCCACCAATGCCAACACTACGGCCGCCTAAGCCGCGGGCTGGCTGAGCGAAGCCTTCGCTGATGATGCCAACCTGGCCGCTGCCGCACCCGCAGGTAGCGACACCAGAACCAGCGGTGGGGAGAGTTCCTTCGAAGGCCACGGCGCTCAGGAACGGCAGCGAGCCACTCACAGCCAGGTTGCCCTGGATCGTGTTCTCAGAAGCAATCGCAAGACCGCTAGGACCAATTGGGGAGATGGTGGTTACGATGAGGGGGCTGCTTTTAGCGACGCTGATTGCAGCAGTGCCGATGCTAGAACTGACGAGGCCAGCGTTGATGCCAGAGTTGGCCAACCCAAGGTTCAGGCCAGAGTTGGCTGAGCCCAATTTGAGACCGGGGTTGGCCAAACCGTAGCCGGCGTTGGCTCCGTTGCCAATGAAGATGTTGTTGTCGATCACAGAGTTGCCAGATATTTGCCCGAATGCAACCTGAAACAATAATGGAAGACTATATAGGTAAAAAAAGAAGAAGTTTAAAAATAAAACACAGAAGAAGCACGCGAGTAGATTAATTGCTGTTAAAATGAGAGCACTTCAAAGTATGTATGGTGTGCGATTAAGAAATAGATTAAAGAATAGTGTTATAAGAGATCGATGTGGTGTAAAAGATGATGTTGTGACAATAGAGAGAGTAATCTTAAAAGGGTTTGGACATGTAGAAAGGATGGATGAAAATAGAATGACTGCAGAAATAAATAGAGCGTAATAAATGGAAGGGTTGGTATAGGACGACCGAGACGAAAAGGCCAGGTCAGAAGAACCAAGAATAAACGAGCATAGATAGACTAATAAGGGAAGGCGTGTAAGGAAAGAGAGAAGTATGCCAAGATCGTAGCAAGTGGAGATCCATAGTCTCTGCCTACCGCGATGGGACACAGGCATGATGTATGTATATATGTATATGAGCGCAAATCCAATGGCCCAGTTGTAAGGTTCTGGATGGAGCCGACAAGCGCAGCGTGAGACATCCATCCATCCATCAGGAGCCCAGACAATCAGGCTAGTACCGCAGAATTGATCTGGATTCAAATCAAATACATCCGGTACAATTGAAAATTACTTAGGGCATATGGTTGCCTCTTTTTTATTCTTAGTAATATAAAGGTTTTATAAGCGTGGAGTAGAACATTGTTTGTATGGTTATGTATGTTTCGTTATGGGGAGTATACTGTTGGACATAGGTCTCCCCAAGAAAAGGGGATTTTTGCCCATAATTGCCACGCTATATTAGTGTATCGGCAATTGCAGAGCGGAACTGTCGCGATGGAGATGTGATGTAATGATAGATATACCGCTATCTGTCGGTTCTGGTACCTTAGTCGCCTCTTGCGACAACTGGTGCAGTGGGAGGTACTATTCTACTCTGCCGGTACTTTACGGCACTCTTTGAAACACCGTATAAATATATATAAAGAATAAATAGAAATACACATCACATAAATGTAACATTTTTAAAAACGATTTAAGTAGTTATAATATATATATAACGGCTTTAAAACGTTATTTTTGCATATAAATCAGTTAAGTGGAGATTAAAGCCACTTGTGTACAAGATAGGTACAAAAACTCTTAAGTTTCTACCTGCATTAACAACGCCTGAGCACAAATCAAGATGGCGGTTGTAGCGGCCATGTTCGTTCACTTGTTGAAATTTAACTTACGAATGTTATTTTGGTCGATTCTATAACCTTATATACTAATTTTTAATTATAAATGAGTTTGTCATTCAAACAATTTATTTGTAATGTATTTCAGTACAAATCTGCTAGACGTGCTTTATCTGGTTTACCTTGAAGGTTGTATATCAAAACCTAGTTATATGTAGAAATGATTAAGATAGCGAACTTGGTGTCCTTATTTGAGGATTGTGCATTTATACTGATACTAACACTGCCCTGCGGCTTAACCCGCGTGACATTGTTGAACTTTCATACTAACTTTAATCCCCCCCCCTCCCTCAGAGAAAAAATTTTTGAAAAGAAATGTGGAAGTCCACTGCTGGCTTCCACAAAATATGAGATTGTCCATAATTGCCGCGTTGGGCAAATATGGCAATCACAGAGCGCAACTTCGCAACAAAGACGCTGCTCATCCACACCCTATACCGCCATCTATCGGTTCCGGTACCTCAACATAATATTTATAATTCCATAATAAATAGTTTAGTATCACAATCGTAGAACGTCCTCTGCTGGACGTAGGCCGCCCTAAGAAAGGGCGAATCCTGCCCATAATGGCCGCGATGCGATATTCTTTGCAAATAAATAAAACCAAAGATCAAAATAGTATTGTTGACAGCATTTAAGTGCAATTTATTCAATAGTTTTACTGTAAAATGAAAATAATAATAAAAACCGGGTTTGAAACTATTACACATAATATTAGGTTCCAACCACAAACTGAGACAAAAGGCAATAAATTAGTATTAGCCGAGCATGTAAGAAATGTGGAAGAACTGCTACATAATAGCCAGAGCTACTTAATACAAGCCCACGTAATTCGTCAGTACAGTAGCTTTATCAGGCCAAAATACTAAATTGGCTGTTGCAGAAGTTAAATCATGTAACAATAATTGAAATATTCTTGAAACTGTGGTTCCATGAACACCAAATAATACACTCAATGCTGAAAATGTCAAGCCAGTTTTCATCTTCATAAAAAAAATGAGAAGGCGGTTTTTTGTAAAAACTTTACATTTTTTACTTGCTACTCTCGTTACCAAGAACTCGAAGTTAATAAATGTCACACCCGCAAAATCTAGGAGTTGTTGATCTTCTTTTATTGATAATATACCAACAAATTCTTGACCATATGGTGATGTTGATTAATCCTTATATGTGTTATTGTATATTATATATTATATTGTATATTATGTTTTTTGGTTCGTTCAACAACTTTTGTCTTTAATCTTTGAAGTATTTGTTGCTATGACTCTCGAAATAGATGCAATATCTACTTGGATTTCAGCATCACTGTGATCATAATAGATGTATTGATTGCATGTAAATGTGGTTTCTTTTAATATTAACTCAGAAAACATATGGGCTTGGCATCCTTTATGGGTCACAAGCTGTTGGGGTTCAATAAATTCGATAGGACGCTCTTAGGAAAATATAAAATTTATATTTGCTATTGAGGCCGTTAATTTTGCAGTTAACAACGCAACAACAGTCATTGCCCATTTCTTTGCATTGATTGTGTACTGCAATCAACACTTTTGACAGCTGATCATCCGCATTTGCTTCCGATTTCTGCCGTGTTGTGCGCTGCGGTCGCTACTCGATCTGCATATAGCCAAGAGCTTTCGAGACGAAGATGCTGTTGTCTATCCCCGCCCTGTGCATTTGAGCTACACTATTACAGATAGATATACCGCCATCTGTCGGTTTCGGTACCCCAGTTGCCTCTTACGACACCTGGCACAGTGAGAGAGGTACTTTGCCGGTACCTCAACGTAATATTATATAATTCCATAATAAGTGTACTATCACAATCGTAGGACGTCCACTGATGGACATAGGCCTATCAGCGATTACTTTAATAGGCTTTATTGGCCAACTGAAACTAGCCTTTGTTCGTGGCCTTAACTTTTGGACTAATATTTTGATTCGTTTTTAATAAGTGTCGTACATTTTATGTTTTTAAAATCTTGACTGTGTCACTTTAGACTTTTTTTTGTTTTATTAGTTCCACACAATATCTCTTATATTGACCTGACTCCAAAATAAATGGCTGAAAGCACTTGTGTTATAGATATCAGATAACAGAGGAATTACAAATATAATACATAAATTCATTTTTAACACCCAGACACAGAACAAACACAAATATTAATCGTGGAAATGTTCAAATGGGGGGGGGGGGGTTAAATTAAACTTACGCGGAGACCCCATGAGAGGTCGTGAGCCTTTAATTAGACTGTGATCTCTCCACGGTGCCTTAAAAACGGACCTCGGCTTAAGTGGATGTCATTTGAGAAGATAAAGGATGTATTTTGAAAATAATGGAATAGAGTGGATTGAGAAGGCATGTCGAATTCAAAAAATACTTTGTTTAAGTAGAACTATTCATTAATTTGGAAGTGTCAATAGAATAAATATAAACAATAGTGTATTCAATATAGGAAGTACTAGATTCTATACTAATAACACCGGACTGTTCTTTAAACTTAGTTTACTGTAATTTTATTAGACGAGCCTCAGAAAGGCCCCTGTAAGAACTATTGATTGTGATTTAGGCTCCATTAACACCAAATAAGCCGTGAGATACCAGCAGAGTAGAATAGTACCCTTTACCAGGTGTTGTAAGAGGCGACTAAGGTACTAGAAGCGACAGAAGGTAGAGTTAGTGTAGCACGAATGTTCAAGGCGGGGATGGGTAGCATTATCGCCATCTCCAGCTGCGCTTGCCAACAATTATGGGCTAAACTACCTTTTTTTGTGAGGCCAAGGCTGATATAGTGGTGGCTATAATCGTGAGCTAGACCCCATACTAAAGGTAGGCATAATATACTCAAGCCATGAGGTCGGCAGCACGCTAGTGATACCCTTGTGATATTTCGAGGGTCTACTATGGCTATGAGGTTGCGATGACGTTTATTACCACGCAAACTGTTTGCTTGTTTGTCAGGTGTAATAAAAAAAAATCATTTCCTTTTTCTAACTTCCCGCACCACTTTCTAATGATTTTCTTCCATTAGAAACTTGCCCTGTCAATAATAAACTCGACAAAGAAATGATTAGCAAATTAGATTCAATCTATCACACGTGATACCAAGGGTCATAGGAAATTTGGATGCATCTTTACTATATGGGTTTTTTTTGTCAATCTGGTCAAATAATTTAAAATAAACTAAATTTTAGTCACCTTTACATATCTAGTTTGAAAATATCTATTTAATTGTTTACTTTTCTTTATTTACGTACCTCCTCAATCATAGTTAAGAAACATTCGTAAGTCTTATCTTTCAGAATAAAAAACTTTTTATTAGGAGTTTACATCAATATAAGGTTCAAACTCATTACTTCACCATTTGAAAGTCCTAAAGCGTCAGGTAAAACTTATAATGAATTAAGTTTTTTTTATTATTTGAATTAATCTATACTAATATTATAAAGCGGAAGAGTTTGTTTGTTTGTTTAAACGCGCTAATCTCAGGATCTGCTGGTCCGATTTGAATAATTCTTTTTTGTTGGATAGTCCATTTATAGAGGAAGGCTTTAGGTTATATAACATTACGCTGAGACCAATAGGAGCGAAGCGTCAGTGAGAAATGTTGCAAAAACGGGGACAATTATTCACATTTGAGGTCTTTCGTCGCATGCGCTGCATAAACGGTCTAAGTTATTCAAAAACTATGCATGAAATAATTATTCCTTTTTAATAATAAAATAAAGTCCGCGACAGTATATGTCTATTTCTCAAGATTTACTCATAATAACATTATTTGTCGAAGAAGGCTTGCTACCATTATAATGTGCAAGAAGGCCGCGCGGCGGCGGGTGAGGGGGAGGTGGGCCTCGCCCCACCACAGTGCTTGCCACTACCACTCGCGAGTGTATCTTTGCGAGGTACCATGCCACGCGGCTCAGACGCGTGGTCGGCTCCCTACGGAACGGCTGAATACAGCGTGCTGTATTTTAAACAAAAGTAAAATATAATTTATGCCGACGTACTTTGACCCATTGTTTTAAAAACATTATTTTTTTATATATTATTTAATAAAAATCTTATTCACGATTATACAATAACATAAACCAACGTGAGCAATCAAAAAATAATCTCGGTAGAGTTTCCGACAGCCATACGAACTAATGATTTAGTCATTTCACCCCTCCGGAGAAGTTTGGAAAGGGGTCAGCTGACAAAAAAGCCGCGCTAGTGATATCCTTGTGATATTACGAGCGTCTATAGACTGCCATCACGTTTACCATCACGTGGCAAATTTTGCGGTAAATCCTTCTGAAACAGCGACACTTAAATACAACAGGGTGGGAATGGGCAGCAGCATCCCCGTCGGGGAGCTATACTCAGCGATTGCCACGCCGACAAGTGCGACGGTTGCCTAGCGCGGCAATAATGGGCAAAAATTCCTTTACATTTGAAAGGCCTATATCCAAACGTAGATTTCTACGGCTGATTTGATGATGATAATAAAGATGATGTAGATGACATTAGAATGAAACCAGGTCAGATTTTTATTCAAAACAATTTTAATTATTAACAAATTACATATTCATTAAATTAGTAACGACGGCCGCCCAAGCCAATCGAAGGCCGCGCAGTCGCCTGGCCGAGGCCTTCGCTTGTAATACCTACGCTGCCGCTACCGCAACCGCAAGTAGCCACTCCAGACCCAGCGGTGGGTAAAGTTCCTTCGAAGGCGACAGCACTCAAGTAAGGCAATTGTCCGCTATCATTCAGGATACTTTCAAGCGTGTTTTCCGAAGCTACAGCCAACCCGCTAGGGCCAATTGGCGAGATCGAAGTTATGGGGAAAGGCCCGCTAGAGACTATGTTAAGGCCATTCAGAACAGACACGACATCATCATCATATCAGCTATTGGAAGTCCACTGCTGGACATAGGCCTCTCCAAGAAGGGAGGATTTTCACCCATAATTCCCGCGCTGGGCAAGCGTGTTGGCAATGGCAGAGTGCAGCTTTCGCTACGTAGATGCTGCTGCCCATGCCCGCCCTGTTGAACTGCATTATTTCAGATGGAAATACCGCCATCGGCCGGTTCTGGTACTTCAGCCGCCTCTTACGACACCTGCTGCATTGGAAGGTACTATTCAACTCTGCCGGTACCTGACGGCTATCTATACATTACTATCAACTAATAGAGAAAGAAATATTGTACAATTGTATGTATTAATAATGAAGTTACCACAACTATCATATGTTACGACAGATTAGATAGAATGCTACGATATAAAAATGACAGTTTGTCCGTATGTTTTATTCGCAGTTCAACTGTTAAAGAAACAACAACATGTCTTCCTTCGTCATCTTCTTAGTTTGCGTCCAAGCTTTGCTTATCCAGGTAAATGAACCACAAATCCTTCAATACCACATACAATGTCAAAACGAATCCTTTCAACGTCTTTGATAAACTCATTCGCTGAATGTTACATTTATTTATACTCATTCATAAATTAAAGATATTTATTATAAAAAAACAGCGCCATCTCTTGGTAAAGTTTGACAACTAAGTTGTAGTTGATGCCTACAATATTGAAGAGATGGCGTTGATTTCTCAGCTCAAAAGGAAACTAGGAGTCATTTTACGTTGCGAAGTTTTAACAGATTTGGGTAGCTTGATCTGTTACCCACTGTATAGTACCCCATCATGGGAAAGGTGCAGGTTCGAGTACCGTTTAAATCTTGGAACAAGTTTATTTTTTTTAAATGACAATTTTAATAAAAAAATAGTTATTTTGTATTGCATAAAATCTTTTGAAAAAACTAATCCATACATTCATATACGTAAATAGGATTGTTTTTTTGTCTGTTTCTGATCTCTGAAACAGGTAGACCAATATAAACGGGGCATTTATAGGCAGATACCTGATGTCCTGAGGAGTACATCTTGCGATGAAAATTGTTAGTGGCACATTTAATTATTGTTTTGTACTTCTTTCTGTGAGGTACCGGTAGAATGGGTCCACTGCATACAGGTAGGTATGTAAGGTACCAAAACCGACAGATGACGGTATATAAATCCGAAACAGTGCAGCTCAAATGCACTTGGCGGGGAATGGCAGCAGCATCCTCGTTGTGATAGATGTGCTCTGCGATTGCCAACACGCTTGCCGGCCGCGGCAATTATAGGCAAAAACCTCCTTTCTTATTCGAAGAGGTTTGTGTCCAGCAGTGGACTTCGAATAGCTGGTATGGTGATGATGTTAACTTCGTTTCAGAACGCATACAGTCAAATTATCAGTGCCGGCATCAGCAACGCAAACGTTGGCCTGCCCAGCAAAATTGGCTTCACAAACATCGGAGCTGGCGTGCCAGACGTGGCGTCCATCGCACAGCTGCCAGTCGCGGGACCATACGGAGGCACTGGCAACGGTGACTTGGCGGTTGGCGGGGAAATGCAAGCGGCTGGCAACGCTGTTGTTACTGGCCAGGTGCCAGTGATTGGTTCAGTTCAGTTTAGTGGCACGATACCTGCCAGTGGCGTGGTGTCTATAGCTGGCAACTGTGCATGTGCCAACGCCTTGTAAATTATATATATATATTAAAATTTGTTGATGTTATTTTCTTTGTTTTATTGGAGAAGTGATTGTAAGGCCCATAACAGTATTGTACACCATAAAAAAGACGTCTATCTCTAAGGGATAACCCACAATATTTTTTTATTCTCATTAAACACGTGCGAATCTGGTTTATAAATAAATAAATGATAAAATAGACCTTTAGGTCCATAGTACACGGCGTATTTTAAACGCGCCGACGAGGCGCGTTTTAGAGACGCGCGTTTTCGGCGCCGTGGACGCTGCTTGTTGCGGACTAGGTACTAGTACGTAAGGTACGTACTTAGGTTACTAGGTTGCGTTCGAATTGCGTTTGAAGCGCGTATACGCGCGTCATCTGCGCGTCGTCGGCGCGTTTAAAAAACGCCGTGTACTATGGCCCTAAAGGTCTATTTTATCATTTATTTATTTATAAACCAGATTCGCACGTGTTTAATGATAATAAAAAAATATTGTGGGTTATCCCTTAGAGATAGACGTCTTTTTTTATGGTGTACAATACTGTTATGGGTTATCTCGTCGGGTTCAGCCAGCGTTTTTGCAATGTAAGCGAAAACATGTGTTTATTTACGATGACAAATTAGAAAACTCTAAAGCTTTCAGTGTTTTCTACTATATTACCTTCCTTTTGAATTACTCTAACTACTAAAAATATTGGTTGCCTGTAAAGTCGGTATACGGGCGAAAGTTTTACGTGTCAACGACTTTGAGTAGTAAAATAATTTTAATGTGAATATTCATTCGTATAGTAGGAATTAGGATGAAATAATAGTAACAATTTAAAACATTTATTTATACAAAGAATTATATTTAAAACATTAATTTATACAAAGAATCTCGCACTGAATTTCATATTAACAAAATTTTATTTTTACCTTTACACATACATACGTATTTATATACAAATATACATACAATAACTTGCAATACATTTGCGTAACACACGTCACAATGAGAGCGAGTGAGAGGGACGCGTGCCTCTCACTCGCTCTCATTGTGAGCGCATAACGTGAGCGGAGCGTAACGCAGTTTCTTGAAGTGTCACCCGGCAAACCAATTTATAAGACGTTGTCACGTCAAAAACTCATCAAATTCTATTGCGTAGTTTTGAAGATCCGAGCACAAATTGATACATAGCTGAAAAAGGGAACGCTTTTGATAATGCTTTTTTATGTTTCTATATCAAAATATGCCTGCGTTATTTTTATTTACTAGTATATTCTCAAAGGAATGACATATCAACGTGGGGCCTAACTTATAAGGGTTCGAAACGTAAAAATTTTTCACAAGAGTTCCTTTTATAGCACAGGGAAGCACTATGAATGATTATTAAAAATTCAACCCCTTAAAGGGGTAAATCGGGGGTGCAAAGTTAGTTTGAAACTTTGCTATTTTTGAAGTTATTGGAATGAAATTCAGCATGAAGATTTTTCATTTATAGCCATGAAACAAAATATTTTCGAAAATATAATCTTTCATAGGGGTAAAAGAGTGCAAACGCCCGATTGTTAAAAAAACTAAAGATCAATGAGCAGCTGACTAACTAATCAGCAATTAATGTAAAATGTAATTTTGAATATTTGGACCAAAAAGGTAAGAAAAATACAGAATTATATAACTATGTAAAATCACGCTAAAACTAAGAACTGCAGAGCGAAATGATACTAGGTTTCCTCTTCTATTTATGCGGGTGACCGCTAGTATATAAGTAGTAGTAGTATATAATATACTTCTATCTTAACTAAATACATAATAATAAACACATATATACATAAAACCTGTGTCTCAGCAGGGCAGTCAGAGACTATAGATCTCCACTTGCAACGATCTTGGCATACCTCTCTCGCTTCCCTTACTCGCATCAGTCCTTTAACGCGCTCGTTTATTCTTGGTATTTCTGACCTAGTCCTTCTTTAATACCTCTTCTATCTGGTGAAGCTATGTTCGCCTGTTGTATGTATATTAAATAAAAGAAATAATGCTGATAGCAGCCATTTCACTGCTGGACATAAATCTTTCCAAGAAAAGACGAATTGGCCTATAAATGATGCACAATAAGCGTGGTGGAAATCGTGCTGGAGAGCGTAGCTTCAGTAGCATGCCGCCCCCCTGTTGCATTTGGGCTACACTGTTACTGGTGGATACATCGCCATCTGTTGGTTTCGGTAGCTCAGTCACCACTTACGACTCCTAGTAAAGGGGGAGGTCCTATTCTTATCTGTACCTCATTACAACTATAAATTGAGATTATCCCGTCTCTCAAGTTGAATCAATTTTGACCGGTCCAATGGTGTCGATGGTAGATATCCTATCTTGTGCACCAAAGGTTTATTAATTTAATTAATTCAACAAACTCCAAACCTCCTCGAAGCATTTGGTGCTGTAAGACCTTCATTCACTATCCTATCGTCTCTATTACTGCAGCCGCAGATCGCCACGCCAGACCCAGCTGTTGGCAACGTGCTTTCATATGCGACCGCGTTTAAATACGGAAGTTGACCGCCAACCGTTAAAGTACCTTCCAAAGTATTCTCAATTCGAAGGATTCTTACCTAGAGCAAATATTTATATGTTAATATATGTGTTTGTTCTGTGTCTAGGTGTCAAATATCTGTATTTAAATAGTATATTTGTGATTTACTAGTTGTCTTGCGTCCGTAACACGAGTGCTTTAAGCGATTTACCTCGAAGTCAGGTCAATGTGTGAGATGTTGTGGGAATTTATTATTTATTTATTATTTGGCATAAAATAATTAAAATTGGAACGCCATCTATTAGCGTTATATGTAACTAGCTGTGCCCGCGACTTCGTTCGCGTGGTTGTCGTAAACTCTATCGAGATTATTTTTTGATTGCTCAAGTGAGCAAACCAAAGTTGGTTTATGTTATCGTATAATCGTGAATAAGATTTTTTTAAAAATAATACGTAAAAAAATAATGTTTTTATGAATAACTTGGACCGTTTATGCAGCGCATGCGACGAAAGACCTCAAATGAGAATAATTTTCCCCGTTTTTGCAACATTTCTCATTGACACTTCGCTCTTATTGGTCTCAGCGTAATGTTATATAACCTAAAGCCTTCCTCTATAAATGGACTATACAACAAAAAAAGAATTATATTTATATTTTATATATCTATATTATTATATTATAGTATATCCTGAGATTAGCGCGTTTAAACAAACAAACTCTTCCGCTTTATAATATTAGTATAGATTAACAAATACTGATGTTTGTAGATGTCGCCACATGTCTCTTTTTAGATTTAAACTATATTTGTCAGTGAAAGGTAGCAATAAAAGTCCTCTGTTGGGCATTAACCTACCCAAGATAACGGAATATTGCTCATGATTGCCGCGCTGGGCAGGTATAGCGGCAGTTGCAGAGCACAACTTCGCGACGAGAATGCTGCAACCCATCCCCATCCTGTAGTATTTGAGCTACTCTGTTTTGGATAGATATACTGCCATCTGTCGCCTCTTATGGCACCTGGTACCGAGGCAGGTACTATTCTACTCCACCGGTACCCCACGGAACAAAGGTAATAATGAATAGAAGAAAAATAAAGGTAGTAATGAGTTTTAAATAACAACATATAGTTAAAATAACCAACAATTTATTCAATAAACTAATAGTTAAAAACTAAAACCTCCTCGCAGCATTTGGTGCTGTAAGACCTTCATTCACTATCCTAACGTCTCCATTGCCGCAGCCGCAGGTCGCCACGCCAGACCCAGCTGTTGGCAACGTGCCTTCAAATGCGACAGCGCTTAAATACGGAAGTTGACCGCTAACCGTTAAAGTACCTTCTAAAGTATTCTCAGACGCAACTGCCAATCCGCTAGGCCCGATTGGCGAGATGCTTGTCACAATAAAAGGCCCGCTAGACTGAATGTTGAGGCCAGCTAGACCGCTGGAAACGGCGTTGCTAGTAAGTCCGCCTGACAAACCGTTGTTTCCGATCACTATGGAGTTATCTACCACTGAGTTGCCAGACACGGTGTTAGAGGGGAGGTATTGGGATGAGACCATCTGTAACAAGAGAGTAACGAAAATAAATAATTGCTATTATTATGTGTAATCTAAAATAATAAAAATTACAATAAGAGGTATCAAGAGACACCCGGATGGAAAGAAATTCTTTTCGATTAATTGGTAAAGGAATTCTAATATTTCTTTTATCATGTACAAAATACCTGTATGTATACATTCAACAAAAATAATAATTGTCGCGACACCACACTGTTTAATACGAAATACGAAACGAAATTAACTGGCTGGCTATCTATGAGGTTTGCTTTCTAGGCGTTTGCCCAGCGCGGAAATTATGGCCAAAATTCCCCTTTACTTGGGAAAGCCTATGCCCAGCAGTGGACTTCCAATGGCTGTTATGATGACGACATACCTGAATCAGAAACACCTGGGCGCACAACAGCACGATATATTTGGCGGCCATTTTATTTTTGTAATTGTCAAATTTGACAGCTCTTGTTTTATCAAAATGGAGTGTTCCAACCGGAATGACTTGCCAATCCACAAATTGTCATTTTATATGCACTATCTGTCATTTATTACGTTAATTTTGTAATGTTCATTGTCTTATCTATTCTACAATTTATGTTTATGCAACGCGGGCACAATTTTCGCTGTGGCATAATTAATTTCGTTACGACGCTGATGTCACGGAGCGATCTATACAATGGCTTTACTAATTCTTAGTATAACGTTTATTATGTTTCATAAATTTGATTGCTTTTCTTCAGCGGGAAGGATTGTTTTTCTTCGCTGCAGGGAGTACAGATCTCAATTACCTTCGAGCCTCTAGCTTTTAAATTGCATTTTAGTATGGGGTAGAAGAGTACTGCGGCAAAGGATTTATATATGCTCATTTTATGACAAAAAATATTTTACGTAAATAGGAAGTTTTAAGGACCAAGAATAAACGAGCGTGTATGAATAGACTAATTTAATTATTTATTTAACTTTATTGCACAAAATGTTACAAAATGTACAAATGGCGGACTTAATAACAGATGGCATTATCTCCCAGTCAACTACATATTATACAAAACAGAAAAAATACAATATATAGTGGTACTAATGCGAGTAAGGGAAGAAAGAGGTATGTTAAGATTGTAGCAAGTGATGGAGCAAGTGAGTGGGGAGATCAGTAGTCTCTGCCTACCCTGATGGGTCAAAGGCGTGATGTATGTATGTAGGAATTTTTATTATTATGATTATGTAAAATTATATTATGTACTGATTATGCTTCATGATTATTTATATTATATATTTAAAGAATATGATAAACTATATAAGCTGTGAGGTACCGGCAGAGTAGAATAGTATCTCCCTCTGTACCAGGTGTCGTAAGAGGCGACTATGTACCAGAACGGACAGATGGCGGTACATCCGTCTAAAACAGTATAACTCAAAGCACAGTCTCTGACTAAAACCTAAGTTCTACGATTGCCACCGAGCTTGCCCAGCACGGCAATTATCAGCAAATTCCCCCTTTCCTGGGGAGGCCTATGTTCTGCAATAGACGTTTTTAAGGCCGCCATGATGAACAAAAAATAAACAAAAAAATGTTAAGTACAAAATTCAAGTCAAATAGACGGTTTTATTTTTATTTATTTATTTATTTATCCTGAAACGCTGTATCCGTACTTTATTTACTGATGCTGCTTCTCTAACTTTATAACCCTATTTCTGATGTACGTTATTTTATATATATATAGGTATACATATATATATATATTTTTATATCATATGCATTTATTGCGTAAATTTATACAAATATGTATGCCACGTTTATTTATTTTGTATATATATTGCCTGCACCACTATATATATATTTTTTTATTTTTCTGTTTTATGTAATGGTTGACTGGGAGATATTGCCATCTGGCATTAAGTCCGCCATTTGTACATTTTGTAACATTTTGTGCAATAAAGTTAAATAAATAAAAAAATAAAATATTTTTATAAAAATTATATGGCTATTCTTGCTCTCTATTGTCAAGTAACCGTAATTTGGACTTCAATAAAAAGATAAATATGTAATAACTTCTGATTTTATAATTTTTTATAATTATGTCACGCTTTCAACGAAAGAATCCCGCTTTTTGTACTCAAATAATTCCAAAATCCCAACTTGGCAAAAAAAAAACTGGCAACACTGCTTCCGCTATACCAGGTGGCGCAAACGGTGACTGAGGAACCGGAGCCGACAAATGGTGGTATAGCAATCAGAAATAGTATAGCTTAAATTCACAGGCTGACTTAATTTATTATCTTCATCATATCAGATATCATCATATGAAGTTCACTATTAGACCTAGTTCAGTTTAGATAGTGGGAAAATCACCCATAACAGCCTGCAATTACGCGACAAGGATGCTGCTGCCCATCCTCGTACATCCCCTGTAGATTTGAAGCTGTTTACGAAGTATATACCGGCATCTGTCAGTTCAGGTGCCCGACATATTTGTCAGGTTACGAAAAACCTACTTTTCAAAGGTCACCAATGATATTATTATTTTTAAATATTAAATTTTATTTCTATTTACGGCCAGCACTCCTTGGTGGAGTAGGATACTACTTCCCCCTGTACCAGGTGTCGTGAGAGGTGGCTGAGGTACCGGAACCGACAGATGGTGGTATACCCATAAGAAATAGCGTAGCCTAAATTCAAAGGCGAAGTTACGCTCTAAAATTGCCAACACACTTGCCCATGCGGCAATTACGGTCAAATTTCCCCTTTCTTTGGGAGGCCTATGTCCAGCAATGGACATCCACCGGTTAAAATGACAATGATATATATAATATAATATTATAAAAATAAACACCATTCCAATTATAATCTTTTAATGAAGTACGTTTGCCGTAAGGTACCGGCTGGGTAAAACAGTACCTACTGCTCGAGGTGTTGTAAGAGGCGACTAAGGTACCAGAACCGACAGATGGCGGTATATCCGCCGGAAACAGTGCAGCTGAAATGCACAGGGCGGGGGTATGCAGCAGCATCACCGTCGCGATAGCTGTGCTCTGCGATTGCTAACACGTTTGCCCAGCGCAGCAATTATGGGCAAAAAACCTCCATTCTTGGAGAGGCTTATGTCCAGCAGTGGACTTCCAATGGCTAGTGTGATGATCATGATGACTTTAATTAAAATGACTAAAGCACTCGTGTTACCGATATCAGATCATTAACATTAGTCCTGGGTGGGGATGGAACCCACGACCCTTGGCGCACAAGATAGGGTCACTACCATCTGCTGCTTCCCGCCCCCCCCTCTGTATTTAAATATAAAGAATATTTATTTTTATTTTCTTTTTTGTTCTTTTAGTAAACCTGCATATTGTCCCTTAATACAATTGAATTTATGACCATCGATATAATTACGATCATCGCAAGTAAGTAAAGATCACAATAGAAAATACCTCAAAATATTTATCAACAACATTTATTAAACATAGTTAACATATTACAACTGCACATTGGCGCATCCACAGTTGCCAGCCAACGATACGATGCCACTAGCGGGAATACTGCCAGAGAACGACACGCTGCCAAGCACTGGCACTTGGCCGGTGACAACCGCTTTGCCTGATGCGGCAAACTCACCGCCAACCTCCAGATCTCCGAGCCCAGTGCCTCCGTACGCGCCCGTGACTGGGATAGCCGCTGCAGCCGCGACGTCTGGCACGCCAGCGGGTCTGTTGCCAATGCCAAATCCGTTGCCTATACTGGCGGATGTGAAGCCAGCGTTGCCAAGGCCGATCGAGTTGATCCCTGCATTGCTTAGGCCGACGCTAGGGCCTGCTATACCGGCCTTCGTGATCTGGCTGTAGACGCCCTGTAGAAAACGCGAAATGGTATTCTTTTGTTAATGCATTGAGAAACAAATGATATTCGAAAATGTTTAAAAATGGACGGCAAATGTGTCGAAGACAATGTGCTGCATTAAACAGTCATTGTATTTCGCAAGAGGCGATAATGACGGATTTCTTCTCTGATATTTCTTTGTGAATGTAGTTTTTGGTAGAAGCAAGCAATAAGGAATAATGTGGTTAAAAATGTTTGCGAGAAACTTGTTAGTTAGAACTAAATGACAGAGTTAGAAACAGCATTGTAGAAGAAGGATGTTGTATGAAAGATGATATAATTAAGAATCTGAAAGTAAAATTACAAATGTTATTTAAAGCGAAGGTTAATAGACCGTTTGATAGAGGTAGACTTGATAGGCCCGATGGCGCAGATGGTCGTGATCCTATCTTGTGCGCCAAGGGTCGTGGGTTCGATTCCCACCCAGAGCAAATATTTATATGATAATATTTGTGTTTGTTCTGTGTCTGGGTGTTAAATATATGTATTCAAGGAGTACATTTGCGATTCCTCTGTTGTCTGACGTCCGTAATACAAGTGCTTTAAGCGATTTACTGAGTCAGGACATGTATGAGGTGGAGGAATGAGGTACCAGCAGAGTAGAATTGTACCTCTCTTTATACCAGGTGTCGTAAGAAGCCACCGAGGTACAGGAACTGACTGGCAGCAGTATATCTATCCAGAAAGCTTAAATACTGCAGGACGGGGATAGGCAGCAGCATCCTCGTCGAGAATTTGCGCTCTGCGATTGCCATCACGCCTGCCCAGCGTGGCAATTATGGGCAAAAATCCCCCAATCTTGGGGAGGCCCATGTGGAGGATGATGACGATTTATATTTACCTGCAAGAAGAAGGCTAGGCAGAGAGACAGCAAAACCGGGGATGCAGACATTTTGATTTTATTGTTATTTTTCAAACAGCCAAATTGAAATGAAAAGTTTCATCTACTAGACATTATATAAAGCCAATATCACAATATAATGTAATTAATTTTGTAACAGTTCTAGTCGGTGAGTGCAACTTCGTTCTATCACCAACGTTATCAAAGTGAAAGTTTGTGTGTGTGGATGTAGGTATGTTTGGTACTCTTTCACATCAGAACGGCTCAACAGATCTGGATAAAATTTTTGAATTATAAATAAATAAACTTCCTCAACATCTCATACACTCAAGCACTTGTGTTACGGACGCCATACAACAGTGGAATCACAGAAATGTAAAAAAAAAATTGTTCGTAAAAAATAACCTACAAACACTGAATTGTCAAACTTGTACAAGTTTGAAGCAATCGATAAAGAAGAAATTGTACTTTAGTACCGTGAGGTACCGGCAGAGTAGAATTGTACCCCCTGCACCAGGTGTCGTTAGAGGCGACTAAAGTACCAGAACCGGCAGATGGCGGTATATCCATCCGAGACAGTGTAGCTCAAATGCACTGGGTGGGAATGGGCAGCAGAATCCCTGTCGCGAAAGCTGCGCTCTGCGATTGCCAACACGCTTGCCTAGCGCGGCAATTATGGGCAAAATCCCACCTTTCTTAGAGGCCTATGTCCAGCAGTGGACTTTAATTGGCTGTTGTGATAAATACTTTTATCTGTCGCTATGAAATAGCAATTATGACATTCGACGCGGTCGTTTTATTGCTCAATATCATGTAATGTTTTAATTTTTGCAATTGCATACAGTGTGTATATTACAATTTAATCATTATATTGTAATAACTTATGTATATATACTGTTCATTAATTCTATATTAACCATTCTGGTTTGTGCAGTTGTTAACTAAAAAATAATGGCTTTCAACAGATTTGTTGTTCTCGCTTCAGTGCTTCTAATTCAGGTGATAATCCCTATATAACTTTTTTTTACATTATTTTGACCTAGCGGTTTCAACCTCGTTAAGTTGTAGAACAAACCTTTCTCGATAAGTGGGCTATTAAATATTGTTTTTTTTTCATCTTATAATTTAGGCCTCACGTTGATAGGTCAGCCAATCAGCTCTCTTAGCTTAGAACAACAGAGGAATCACAAATATAATACTTAAATATATTTAACACCCAGACACAAAACAAATAGCAATATCATCATATAAATATTTGGCCTGGGTGTGGATCAACTTACACTTCCGCTTTATATATTTGTGCTGTCATTTTTCCTTTTTCCATCCTTTCTTCTTACTATCTTAACATTCATTTCTCTTTTTTTGTCACAACATCAACTTTTACACCACTTCGATCTCGTTTTACACTATTCTTTAATCTATCTCTCAACCTCACATACTTCGAAGTGCTCTCATTTCGACAGCATTTATTCTACTCGCGTGCTTCTTCTGCCATACCCGACATTAACGACCAAATGTTAGTGTTGGAACCAACACACCTCTATAAACAGCCAGAATTTCCATTTTAGACACTTTTGGCTGCACATGAAAGCCGACTACATTATTTTTATAGGGAGGTACTATTCCATTCTGCTGGTACCTCACGGCACTTCTCAATCTACCTGTATATCTAAGTTATACAAACATTAATGCTTGCTAATAGGTCAGGTTACTTCCTACTAAAAAGTAGTTGTAAATATTACTTATTTTAATTTCAGTCCGTCCTTGGCCAGTTCGTTCCATCAAGACCGGTTTCAGCCGGCAACTCTGTCGTCAACAACAATGTTCAAATTGGCAGCCTTGGCCTGCCGGCCCCCAACGCCGGCCTCGCTGGCCTCAACGTGGTCTCGAGCGGGCCTCTGGTCGTGACCAGCATCTCTCCGATTGGCCCTAGCGGATTGGCTGTGGCCTCCGAGAATGTCATCGAAGGTGTCCTGGCGGTGAGCGGCCAGCTGCCGTACTTGAGCGCTGTGGCCTTCGACGGGTCTCTCCCCACCGCTGGGTCTGGCGTCGCGACGTGCGGCTGCGGCACCGGCACCGTTGGCATCGTCAGCGAAGGCCTGGCCAACGCCAACGCCAACTCCAACGCTGGTCTTGGCGTGAGAGGCCGTTTCTAAGTTCTATGTTGCTAAATATATGTTATATGTTTCAATTATGTCTTTATTTACTTACCATTTAAAAGATTGTCGATCATGACAGTTGTCTATTTAATAAAAAATCTTTTAGAATTATCATTATCACCTTATTCTCGGGAGATCTATTATTGGATATAAAAGAAAACTCAAACAATAACAACATTGTTCGAAATGTTGTTTTCCAGGTTGAAGGTTGAAGTCAATGAAATTACTGGGTATTACGATATAATATCTTCAAGTTAGAAGGTTGGTCGCGATAGTGATATCCTTGTGATGGCTGCGGTCACGCGAACTATCACGCGGGCTGTATGCTTTGTTGTCGATTTAGTCTACACTAACATTATAAAGAGAAAAGATTTGTATTTTTGTATGTAGCGAATAAACTCAAAAAGTACTGGATCGATTTTAATAATTCTTTTTTTATTAGAAAGCTACATTACCATTGAGTAACATAGGCTACTATAAATATTTAGTACTAGATTACTCTAGAAATTCCTATTAAAACGAAGCAAAGGTGTAAAAAAATTAACTATAAAATATCTTTCATCGCATACGCTGCGAAGAGTATTAATGATAGGTAAAATATTGTTTGACAATATTATAGAATATATCAATATCTACAAAAAACTTCGCGAGACCATATGTCTAACTATTATAGTTACGTCACTATAACTACTTTTTTACATTTAACAAATTGATAGAAATGCCGATCAAAATCATACCATATTATCTATACCATTAAATTTTTTTACCTAAATAAATAATTAAATATTCAAGACTGTCTTAATACCTAAAGATTACTTTTTGAATGATTGAAATCGGTCATTCCATTCAAAAGATATCATGAAATTAAAATAAAAAAACATGCCAGCGGCGGCCGCCACGCAGCGCATCGAGTAGCTAACTCGACGAGAGCAACTGTATTTGGCACTTTCTCGAGTAGGATTTCCTGAAAATCAATACGCTTCGTTGCCACCTACAAATACCACAGCCAACGTAGTGTATAGGGAGGCATTAAGATAAGCATTTTTTTTTCAATTTAGGGATTCATGGTCGTTTTAATTAGCATGCTTATTACTTAAATATATGTTAGGTACATATTTATGTCTACCCGTGCGAAGCCGGGACGTAGAAAAATGGAATAAGACTTTTCCAACAGTACCTATGCAGCCTGCATCCAACGGGATCCTGTTTTAGTTATATTCTGTTCTCCATTGACATTCTAAATAAACAAGTCAAGATATACCTTCGGATTAATATATTGGAAGTGGGTAAGGGGAATTTTGCCCGTAATTGCAGCGCTGGGAAAGTGTGTTGGCAACCGCATTGCGCAGATTTCGCGACAGGGACGCTGTTGCGTATCCCCGCCCTGTGCATTTGAGCTATACTATTCCGGATTAATATACCACCATCTGTCGGTTCTGGTACCTCAGTCACCTCTTGCAAAACTTGTTACAGAGGTAGATAATATTTTACTCTGCCGGTACCTTACGGTAAAGTTATAAACGATATATTTAAAATGAAAATTTAGTAATCTATATCCGCTAACTCTGCGTTACCGGTTAACATCGTTTGGATCGTATGCTTGCCAACTCTGTATTAAAATAATAAGAAATTATTTTCTTGTGTTGTAAAGATGCCAACTAAACAAAGATTATCCAATAAAAAACTGTCAAAATTTTTAAACTGCTATCATCTACTGCTGCTCATAGGCCTCTTGAAAATAGGCGGATTTCGTCCATAATTGCCGCGCTGGGCAAGCGTGGCGGCAAACGCTGAATGCGACGGGGATGCTGCTGCCTATCCCAGCTCTGTGCATTTGAGCTGCACTATTTCGGACGGATATACCGCTATCAGTCGTAGGTACTATTATACCTCAAGGCCAGATTTCAATTAATAAATGAACGCCATAAGTTGTATATTAAAAACGAATTCGGTTAAGAATGACATTTTTAATAATTTAAATTTGTTTGTTAGTAACAACCATGTGTAAGGATGAATAATTGCTATTGGAACATTTATGATATAAAAAATAAAATTTTAAGAGAAATTATAAATTTTAAATAAAATTTTATGGAGATTTAGTATTTTGACGTGACAACGTCTTATAAATTGGTTTGCCGGGTGACACTTCAAGAAACTGCGTTACGCTCCGCTCACGTTATGCGCTCACAATGAGAGCGAGTGAGAGGCACGCGTCCCTTCCACTCGGGCATGGTTAGCCCGCCTAAGAGCGAGAGAGACAGACATAAAAAGTGAAAGGCACGCGTCCCTTCCACTCGAGCACAGTTAGCCCGCCTAAGAGCGAGAGACACAGAGCGAGAGAGATAGGCATACACACCGGTTCATGTCTTCTATTTCGCGCTTCTATTTCGCTTAGGCGCCTGCATATTCACATTAAAATTATTTTACCACTCAAAGTCGTTGTCACGTAAAACTTTCGCCCGTATACCGACTTTACAGGCAACCAATTTTTTTTCTTTGATTTTTTTGGCTTGGCAAGTTTGTTGTGTATTAATTTTTTTCTTAGGCTTTCGATTTCATAATCATCATCGTTATATCAGCCATAAGACGTCCACTGAAGACGTGCAATAGAAGGTACTACTCTATTACGTCGGTACCTCACGGTAGATTAGAATAGTACTTACATATGTATATAATATGGTCGATTGTATGCGACCTGTTAGGGTTAAAGGTTATTTTATTTTTATATTTCTTAAATTATTTTTTATATTTTTCGATTTAAGGGATTATCAAGTTGGATCAAACTGTAGACAATAAGCAAAAAATATATTAAAATCGGTTCAGGAGTTTTGAAGTTCATCCCGGACTAACGCCGTGTGACACATGTCGCTGTTTCATGATTTTTAATAAAGAGTAGATTGAATTTTATTGGAATAACTTTAGAAATAGCTAAGTTATATACTAACTTTGCACCCCCGTTTTACCCACTTAGGGGATTAATTTTTAAGGCACTGCGTTGAAATCAATCAGTCCTTCTGTTAGTCAGTCAATTTTCCTTTTATATATATAAACTAGCAGCGCCCTTTGGAATCACCTTCGTTGTCGTAGAACTTTCATACTAATTTTGGACCCCCTTCTTATGCCTTGAAGCTAGTCCAAGTTGCTGAACTATTTATTGTATTTATTCCCTTAATCAAACGAGGTCACAAAGGTCACGCATTCTAGCACGTTTTCCCTGATAAACGATACAGTATTTCATCACAATAGACTCTAAGTTTGGAATATAAAATGCATAGAATGTTTCTAAAAACCATTATGAATTTATCGTCTGTAAAGAAAACAATTACAAAATGTCTTCATTCGGTTTTATGATGCTGTGTTTCCAAGCTTGCTTGGTCCAGGTAATTTCACCTCCATTATTTTGTTAGAGATAGCTGTGTCTGCGACTTCGTCCGCGTGGAATAGTTTTTTTGGGTACCATACCTCTTTACCTTAACTTATATAAACTTTGAAGGTCATGTTTATTTATAACGAATGAATCGTCTGAAAAACAAGTTTCAAGTTTCTAGCTCTAAAAATAGCGATAATTCCATACAACTTTTCATCCCCCTTTTCGACCCCTTACAATACTTATTTCGAAAAAAAATAGGCTATGTCCTTTCTCAGGGTCTAAAGATTGTCTGTGCCAAATTTCATCGAAACCGGTTGAGAGGTTTAAGCGGGAAAGCGTAACAGACAGAGTTGCTTTCACATTTATAATATTAGTAAGGATAATTGCGTTCAAATATGTGTTAAGACGTGAGGTACCAGCAGAATAGTATCTCCTTCTGTACCAGGTGTTGTAAGAGCGACTGAAGTTCAGCTCTAACGCACAGGGCAGGGATGGGCAGCAGCATCCCCGTCGCGAAAGCTGTGCTCTGCCATTAACAACACGCCTATCCAGAAGCACGGGAAAATAACCTCCTTCCTTGGAGAGGCCTATGTCCAGCAGTGGACTTGCAATAGCTGGTATCATGATGATGATGAAGTGCTTTAAGCGACTTATCACCTTGCGGCAACCGTTCTGAAGGTTGACTTTAGGTAAACCACGTTAAAAATATAGTTTTACACAGTCCAGTTAGGTAAGCCCAATTTCAACAATCAATCGCCGAGTCCAGCTCGGCTGGGCAGCGTTCGGAAAACTGCGAAACATTTTCTCGTCCGACATACATCAGTGCCTTAAATCTAAAGTCTTCGACCATTTTGTGTGGCAGTGAAACGTAGTCAATAACTATTGGCTTAATTAGCCAACTGAAAATATACCAACGAGCTATAGAGAGGGCAATCTCCTTGCGCGATCGAAACAGAAATGAGGAGATCCCTAGAAGATTACTGTATAGCAATTATATAGCTCAGGGGATTAGTAAGTTGAAGTGACAGTGTGCAGGGTATCTAGCTCGCACACACCCAGACACACACACACACACGTGTGGGTGTTGAGTGTTTGTGTATATGTCTGTTGGTATATATGTAATTTTATCATTATTATAGTTGTTTTAACTTTATCCTTATAATTTTAATAAACTTTACATTATTACCTATTTTGCTGTAATACAAAACTGTACATCGCTTACTTTCCTCACAGGACGGGCTATTCCTAGTAAAGGGAATTGAAATCATTTTATTGTGAAGGCACATACGGGAATAAAGTCAAAATCATTTTATTTATTTATTTAACACGATTTTCTTTTACAGATTGCCTTTGGACAACTGGCTGGTCTCGCTCCTTTCGGACTCGTTTCTCCCTACAGCCTTGGATTGGGAGCCAGTGGCTACTCCAATTTAGAAATCGATTTGAGGCAGTCAACTTCGGATCATCTGGTGCCTTAGGATTTAGCGGGCTCGGCCTTGGAAACGCTGGTCTTGCTGCGATTGGCTTAGGAAATGCTGGTCTCGCTGAAATTGGTTTGGGAAGCTCTAGTTTAAGTATTAGCAATGCTGGACTCAGCTTAGGCGCGGGTATTTCTGATGTGGCCGCTCTCGCCGCCCTGCCCGTCGCAGGTGCATACGGTGGCACTGGCTTCGCTGATCTGGCTGTGGGCGGAGAGATGGGAGCTTCCGGCGCCGCCGTCATCACCGGCCAGATCCCAGTGCTCGGAGCTGTCTCTTTCAATGGACAGATCCCCGCCAGCGGCGTTGTCTCCATCGCCGGCAACTGCGGCTGCGCTGACGTGCGTCTTTAAAGAACTTTGTTTTTAAATAAATAATGACTTTGGAATTACAATTTCTAGTTTCATTGACTATATTTTAAGAAGTTGGATAGCTGAGTCGCATTGGCCTGCATTTTCCTGGTTCGGAGTAATTATTCATTAACGCTGGTAGAAATGTAATCACTGCTAATTACTAGGTGGTGTTGTTGGTAATCATCTGGTATCACCACCAGTTTTTCTAGCAGGCTCCTTTTTGGTGGTTTATTACACAAGCCGTAATAAAGTTAAGTACCGTGAGGTACCGGCAGAATAGAATAGTACCTCCCACAGGACCAGGTATCGTAAGATGCGACTAAGGTACCAGAACCTAATGCACAGGGCGGGAATAGGCAGCAGCATCCCCGTCGCGATCGCTGCGCTCTGCGTTGCCAATAATCTTGCCCAGCGCGGCAATTGTGGTCAAAAAACCTCCTTTCTTGGAGAGGCTTTATGAATGGCTGGTATGATTAATAAATTTAAATAAATTAATCCACAACATCTCATACATTGACCTGACTCCGTGATAATCGCTTAAATCACTTGTGTTGCGGACATCAGACAACAGAGGAATTACAAATATACTACTTAAATACATACATTTAACACCCAGATATAGAAAAAACAGAAATATCATCATATAAATATTTATCCTGGGTGGGGATCGAACCCACGACCTTTGGCGCACAAGATAGCCATCGGGCTTTCGAAGTCAGGTCTTATTTAAAGACCTGTGTTCTAGATGGTCCTTTAGGGCCATCAGTGTCTAAACATGTAGATAAAATTGAAGTTTCAGTTTATAATAATATTGAAATAAGGGATTTTAAATTGGTCTATGAAATTATGCTATCCGAAAGAGCTGAAATTTTACGAGACTACGGGAATTCGCTAGCAGACAGATGATGTTATAAGCAACATCTGGGAAGAGATGGGCAGCATTCCTGACGCTCTGTAGCTGCTCTGTTTATCGTGGAATTGACGCTCTGCGGTTGCTGTCGCGTCTTTTCATCACGGTATTTAAGGGCAACATTCACCCCTTTCTTAATGAAGCCTATGTCCATCAGTGGACGTCCTACTGCTGATATGATGATCATATAATTCCATCTGACCCGCTAGATGTTGTTCTATTATTATGAAGAGTCCTATATCATATTAGATAAACATCTACACAACAAATTATTACTTTATTTGATTTAGTACTTTATAAGTTCATCCCGGACAGACATCGTGACTCGCAATTTTTATATTTAGCTAGCGACCTGCCCCGGCTTCGCACAAAATTGAATTACGCCGGAAGAGAAATGGTTTTTCATTTATTTAGTACTAGCTGTGCCCGCGACTTAATCCGCGTGGAATAGTTTTTTTGGGTACCATACCTCTTTACCAATAACTAACTAACTATACCATATTAAATAAACTTTGAGTGTCATGTCATCGAATGTATGGTCTGAAAAATAAGTTTTTAGTTTCTAGTTTTAAATATAGCGATACTTCCATGCAACTTTTCATCCCCCTTTTCGACCCCTTGCAACCTTTATTTCGAATTAAAAAATAGACTATGTCCTTTCTAAGGGTCTAACGATTGTTTGTGTCAAATTTCATCAAAAGCGGTTGAGAGGTTTAAGCGGTAAAGCGTAACAAACAGACAGACAGACAGACAGAGTTACTTTAACATTTATAATATTAGTAAGGATAGTTATACATACTTATATTCGTAATTATATATAATATATAATATTAACTAGACGGTCACCTAGGAGATGTGCAGACGACGTATTTATTTATTAAAATCTCTTAATATTTTTTTTATCGAAATAAGGATTACACGCAAATAGAAAATTAATATAATGAATTATGTTTCTCTATTTTAGCTGATTATAGCATTTTTGGTGAAGGCTAAGCTACTGCCAGAATTTTTGAAAGTTTGCTTTTACAAGTAAGGAATTTAGTTTAAACAAAATAAGATTTTAATGAAATAATTTCTGCTTTTATAGACAGCCAAAATGCGTCGAAAAAAGCACGACTGGATGTTCATTAAGGTGTGTTGGTTCCAACACTGACATATGGTAGTGAATGTTGAGTATGGAACAAGTACGCGAGTAGAATAAATGCTGTCGAAATGAGAGCACTTCGAAGTGTGTGTGGTGTGAAGTTGAGAGATAGATTAAAGAATACTGTGATAAGTGATCGATGTGGTGTAAAAGATGTTGTGACAACAATAAAGAAAGGAGTGTTTAGATGGGTTAGACATATAGAAAGAATAAAAGTATAATGACTGTACAAATATATAAAGCGGAAGTGAATGGAAGAGTTTGTATAGGACGATATCTTAACCAGGTAGAAGAGGTATTAAAGAAGGCCCAGGTCAGAAGTACTGCGAATGAACGAGCGTGTATGAAAGTACTAATAATATAAAGTAAAGGATGCTAGAGAGGTTTGCCAAGATCGTAACAAGTGGAGATCCATAGTCTCTGCCTACCCCGATGGGACACAGGCGTGATTTATGTATGTATTATATAGCTTTTATATATAGTTTGAGATAATGTTGCATTGAAATGGTGATCTTTTTCAAATTTTTCAGTTACATTTCAGTTCAATGATTTGTTAATTTTTTCGTTACATAGGTACATACATACGCAAGGCAACGGACTAGTGATACCGTAAGCGCATTGCCAACCTTGTAAGTTGAAGATATTGTGTCACATTACCTAGTAATTTAACTGCCCCTTTCTCCCTTCAAATCAGAACACAGCAAAGTCAACACAGCTATTTGGCGGCAGAAATAAGTTAGAGTGAGGTACGAATGCAGACGACCTTTCATGAGGTCTACCTCAACTAATATAGCTAAGGAAAAGGACAATAAGTGGAAAAGATGGTTATTTGATAGATTATGTCACTTGTAATTGCATTCATGCGAACGTGATGTAAGCGAGCACTTGTAACACAGTCACTGTCACCAGGCCATTGAATCTGATAAATGATTTGCTAAGCGTTTTCATCGGTAAGGCTTTGTTTATACGGACAATTCAGATAATTATGTTGTTCAACAAATTAACAGAAGTATATTGAACCGGACTTCAGTGAGCATTTAATGAGAATAGTTAAAGAGAATGTCAAATAAATATCCACGTCTGATACATTGACCATACTTAAATACATAAATACATAGGGCGGGGATGGGCAGCAGCATCACCGTCACGAAAGCGGCGCTCTGCGTATGCCAACACGTTTGCCTAGCGCGGTAATTACGGGCGAAATTCTCCCTTATTTGAGGAGGCCTATGTCCAGCAGCTCTCATTAGCAGCAACTCTTAATGGCTGATATGATGTTGATGATGATGATGAAATACATACTTAACACTCCGTCGCAGATCACATTCATATTCATCATATAAATATTTATCCTGGGTGGGGGGGATCAAACCCGCCCTTGGCGCACAAGACAGGATTTCTACCATCGGTACCTAGTCATTTTGTATTCAGTCTGTTTTCAGCAAAATCATCTCGCAGTAAAAATATTTATATTTAAATCAATTTAAACAAAAAAAGTGATATGAGGTAGCGATAGAGTAGAATAGTACCTGCGCCTATATCTGGTCGGCGACTGAGGTACCGGAATCGACAGATAGCGGCATGGCCGTAGGTATTTGACGTTCGGTGTCCAATTGACTTTTTGCCTCTTTAACTTGAGTCTTTCGGGGAGTTTAAGGTAGTTGCCATTGATCACAGCCTGGGTCTTGGCAACATTTACTTGCATCTCCACCTGCTTAACGATTCGGCTAGGAGATCCAGGGTGTTCTGTAATATTTTAGCAGCTCTGTTCATTCTGACGGAGGATGAGTAGTAGGCGGCGTCATCCGCATATAGGGCGAGATGCGTGCCTTCTCTATAAGCTGTTTAACGCGGGCAAGAAACAACTACCTTGAGGCACTCCAGCCTCTATAGGGCGTTCTGACGATAGAACGTTCTCGACTCTGACTCGAAATTTTCTGTTTTCTAGAAAGTAATCTACTACTCGCGCTATTTTACGCGCAGTTTGCGACTTTGCTATTTTATATAGCAGACCCTGATGCCATACTCTGTCAAACGCCTTCTCCATGTCTAGGATTGCTGCGACGGTGTATTCTTTTTTGTTAGACGCAACCGTCATGTGATGCAGCACCCTCGTGAGTTGAAGTATTGAGGAGTGTTCAGTACGGAACCCGTACTGCTCCTGCCTTGGTGTGAGTTGTGGCCCCAGGTGTAGAAGTAGCAACTTCTCATACACCTAGGAGACCGCAGGTAGCAGAGTTTATGGACGGTAGCTCTCGGGCTTGAGCACATTCTTCCTAGGCTTTGGTATTATTATGACTCCGCCTGTTTTCCACGACTATGGGAAAATGGTGAGAGAGGCAGTGAAATTACTAGGTTATGTGACATTACATCTTCAAGTCACAAGAATGGCAAAGCGCTAGTGATATCCTTGTGATATAACGAGCGTGTATAGGCTGCAGTGTAGCAAACTATCACGCGGACTGATTACTTGATTGTCGATAAGGTTTAATAAAAATCAAGATTTATATCATGATATTTGTGTTTATTCTGTCTGGGTGTTAAATATATATATTTAAGAATAATATTTGTGATTCCTTTGTTGTCTGTCGTCCGTAACACAAGTGTTTTAAGCAACGTATCTCCGAGTCAGGTCAATGTATGAGATGTTACGTGAATATATAAAACTTAAACCAAATAATCATCAAAGTTAATAGTAAATAGCCTTAAAAGCGCAAGACTTGATTCCCAATCAGGTCTTTCTCTCCGTAATTATTTTACGCAACCTCTAACAGAGCAGTGTGAACGCGACCTAACCCCTACATCGCTCATGAACTTGAAATAATGTGCAACGTTGCATTGCTGTGTATATCGCAACACACGCGCGCAACGCGCATCATACTTTTGTATATATACCTGAGACACACACACCGTCGACATTCAACTGTCTTTGCTGAACCTACAACAATGGCGTCCAAGTCCTTCCTGGTTTGCGCTTCGGTGCTCCTCATCCAGGTAAGTTGTATTAGAAATGAACATGCTTTCCGTCCACGTCCTTCGGGAGCAATTCAAGTTCCTGTAATATTCTGTTGCTTTGACATCCTACAACCCATCTTCCCCACCTTCGCTCGGATGCAATGAGGATAAAACCATGGTTTATGTAGGTCAGCCCTAAGAGATATACATACGCCTTTGCAAACCTTTTTGTAGACCTTTTTAAGGTGTACAATACTGTAGGTTTTTTTATCCTATCTCTTTGGGTTCAGCCAGCGTTTGCATTCATCACATCAGGCATTGGAAGTCCACTGCTGGACATAGGCTTTCCCAAGAAAGGTGGACTTTGGCCTATAATTGCCGCGTTGAGCAAGCGTGTCTGCAATCGCAGATCGTAGCTTCCGCGACGAGGATGCTGCTTCCCTTCCCCGCCCTATGCATTTGAGTTACACTGTCTCAGATGGATATACCGCCATCTGTCGGTTCTGGTACCTCAGTCGCTTCTTTCGACCTCTGGGGACGCTACAGGGAAAGGTACTTTTCTACTTTGCCGGTACCTCACAGCTAAAATTTTTTTGCGACCATATTTTTAAATATTACTTATTTTTATTTCAGTCCGTCCTTGGCCAGCTCAATCCATCAAAACCGGTTTTAGCCGGCAACTCTGTCGTCAACAACAATG